>NC_069435.1:0-29225 GCF_026875155.1 Cherax quadricarinatus | reverse complement strand
GTGTAAAATATACCCGTTGGATGAATCTTTTTGTGGGTACGGGCTAGTGGGTTTTCGCGACGGGGTGGAGTTTTGAATTAGACCCGGTTTAATCCCGGGCCGGGGTATGGGTTTTTTTGCAATCTTCATTACGATTTCTTAAGTCATGTTTACGGCAAGAAGGGACTTTACTAATTCGTCACGCCACCAGCTGGGGAATTTTCTGTAAAAACTCATTTGTGGGCACAGAGGTGCCGTCTCCTTTCCCATGGTGTAGAAAATCCTAGTTGGATGAATCTTATTGGGCAGCTGGTCTAGGGTTACGCGACGGGGGGGAGTTTTTTAGACTCTATGACCGGGTCAATCCCGGGCCGGGGGGATGGTTATTTGCAAACGGTCATTACGATTTCTTAAGTCATGTTTTCGGCAGTGAAGGGACTTAGCTAGATTTTGTCACGGCCCCGCTAGCTGAATTCGTCTTAAAAAAATTGCATTTGGGTCCCAGAGGTGCCTTTGGGTAACCTTCCTATGGTGTAGAAATAACCATTGGTGAATCTTTTTTGCCGCTGGCTAAGGGTTTCCGACGGCTGAGTTTTTAGACTCTATGACCGCGGGCAATCCCGGCCGGGGGGATGGTTTTTTGCAACGTGCTACGATTTCTTAAAATCGGTCCAATCACTAAAGACAAAAAAATGCAGATGAATATATCAGACTTTGCAAAAGCCTTTGACAAGGGACCATGGCGTAATGGGGCACAAAATGCGTGCTAAAGGGAAAAACAGGGGAAATCGTCGTGGATCAAAATTTCCTCATAAGAGAACCGGGGGTAGTAGTCAACAAGTAAAGCCAGGGAGCCCCGTGAAAAGCTCTGTTCCACAAGGCACAGTACTCGCCCCATCTTGTTCCTAATCCTCATATCTGACAAAAAAAGGAGTCACCACAGCACCGTGTCTTTCCCTTTTCAGATGACACCCGAATCTGCATGAGAGTGACACTGCAAGGGCCCCGGGGGACATCAAAACCCAAAACTTTCAGTGGCTGCAGAAAAAAATAGAAGTTTAACGATGAGAAAAAATTTTAATTTCCAGATATGGAAACACAGAAATTAAATCTTCATCGAGTCAAAAAAATTCTGGGCCACAAAATGAGCGAAACACCAAAGTCAAAAACCTCGATGATCAGTCAGAGGATCCCCTTTAAGACCATAACATTTTAACAATTTGCACTGCTAAAAAATGACAGGAAAGGTTAATGAAAACTTCAAAACGAGGGGCTCAAAGCCCATGAGACCTCTTCAGGCACTTGTTCTACAAGCTGGGAAAATTTCTCACACTAAAAGCACCTTTCAGGCAGGGGAAAATGCTGACCAAAAGTACAAAAACCTTCACGGCGCGCATAACAGAGATAAAACACCTCAATTACTGGGACGCAGATTCCTGAACCGTATTCCCCCGGGAAAGCAGCGGAAGATACATGATAATTACACCTGGAAAAACCTAGAGGGGACTAGTACCAAACCCCACACGAAAATCACTCACTATGAACAAAAGACTTGGGGAGAGAAAACATCCCCCAATGAAAACAGGGGTGTCACTAGCACTTAAGAAACCATACAATAAGTGTCAGGGGCCCGAGACTGTTCAACTCCTCCCACATACATAAGGGGATTACTAACAGAAACCCGGCAGCTTCAAGCCGGCACGGACAAGCACCTAAAGTCGGTTACGGACACACATATGACTGTCCTGACCTACACCTACCCACGCACACACCGGGCCCAACACACATATTACAGCCCTGACCTACACATTTCCCACCTTAAAAACCCCCCGTGGCCTGTACCACATATGACTCTGTCCTGACCTACAAAATACCCACCCACACCCTCTGCCTGGAACACAGTGACTAGCCCGACCCACAATTACCCACGCCACACCCTCGTGGCCTGCACACACAAATGATGTGTCCTGACCTACACATTACCACGTCAACCCCGGTGGCCTAAAACACATATGACTATGCCCTGACCTACACATTACCCACCTAAACCCCCCGTGGGCCGACACAGACATGACTGTGTCCTATCCAACATTTCCCACCTACACCCTCGTGGGCCCGGACACACATAGACTGGCCTGACCTACACATTACCCATCACACCCCCGTGGGAAAGGAACACATATGACTCTGTCCTGCCCCCACATTACCCATGCACCCCTTTTTGGGCCCGGACACACATATACTCCCGCCTACCTACACATTTCCCACGCTACCCACGTGGGGTTTCCAACATAGATGTGTCCTACCAAAACATTCCCACCTCCCCTTGTGGGCCTGGGCACAAACTGACTGGTTTCCGACCTACACATTACCCAAAGCACACCCTTTGGCCTGGGAAAACATAGACTAAGCCCTGACCACACATTTCCCCCGCCACTCCCTAGTGGCCTGGACACACATATGACTCGCCTGACCTACACAAAAACCCCGGGTACACCCTCTTTTGGGCCCGTACACACATATGAGCGTCCCTTTCCCACATTTCCCCCGCTACAAAACCCTCGTGGGCCCACACAATATATATTTCCCACCCACCTTACCCAAGCTACACCCCTGTGGCCTAGACACACATATTCATCCCTGACCTACACATTACCCCCGCTACAAAACCCCCTTGGGCCCGTACAACTATGATGCTCCCCTTTCCTACACATTACCCACGCTAACCCCCGTGGGCCGGCACGAATATACTATTTCCGACCTAACATTACCCAAGCTACAAAACCCCCGTGGGCCAGACACACATATGACTGTGTCCCCCCTACCCCCAATTTCCCCCCATGCCCTTGTGGCCGGGCACAAAAAGACTGTGTCCTGACCTACACATTACCCACGCCACGCCCTCGTATTGGAACACAAATGACTGTGTCCTGACCTACACATTACCCACGCTACCCCTCTGGCCCGGGCCACATATATGTGCCCACCACACATTTCCAATCCACACCCTCGTGGCCTGGGCCACTAGACTTGTCATGACCTCCATTTCCCCTGCTACAACCTATGCCTGGGCACATAATGACTATGCCCTGACCACACATTACCCACGCTAAAAATCCTGTGTCCTGAAACACATATGACGTCCCTACCTACCTTACCCACGCCACACCCCGTGGCCTGGACACACGTTGACTGGCACTGACCTACACACTACCCCCGCCACACCCTCGTGGGGGACACACATGTGACGTGCCTGACCTTCACATTTTCCTACGCCACACCCCCGAGGCCCGGAACACTGGACGTGCCGACCCACATACCCACGCCCAAACCACGAGCCGGACCACATATGACTGTGTCTTTACCTACACATTACCCATGCTACACCCTCGAGCCTGGAAACACATAGACTTGGGGCCTACCTACACATTAACAAAACCCCACCCCCGTGGCCCGGACACACATATACTTCCCTACCTACACATTACCCACGCTACAACCCTCGTGGCCTGGACACACATATGACTTGTCCTGACATACACATTACCCCCAGCCCTCGTGGCCTGGACACACATGTGACTACCCGCCTACACTTCCAACGATACACCCTTGTGGCCTGGGGCCCATATGACACACATTTCCCACAATCACCCTCGGCCTGGACACGCATATGACATGCCCCGAGCTACCATTACCCACCAAACCCTCGTGGCCCGGACAACTTTTGACTTTCCCTGACCTACCTTACCCACGCTACACCCCCGTGGCCGGACACACTTATGACATGCCCTACCTACACATTACCCACGCTAAAAACCCCCCGTGGCCTGGACACACTTATACTAGCCCCGACCTACACATTTCCCCCCACCCCTCGTGCCTGGACACACTTTTGACTATGGCCCTGACCTACACATTACCCACGCTAACCCCTGGCCCGGGCACACACAGACGTCTCAACCTACACATTACCCACCCACACCCCGTGGCCTGGGCACACATAGATATGCCCTGCCACACATTACCCCCCTACACCCTCTGGGCCCGGACATATTATGACTGTGCCCTGACCTACCATTACCCCCCTAAAAACCCCCGTGGCCCGGACACACAATACACACATTACACACCCCATATCCTCGTTGCCTGGGCACACATATGACTGTGTTTTTGGCCCAACCATTACCCAGCCACCCCTCGTGGGCCCGGACACACACAGACTATCTCAGACCTACACATTTACCCCACGCTACAAACCCCTTGGGGCCGGACACACACATGACTATGCCAGACCTACACATTACCCACCTACACCCTCGGGCCTTAAACACATTATTGTCCCGACCTAACATTACCCACGCTACACCCGTGGCCCGGACACACACAGACTTGTCCTGACCTACATATATTACCCACACCACCTCACGTGGCCTGGGCACACATAGACGGTCCGGACCTATACATTACCCACCCACACCCCGGGCCTAACACACATATAATGTGCCCCGACCTACACATTAATCACGCCACCCCTCATGGATTTACACACGTATGACTGGTCCTACATACACATTACCATGCCACCCCTCGTGGCCTGGACAACATATACTGTGTCCCGACCTACACATTAAAACAACCACGCCTCGTGGGTTGGACACACATAACGTGTTCTGACCTACAAACCCACGCTAAAAACCCCGTCCTGGGCCACTTAACTGTGCCGACCATTTATTACACACGCCACACCCTCGTGGCCCCGACACACAATGAGGGTTTCCCGCCTACACATTTCCCACCCACACCCTCGGGCCTGGGACACAAATGAGTTTTCGACCTACACATTACCCACCTACACCTCAGTCCTGGGAAAAACATATATTGTGCCCCAATACACATTACCCACGCCACACCCCCCTGGGCCCGGCACACATGGACTGTGCCCGACCTACACATTTTCCACCCACCCCTGAGGCCTGGACACACATGTACTGTGCCTGACCTACACATTACCCACGCCACGCCCAAGACCTGGACACCATATAAAGGTCCTGACCTACACATTACCCACGCTACAAACCTTCGTGGCCTGGACACCACATACCTGTCCTGACCTACACATTACCCCGCTACACCCCTTGCCTGGAAACACATATGACGGTCCTGAGTACACATTACCCACCTAAAACCCTCGTGGGCCTTTCACACTATGACTGTGTCCTGACATACACATTACCCAAGCCACCCCTCGTGGGCCCGGGGACACCTGGATTTTTCCCTGACCTACACTTTTTCCCATGCCACACCCTCGTGGCCTGGACTCACATATGACTGTCTCCTGACCTACCTTACCCACCCACACCCTCATGGCCTGGGTACACAATGACTGGCCCCGACCTACACATTACCCCCGCAACAAACCCCTGGGCCTGGACACACATGTGGCTAGCCCGACCTACACATTACCCATGCTACACCCTCGGGGCCCAGACACACATATGACTGTGCCGACCCACACATTACCCACCAACACCCTCGTGCCTAGCACACATATGACTGTGTCCGACCTACACATTCCCACGCAAAACCCTTGTGGCCTGGGGCACCATATACGTTCCGACCTACACATTACCCACCAACACCCTCGGGCCAACACACAAGACTGGTCCTACCTCACATACCCACGCTACACCCCGGGCCTGGGAAAACAGATGAATTTCTTCACCAAACATTACCAACACTACACCACGTACCCGAAACAATATGACGTGCCCCCCACCTACACATTTCCCACGCCACACCCTCGTGCCTGGACCCACATTGACCCGGAACTGACCTACACATTACCCACGCTACACCTCGTGCCTGACCACATAACGTGAAATGACCTACCATTACCCCCCACACACCTTTGGGCCCGGGCACAACAAAATGTGCCACCTACACATTTCCCAGCTACACCGTCGTGGCCTGGGCACACCATGACTGTTCCGACCACACATTACCCATGCCAGCCCCGTACCTGGACACACATATACTTGCCCGACCTACATATTACCCATGCCACAACCTCGTGGCCTGGACACACATATGACCGCCCTGACCAACGCATTACCCACGCCACACCCTCGTGGGCCCGGGCCACATGTGGGTGTGGGCCCGACCTACACATTACCCACGCCACGCCCTCATGGCCTTGACACACATATGACTGTGCATTGACCTACACATTACCCACGCCATGCCCTCGTGCCTTGGACACACATATGACTATGCCATGACCTACACATTACCCCCGCTACACCCTCGGGCCTGACACACAATACTATGCCCTGACCAAACATTACGCACGCTACACCCTCCTGGCCTGGACATATATATGACTGTGTCATGACCTACACATTACCCACGCTACACCCTCGTGGCCTGGACACACATATGGCTACACATTACACACGCAATATCCTCGTTGCCTGGACACACATAAGACGTGTCCGGCCTACACATTACCCCCCACACCCCGTGGGCCCGGACACGAATGTGACTATTCCCCGACCCACACATTACCCACGCCACACCTCGTGGCCTGGACACACATATGACTATTCCCTACCCACACAAAAACCCCCGCTAAAAACCCCCCGTGGCCTGGGCACACAATGACTATTTTCCCGACCTACACAATACCCACGCCAAAGCCCCTGGGCCCGGACACACATGTGACTATGCCCTGACCTACACATTTTCCACGCTACACCCCCGAACCTGGCACACACATGACTGTGTCCGATCACCCTTACCCATGCTACACCCCCGTGGGCCCGGACCACAGTGACTGTGCCTGACCACACTAACCCACGCTACAAACCCCGTGCCTTGAAAACACACATGACTGTGTCCCCGACCTACATTTACCCCCACCCCTACCCATGTGGGCCCGGACCACATATGACTGTGCCAGACCACATAACCCCGCCAACCCTCGTGCCTGGACACACATAGACTTCTCCTGACCTACGCATTTCCCACGCCCCCACCCTCATGGCCGGGTACACATATGACTGTCCCTGACCTACAATTACCCCCCGCCACACCCTCGTGGCCTACACACTATACTGGTCCTGACCTGCACATACCCACGCCACACCCCCGTGGCCTGGATACACTATATGTGCCCTGACCCACACATTTAAAACCCAAACCACACCCTTAGTGCCTGGGCAAAACATATGACTGTCCTACCTACACTTACCCACGCTACACCCCCGGGCCTAGACACACTATGACTATGCCCTGACCTACACAATTTCCCCCCTAAAAACCCTCGTGGGCCCGTACACACTATGACTGTGGGCCTGACCTACACATTACCCACCTACACCCTCGTGGGCCCGTACACACAATACTCGTCCTGACCTACACATTTCCCCACGCCACACCCTTTTGGCCCCGGACACACACATGACTGGTCCCGACCTACACATTACCCCCTTTTCAAAACCCTCGTGGGGCCGGAACACAATACTATGCCCGACCTACACATTACCCACCTACCCCCCCGTGTCCTTAAAACCCATAACTTGTCCTGACCCACACATTAACCAAGCCACACCCTTTTGGGCCCGGACACACATATGACGTGTCCTGACCACACATTTCCCACCCACACCCCCGGGCATGGACACACATATACTGTGCCCGACCCAAAATTACCCACCTTTACCTTCGGGCATGGACACACAATACCCGGTCCTACCTACACATTTCCCACACAAAACCCCCCGGCTTTGGGCACACTATGACTGTGCCCCGACCTTTATATTACCCACGACACCCTCGTACCTGGACACACATATGACTGTGTCATGACCTTCACATTTCCCACCCACACCCTCGCGGCCTGGGCACACTCTGACTGTCCCCTACCACACATTACCCCCAAACAATCGGGTTTCCTGGGGACACAAAGACTTGTCCTGACCCCACCTTACCCACGCCCCCACCCCATGGCCGGGACACACATAGACTTGCCCGACTACACATTACCCCCCCACACTCAAAGGGGCCTGAACACATATGACTTTTTCCGACCTTCACATTACCCCCGCTCACCCGAGTCGCCCGGACACACAATGACTGGTCAAAGACCTACACAATAACCATGCCCCACCCTGTGGGCCCAGACACACATACTGGTCCGACTTACACATTACCCACACTACCCTCGTGGCCTGGGCACAAATGACTTTTTCCGACCTACACATCACCCAGCTACACCCTCTTCGCCTGGGCCCCACATATACGTGCCCTGACCACACATTACCCAAGCCACACATTTGTAGTTTGACACAAAGAGACTGTGCCTGACCTACCATTACCAACGCTACACCCCCGTGGGCCCGGGCACACATATGACAGGGGCCCCGACACACATTACCAACGCTACCCCTCGTGGCCTGGACTCCATATACTTGTCTTACCCACACGTTACCCACCTACACCCCCCCCCGTGGCCTGACACACATATGACTCTGCCTGACCCACCATTACCCACGCCACACCCTCGGGCCTGGCCACACATATGATGTCCTACCTACACATTTCCCCCCACACCCCTGGCCTGGGGACACATATGACTGTGCCCTGACCTACCATTACCCCCGGGTGCACCTCGTGGCCTGGCACCATGTGCCGTTCCTGACCACACATTACCCCCACTACGAAACCCGGGGCCCTTTACACACAATGACTGGCCCTACATATCATTTCCCCCGCTACACCCTCATAGCCTGGACACACATATGACTTGTCCGACCTTTCCCTTACCCACGCTAAACCCCCCGTGGGCCTGTACCACACTGACTGTGCCCCGACCAAACCCTTTCCCACCTACACCCCCTTTTACCTGGACACAAAATATGACTGTTCCTACCCCAACATTACCCACGCCCTCGGGCCTGGACACACATTGTCCTGACATTGCAATTTACTTGTTTGCAAAGAACGCTTATTGCCTCAAATGATTAATGGAAATTTTAACAGTAAAGATTGAGAACCAAAACCTAGTCAGTGGTATCACAAGCCTCCGGAGCAAAATCCCAAAATTTCCCGGAGCGCTGTTAAAAAATTTACCCCTGTCTGGAAAATTTCCCGCTCCGCACCCAACATCTTGCTCCTGGGGGATTTCACTTTAAGGACCTAAAATGGAGGAATAAGTAAATAATATTGTTTGCAGTAATAAACCCGGACAGCTCTGATGAAAACTCCCACTCCACCACTTTTAAATCTCTGCCCAAAAATTTAAATTAAAACCCGCAAATAATAGAGCCTACTAGAATGGAGAATACACTAGACCTCATCTTCACTAACAATGATGATCTGACAAGAAATGTCACCATATCAAAAACAATATACTCAGATCACAACATAATTGAGGTTCAGACATGTATGCGCGGAGCCCCAGGCCGACAAAATGAGATTAGTCACGAGGGAGCATTCACAAAATTCAACTTCAATAACAAAAACATAAAGTGGGACCAAATAAACCAAGTCCTAACCGATATAAGCTGGGAAGATATACTAAGCAACACAGACCCCAACTTATGCCTAGAACAGATTAACTTGGTGGCACTCGATGTATGCACAAGACTTATTCCTCTAAGAAAAAGGAGGAGTAGATGTAAAATAGAAAGAGTCAGGCGCTCCTTTTACAGGCAACGGAAAAGAATAACAGAGTGGCTAAAAGAGGTCAATACATCTGAAATGCGTAGGGAGACACTGGTCACAGAAATAGCAAACATCAAACTTAAGCTAAAGGAATCGCGGGAAGAACTAAAAGCCATAAATGAAATCGAAAGAAACCCAAAGTATTTGTTCTCCTATGCCAAATCAAAGTCAAGAACAACGTCCAGTATTGGGCCCCTACTTAAACAAGATGGGTCCTACACAGATGACAGCAATAAAATGAGTGAGCTACTCAAGTCCCAATATGACTCAGTTTTTAGCAAGCCACTAACCAGAGTCGAAGATCAAAATGAATTTTTTATGAGAGAGCCAGAGAATTTGGATAACACAAGCCTATCTGATGTTATCCTGACGCCAAATGACTTCGAACAGGCGATAAATGACATGCCCATGCACTCTGCCCCAGGGCCAGACTCATGGAACTCCGTGTTCATCAAGAACTGCAAGAAGGGGCTTTACCACGAGCCTTTACCATCCTATGGAGAGGGAGCATGGACACGGGGGTCGTCCCACAGTTACTAAAAACAACAGACATAGCACCACTCCACAAAGGGGGCAGTAAAGCAACAGCAAAGAACTACAGACCGATAGCACTAACATCCCATATCATAAAAATCTTTGAAAGGGTCCTAAGAAGCAAGAATACCACCCATCTAGAAACCCATCAGTTACACATCCCAGGGCAACATGGGTTCAGAAAAGGTCGCTCCTGTCTGTCTCAACTAGTGGATCACTACGACAAGGTCCTAGATGAACCATACCCCCGGCCGGGATTGAACCCGCGGTCATAGAGTCTCAAAACTCCAGCCCGTCGCGCTAACCACTAGACCAGCTAGCCACAATAAGATTCATCCAACTAGGTATATTTCTACACCATAGGAAGGTTAGCACAGGCACCTCTGTGACCACAAATGCAAGTTTTTACAGACGAATCTCCAGCTAGCGTGGCCGTGACGAACTCTAGCTCAAGTCCCTTCACTGCCGTCAACATGACTTAAGAAATCGTAATGACACGATTGCAAATAAACCATACCCCCGGCCGGGATTGAACCCGCGGTCATAAATTCTCAAAACTCCAGCCCGTCGCGCTAACCACTAGACCAGCTAGCCACAATAAGATTCATCCAACTAGGTATATTTCTACACCATAGGAAGGTTAGCACAGGCACCTCTGTGACCACAAATGCAAGTTTTTACAGACGAATCTCCAGCTAGCGTGGCCGTGACGAACTCTAGCTCAAGTCCCTTCACTGCCGTCAACATGACTTAAGAAATCGTAATGACACGATTGCAAATAAACCATACCCCCGGCCGGGATTGAACCCGCGGTCATAGAGTCTCAAAACTCCAGCCCGTCGCGCTAACCACTAGACCAGCTAGCCACAATAAGATTCATCCAACTAGGTCACAGAGGTGCCTGTGCTAACCTTCCTATGGTGTAGAAATATACCTAGTTGGATGAATCTTATTGTGGCTAGCTGGTCTAGTGGTTAGCGCGACGGGCTGGAGTTTTGAGACTCTATGATCGCGGGTTCAATCCCGGCCGGGGGTATGGTTTATTTGCAATCGTGTCATTACGATTTCTTAAGTCATGTTGACGGCAGTGAAGGGACTTGAGCTAGAGTTCGTCACGGCCACGCTAGCTGGAGATTCGTCTGTAAAAACTTGCATTTGTGGTCACAGAGGTGCCTGTGCTAACCTTCCTATGGTGTAGAAATATACCTAGTTGGATGAATCTTATTGTGGCTAGCTGGTCTAGTGGTTAGCGCGACGGGCTGGAGTTTTGAGACTCTATGACCGCGGGTTCAATCCCGGCCGGGGGTATGGTTTATTTGCAATCGTGTCATTACGATTTCTTAAGTCATGTTGACGGCAGTGAAGGGACTTGAGCTAGAGTTCGTCACGGCCACGCTAGCTGGAGATTCGTCTGTAAAAACTTGCATTTGTGGTCACAGAGGTGCCTGTGCTAACCTTCCTATGGTGTAGAAATATACCTAGTTGGATGAATCTTATTGTGGCTAGCTGGTCTAGTGGTTAGCGCGACGGGCTGGAGTTTTGAGACTCTATGACCGCGGGTTCAATCCCGGCCGGGGGTATGGTTTATTTGCAATCGTGTCATTACGATTTCTTAAGTCATGTTGACGGCAGTGAAGGGACTTGAGCTAGAGTTCGTCACGGCCACGCTAGCTGGAGATTCGTCTGTAAAAACTTGCATTTGTGGTCACAGAGGTGCCTGTGCTAACCTTCCTATGGTGTAGAAATATACCTAGTTGGATGAATCTTATTGTGGCTAGCTGGTCTAGTGGTTAGCGCGACGGGCTGGAGTTTTGAGACTCTATGACCGCGGGTTCAATCCCGGCCGGGGGTATGGTTTATTTGCAATCGTGTCATTACAATTTCTTAAGTCAGGTCCTAGATGCACTAGAAGACAAAAAGAATGCAGATGTAATATATACAGACTTTGCAAAAGCCTTCGACAAGTGTGACCATGGCGTAATGGTGCACAAAATGCGTGCTAAAGGAATAACAGGAAAAGTCGGTCGATGGATCTATAATTTCCTCACTAAGAGAACGCGGAGAGTAGTAGTCAACAGAGTAAAGTCCGAGGCAGCCACCGTGAAAAGCTCTGTTCCACAAGGCACAGTACTCGCTCCCATCTTGTTCCTAATCCTCATATCTGACATAGAAAAGGATGTCAGCCACAGCACCGTGTCTTCCTTTGCAGATGACACCCGAATCTGCATGAGAGTGACACTGCAAGGCTCCAGGTGGACATCAACCAAATCTTTCAGTGGGCTGCAGAAAACAATATGAAGTTCAACGATGAGAAATTTCAATTACTCAGATATGGTAAACACGAGGAAATTAAATCTTCATCAGAGTACAAAAAAATTCTGGCCACAAAATAGAGCGAAACACCAACGTCAAAGACCTCGGAGTGATCATGTCAGAGGATCTCACCTTCAAGGACCATAACATTGTATCAATCGCATCTGCTAGAAAAATGACAGGATGGTTAATGAGAAACTTCAAAACGAGGGACTCAAAGCCCATGATGACACTCTTCAGGTCACTTGTTCTATCAAGGCTGGAATATTGCTGCACACTAACAGCACCTTTCAAGGCAGGTGAAAATGCGACCCAGAAATGTACAGAGAACCCCTTCCCGGGCGCATAACAGAGATTTTAAAAAACCCCCCAAATTTCTGGGACGCTAGGGTTCCTGACCTGTATTCCCTGGGGAAAGCAGGCGGGAGAGTACATTTAAATATACACCTGGAAAAAACCCAGAGGGGGCATACCCAAAACCCGCACACGAAAATCACTCCCCTATGAAACAAAAGACTTGGCAGACGATTTCAAATCCCCCCAAAAGAAAAAAAGGGGTTTTCCAAAAGCACTTAAAAAACCATACAATTAAATGTCAGGGGCCCGGGGACTGTTCAAATGCCTTCCCCGATCATAAGGGGGGGTTACTAAAAAGACCCCTGGGAGTCCCTTTAAGCCGGCACTGGACAAGCAAAAATAAAAGGGCGGGTTTGGGGGGACAATTTGACGCCTGACCTAAAACCCCTACCCCCGCCCACACCCCTCGGGCCTAGACACACATATGCTATGCCCTGACCTAACATTAACCCCCGCTACACCCTCGTGGCCTGTACACAATAAGACCTGGGCCTGACCCACAAAATACCCACCCACACCCTCGTGGCCTGGATACCAAAGTGAAATTGCCCTGACCTACATATTACCCCGCCCCCACCCTCGTGGCCTGCACACACAAAATGACTGTTTTCCCACCTACCATTAAACCCCGCAAAAACCCCCCGGGGGCCTGAAAAAAATTGACTATGCCCTGGGCCTACACTTAAACCCCCGCTACACCCTCGTTTTTCCCCGGAAAACCGACATACTGTGTCCTATCCTACCAAATTTCCCACGCTAACCCTCGTGGCCTGGACAACATATGACTGTGCCCTGACCTACACAATTTCCCATGCTACACCCTCGTTTGGAAAAGGGCCACCATTTGACTTTTGTCCTGACCTAAACATTAAACCCCTGCTACAAACCCCTTTTGGCCTGGACACACATATGACTCTGTCCTGGGCCTACACATTTCCCACGCTAAAACCCTCGGGGTGTACACCCCAAAATGACTGTGTTGACCCCACACATTAACCCCCGCTACGCCCTTGTGGCCCGGACACAAACATGGCTGTGTCCTGACCCACATTTCCCCCTGCTACACCCTTTGGCCTTGGGCCAAAATATGGAAAATATGCCCTACCTCCCCATTTCCCACGCCACCCCCCTTGTGGCCCGGGGCCCCAAAAATATGACTCTGTCCCGACCTACACATTTCCCACGCTAAACCCCCTTTGGGCCGAAAACACATTTTTACTGCGTCCTTTTCCTACCCCATTCCCCCCCTACACCCTCGTGGGGCCCGGGAAAGGGGAAAATGACTATTTCCTGAAACCCACACATTACCCAAGCTACACCCCTGTGGGCCCCAGACCACATATGACATGCCCCGACCACACCCTTACCCCGCTACACCCCTTGGGGCCGTACACACATTGACTGCTCCTTACCTACCCCATTACCCACGCTACACCCCGGGGGGCCCCGGGCACGAATATGGAAAATTTTCCTGCCTACCAAATTACCCAAACTCCCCCCCTGTGGCCAGACACCATATTACTGTGGCCTAAACCCACAAAAATTTCCCACGCCATGCCCTCCCTTTTGGCCTGGACACCCAAAAAGACTGTGTTTCCCGACCCACACATTAAACCCCCGCCACACCCTCGTGGCCTGGGGCACACAAAGGAAATATGCCTGCCCCCCCACATTAACCCCCTGCTCCACCCTTGTGGCCCGGAAAAAATATATAGGGTGTCCTGGACCTTTCACATTACCCAACCCCCACGGCCCCCTTTTGGCCTGGACAAACATGACTGTTTTCCCGACCCCAAAAATTACCCCGCCCCACCCTCGTGGCCCCGGGGCACACATATGACTGGCCCCCGGGCCACCAAAATTTCCCCCCGCCTCAAAGCTCGGGCCTGGAAACCAAAACTGACTTGTGTCCTGCCTACAAAATTACCGATGCTATGGGCCCCAGTGGCCCGGGGCACATATGACCTTGGGCCCCGACCTAAAATTACTCCCCGCTAAGTCCTGTGGCCGGGGCACCATATGAAAATTTTTTCCCCTGACCCCCAAAAAAACAAAAATTTTCCACGCTACACCCTCGTTCCAAGACCCACAAAAGAACCCTTTTCCTGACCTTCACAATTTCCATGCCACACCCTCGTGGCCCGGGCACCAAACTGACTGTTTCCCTGACCTACACTTTACCCCTGCCACACCCCCGTTGCCTGGACACACATTGACTGTGTCCGGGCCTACACATTACCCCCCCGCCACACCCTCGTGGACTGGGGCACACATAAGACTGTGCCCTGAACCATACATTACCCACTAAACCCAAGTACCCAAAACACACTTTTGACTGTGTCCTGACCTTCACATTAAATCCCCGCCACACCCTCGTGGCCTGGACACAAAACTGAATTTTGCCCCGACCTACACATTTCCCATGCCACACCATCGTTGCCTGGAAACCCCATAGACGTTTCCCGACCTACAAAATTATCCACACCACAAACCCCCCGTGGCCGGAAACGAAAATGAAATCAGTTCCCGACCTACACATTACCCACCTACACCCCCGTACCGGAAAACCCCAAAAATGACTGTGTCTTGACCAAAACTTAAACCCCTGTTTTCCCCCCCCTTTTCCCGGACACGAATAAGACATTCCCTGACCACCATTAAACCCCGGGCCCCGCCGTCCCTTTCCCGGAAAACACATGTTACTATGCCTGACCAAAAATTTTTTAACCCCTCTACACCCTCGTGGCCTGGGGCACCCCCAGATGTTTCCCCGACTCAAAAATTCCCCCCCCACGCCCTCGTGGCCTGTTTCACCACAAATGCCCTTTTTCCCCGACCTACACATTACCCACGGGCCCCACCCCCGTGGACTGGACCCACATTTTTCTGTGCCCGAACCCAAAAAATTCCGACGCTAAACCCCCGTACCCTAGACACAAAAAATGACTGGGGTTTTCCCGAAACCCTTTAAAATTACCCCCCCACACCCGTGGCCTGGACACAAAAATTTACTGTGGGCCCCGACCTAACAAATTTCCTATGCCAAAAACCATCTTTTCCGGAAACACATAAGACTGTTTTCCCGACCTACACATTTTTTACACCACACCCCCGTGGGCCCGGGCACAAATATGGGGCTCAGTCCTGACCTACACATTTACCCAGCTAAAAACCCCCGTAGCCTGGAAAAAAACATTGACGTGTCTTTAAACCAAAACATTACCCACGACTCCTCGTGGGCCCGGAACACCATTTTTGAAATGTGTCCCCGACCTACACTTTTCCCCCGTACACCCCTTTGGGGGGGACACGAAAAATGATTAATTTCCCTTTACCTACACAAAAACCCCCCACCACACCCTCGTGGCCCGGGCACACAAATGCCCGGGTCCGACCTAAAACATTACCCATGCTACACCCCCCCCGGGCCCGGACAACATAAGACTCTGTCCGACCTTTAAAATTACCCTGTCCACCCTTTTGGCCCGGGGCCCATTTGACTCTGTCCCCACCACAAAATTACCCACGCTACACCATCGGGCCTGACACACTTTTGAAATGTGCCTGACCAAAACATTACCCACGCTACGGCCCTTTGGCCTGGACACAAACAAGACGGGGTCCCCGAAACCAAAACATTTTTCCCCCGCAAAACCCTTGTGGCCTGGACACACCCTAAGACTATGCCCGACCTACACATTTCCCACGCCACTCCCTTGTGGGCCCGGACACCTTTGACTCTGGGCCCCGGGCCAAAACATTACCCAAAGCTACCCCTCTTGGGCCCGTACACACATATGGGCTGGGTCCCTTTCCTACACATTTCCCACGCAAAAAACCCCCCGTGGGGCCGGGCCCCGAATATGGGTATTTCCTGACCTACACATTACCCAAAACTACACCCTTGTGGCCTTGCACACATATGGAAAAATGCCCTGAAACCCCCATTAACCCCCCTAAAAACCCTCTTGGGCCCGGAAACATATTCCCGTGCCTGACCTACACCCTTTCCCCCGCCCTGCCCTTGTGGCCTGGACACAAACATGACGTGTCCCGACCTACACATTACCCACGCCCCCCCTCGTGGGCCCGGGCACCAAAGGGCTGTGCCCTGACCCACACATTACCGCGCTATGCCCTTGTGGCCTGGACACATAAGAACCCTTTCCCGAACCCCACTTTTTACCCCCCGCTAAGTCTAGTGGCCGGACCACTATGACCTCCCCTGACCTATACATTTCCCACGCTACACCCTCGTAGCCAAAACCCCACAAAGACTGTGTCCTGACCTTCCCCATTACCCTGCCCCACCCTCGTGGCCCGGGCCACATCTGACCCGTGCCCGGAAACCCACACTTTACCATTCCCCACCCTCGTTTTCCTGGAACAAATATGAAATGTGTCCGACCTACCCCATTACCCAAAGGCCCCACCCCCCGTGGACTGGAACACATATGACTGTGCCCTGACCAATACATTTCCGACCCAAACCCACGTACCCTATACACAACATAAGTGTGTCCCGAAACCTTTACATTAAAACCCCGCCCCACCCCCGTGGCCTGGACAAAAAATCTGACTGTGCCCTGGGCCTCACATTACCTTTTTCCACAAACCCTCGTTTTCCCCGGAAAACCTATGACTGTTTTTCCCGACCTACACATTATCCACACCCAAAACCCTCGTGGCCTGGGCAGAATTGACTCAGTTTCCTTTACCCAACACTTTAAACCCCGGTTAAAAACCCCCGAAACCGGAAACCAAAAGAAAGTGTCTTGCCACACATTACCCAAAGTACACCCAATTGGCCTGGACACGAATATGGCTATTTCCCGACCTACAAAATTACCCACGCCTCCCGTCGTGGCCTGGACACAATGTTACTTTTCCCCGACCAAACATTAACCATTACTCCCTCGGGCCTGGACACAATATGACTGTTTCCCCCGACCGCACAATTTGCCACGATACACCCTGATAGCCCCGGAAACACAATAACTGTGTCTTGACCTAAAATTAACCCCCGCCACACCTCGTGGCCTGGCACACATTGACTGGTCCTGATCTACCCCATTACCCACGCTAAAAAACCCAAAGTGGGGCCCGGACACGAAAATGATTATTCCCCCACCTTCACATTACCCACATACACCCCCCGTCCTGGACACACATAGGGCTGGGTCCGACCCAACTTACCCACGCCTAGCCCCACGTGGCCCGGACACAATATGACTGGTTTTTTGACCTCACATTACCCCCCGCCAACCCCCGTGCCCTGTTTCACACACATGACTGTGTCCCACCTGGCACATTACCCCGATAAAAACCCTCGTGGCCTGGACAAAACCTTTTAACTGTGTTTTTGACCCCTTTAATTTCCCACAAATACACCCTCGTGGGCCGGGGCACACATATGATATGCCCTGATTTTACATTTCCCACCTAAAACCCCCCCTGGGCCCGGACAAACCTATGACAAGACCTGGCCCTTTACTTTACCCACGAAAAACCCTCCTGGCCGGACACGATTTTATGTGAAAAATGGGCCTACAAATTACCCACGCCCCCCCCTCGTGGCCTGGACACACATTTTGACTGTGTCCCAAACAACCCCAAAAACCCAACCCCCACCCCGTGGGGCCCGGAAAACACATGTACTGTTTCCCGACCTACACATTACCCCCGCAAAACGTCGTGGCCTGGGCACAAAACATGACCCGTGTCCTCACCCACACATTACCCACGCCCTGCCCACGTGGGATGGACCACATATGACTGTGCCCTGACCTACACATTACCCACGCACACCCACGTGGGCCCGGACTACATATGAAATTTGCCCCGACCCACGCATTTCCCCCCCACCCCCTCCCCGGCCGGATACCAATGGCTATGCCCCCGCCTCACATTACCAAAGCCACCTCTCGTGCCCCCGGAAAACAAATATGATGGTCTTGACCTGGGACTTACCCATGGGCCCCAAAACCCCCATGGCCTGGAAACCCCACATACTGTGCCCCACCCCACCATTACCCCCGCTACACCCTCGTAGCCCGCACAACATGCTGTGTCCTGACCTTCACATTACCCACGCCACATCCCGGGCCCCGGACACACATATGACTGAGTTCCCGGGCCCGCACATTACCCCCGTTTCACCCTCAAGCCTTGGAAAAAACATATGACTGTGTCTTTTACCCACACAAACCCACGCTACACCCACGTGGCCCTTTGGGCACGAATTTGACTATTCCCTTTACCTACACATTCCCCCCGCTACAAAAATCGTGGCCTGCACACACTATGACTGGGGGCCCGACCACATGTTTTCCCCGGGCCCTCCGTTGCCTGGGGAAATCTTTTGACTTTGGGCCCCGACCTACCAAATTTTCCCGCAAAAATTTCCCCGTGGGGTAGACACACATATGACTGGTTCTGACCCGCACATTACCCCCGGGCCCCACCCTCCTGTCCAAGGGGGGCACGCATATTACTTGAACGACCTAAAAAATTTCCCCCTGCAAAGGGCCCCCGTGACCTGGACACACTTGAAATGTGTCCGAAAATACACATTACCCACGCTAAACCCTCGTAGCTGAACACCATATGACTTTGCCTGACCCACACATTTCCCACCTACACCCTCGTGGGGCCCGGACACACACAAAGACTGTGGGCCCACCTACACATTACCCCCCCCCCCCCCCCCCATGCCCACGTGCCCTGGGCCCCAAAATATGACTGTGCCCTGACCAACACCTTTCCCGACCCACAACCCCCGTGGGCCTTTGGGCATACATATGACTTTTTCCCTGACCCACGCATTTCCCAAGCCAAACCCTCGGGGCCCGGACAAAAACATATGACAGTGGGCCCCCGACCCGCCCCATTAAACCCCCGCCACACCCCATGGCCCTGGAAACACACATTTAAATGTTCCCTCACCCACACATTCCCCCCGCAACACCCTCGTGGCCGGACACACATATGGGTGTGTCCTTACCTCACCCTTACCCACACTACACCCTCCCGGGGCCCGGAATACAAATGACCCCTGTCTTTCCCACACAATTTCCCAGCTACAACCCCCGTGGCCCGTTCCAACATATGACTGCGTCCCCGACCTTACAATTTCCAAAGATTTCACTCTTTGGCCTGGACACACATGTGGGGTAGCCCCCGACCTTCACATTACCCAAAGGGTACACCCCCGGGCCTGGAAACATATATGATGTGTCCTGGCCTACACATTTCCCACGCACACCCGTGGCCGGAAACCCCATATGACTATGCCTGACCTTTCACATTTCCCCCCACACACCCTCGTGGCCCCTTTACACACATATGACTGGGGAATGAAACCCACATATTACTAAAGGGAACCCCTCCAGGCCCGGGCACCCCATATTACTGGCCCTGACCTACCCCTTTTCCCCCGGCCCCAAAGCTCGGGCCTGGACCCCACATATGACTTTGGCCTGACCTAAACAATTTCCCCCGCTATTCCCCCTGGTCTGGGCACACATGTGAAAGTGCCCCGACCCCAATCACCCCCGCATGTCCTAGTGGCCCGGACATACATATGACCTTTCCCTGGGCCCAAACTTTTCCCCCGATACACCCTCGGAGCCCGGGCACACCTATGACTGTGTCCGGGCCTTCAAAATTTTCCCCGACACCCCTCGTGTCCCCAGACACACTTTACTGGGGTTCTGATCCAAAACATTACCCAAGCCACCCCTGTGGCCCCGTACACACATATGACTGTGCCTAACCCCGGGAATTCCCACGATTCACCCCCCTTTTCCCCGGACACACATATGACTATGCCCTGACCTTTAATTTTCCCCTGCTACACCCTCGTAGCATGGAACCAAATGACGTGCCCTCACCTACACATTACCCACGCCCCACCCCCCCTGGGCCGGGCACACATATGCTGTGAAAATGAACCCACAAATTTCCCACGCGAAACCCCCCGTTTTCCTTGGGCCCACATATGACTGGGGTCCGTTACACATTACTCAGCTACACCCCCCGGGGCCTGGACACAATGTGATGTGCCTGGGAAAAACCTTAAAAACATTTACCCCCGCTCCCCCCTCCCTGGCCTTGGGCCACCCTATGAATGTCCCGATTACAAAATTTTCCCACGCTTAAAACCCCCCGAGGCCGGGGCCACATTTTACGTGCCTGGCCCCACCCCTTAACCCCGCCAACCCTTTGTGGCCTGGGGCACAATATTTTCTGTGTCGTGACCTGCACATTTTCCCACGCCACACCCCCGTGGCCTTGGGGGCACATGTTAACTGCGCATGGCCAACCCCATTACCCAAAGCCAAAAAACCCTCGTTTGGGCCCCGGACACATATAAAGACAAAGCCCTGACCTACATATTTTCCCCCCGCCCCAACCCCCGTGGCCGGACACACATATGACTGAGTCCTGACCTAAAACTTTTCCCCCGGGTTAAAAACCCCGTGGCCCCAAACACATATCACTTTTTCCCCGACCAAATATTACCCCCGCCACCCCCCTCGTGGCCTGGACCACCCTATGACTATGCCCTGACCCCCAAAAACAAAAAAAACCCCTGCTACAAAACCCCCGTGGGCCCGGACACACATAAGATGTGTCCTTACCTAGCAATTTCCCACGTAAAAACCCTCCCGGGGCCCGGGGCAACCCTTTTGACTCTGTCCCGACCTACAAAATTACCACGCTACAACCCCCTGGCCTGACACACTTTTACGCGTCCTGACCTACCATTCCCGAGCAAAAACCAAAAAAACCCTAAAAAAAAAGAAAATTGGCCTACAAAACAACCCAAAAACCAAAAACCCCCTCCTTACAAAAAAAAAACAAACCCAAAAATAACAAATTTTCCAAAAAACAAAAAACCCTTCCCCCCCCCGCCCCCAAAACCCCCCCCCCCCCCCCCCCCCCCCCCCCCCCCCTTTTTTTTTTTTTTTGGGGGGGGGGCAAACAAAAAAACAAAAAAAACCAAAAACCACCAAAAAAAACCCTCTCCAAAAAACAAACCCAAAAAAAAAAACAAACCCTCCCAAAAAAACCCCCGGGCAAAAACCCCTAAAACAATTTCCCCCAACCCCTCGTTTTTTGGGCCCGGAAAAATTGAATGTGCCTGACCTACACATTAAACCCCCGCCAAAACCCTTTGTGGCCCGGCCCCACATGGAAATTTCCCTACCCAACATTTCCCCACCACCTGTGGCCTTGGGCAAAAATGCTTTGTGACCCCCCAAATTACCACGCTTTCACCCTCGTGGGCCCGGGCACAAATATGACTTTTGCCCTTTCCCCAAATTTCCCAAACCCCCCACCCTCGTGGCCTGGACACACAAATTTAATGTGTCCTACCCCAAACATTTTCCCAGCCCCCCCCCTCGTTGGCCCGGGCAAACATTGATGTTCACTGACCAAATTACCCAGGCCCCAAACCCCGGGCCTGGACACCATTAAATGTTTTTCCCGACCTAAAAACATTAACCCACTCTATGGCCCTTGGGCCCCAAAATACTTGTCCCCTCCCTACAAAATTTCCCCCGCTACACCCTCGTGGGCCCGGAAAACACATTTCGGTGTCCGACCTCATTACCACGCCACACCCCGTGGCCTGGACACAAAACCCTTTATGTGCCCCCCCACCCACCATTTTCCCAGAACCACCCTCGTTGGGCCCGGGACACAATATACTTTAACCCGACCTACAAATTTCCCCGCCAACCCTCGTTTCCTGGCACCTTTTGACTGTGGCCCGAACCCACCCCTTTTCCCCCGCCAACCCCTGGCCCCGGGCACACAATGAATTGGCCCCCCACCTACACATTTTACCACGCCAACCCCGTGGCCTGGCCCAACCCTATGACTGTGTCCTGACCTACAATTTTCCCCCCCAAAACCCTGGGCCTGGACACAAAAATGACTGTGGGCCCCCTACCATTCCCACGCAAAACCCTCGTGGCCTGGAAACAATATGACTTTTCCTGCCTTTACATTTCCCCCGCCAACCCTCGGGCCGGGGCACAAAATCTGGGGTTTTTCCCGAAAAAACACTTACCCCCGCCACCCCGTCCTGGACCACAAATGACTTTTGCCCTGAAACCTTTTCACATTACCCACCCACACCCTTGTGCCGGGCAACATATGACTGTGCCTGACCCACGATTACCCACGCCACACCTCGTTTGGGCCCGGACCCACTTTGGGCTTTGCCCCCTACACATTACCCACGCCACCCCCCGTGGCCTGGACACACATATTGGGCCCGTGTCCGAAAACCCCAATTACCCAAAGCCAAACCCCCCCTTGGGCCCGGAAAAAACATCGATGTTGCCCTACCTACACATTTTCCCCCTGCCAAGCCCCCTCCTGGGCCAATATGACTGTGCCCGCCTACAAAAATTTTTCCCCCCAAAACCCCCGTGGGCCCGGGACCCCATTGATTGGGCCCGACCTAATTTTTATTTTTTAAAAAACGCCACCCCCCCCGGGGGCCCGGAACACATATGACTTTTTTTGTGACCTTTCACCTTTTCCCACGGAAAACCCCCGGGGGCCCGGGAAAACAAAATATGACTTTGCCCCGACCTCACATTTCCCCCCGCCCCACCCTCGTTGGCCCGGGAAAAACATAGGGCGTGCCCCCCCTACACATAAAACCCCCGCCAAACCCCCGTGGCCTGGGCAAAACATATGACCCGTGCCCGGACCTACAAAAACCCACGCCACACCCCGTGGCTGGGAACACAAATTTACTTCCTGACCTACCAAAAACCCAGCCACACCCCCGGGCCTGGACACACCCTAAGCTTTCTGACCTAAACCCTTACCCACCCCAAAACCCCCTGGGGCCCGAAAAACACATATGACTTTCCCTGACCTACACATTACCCCGCACACCCCCGTGGGGGGGACCAATATGGGCTTTCCTTTCCTACCAAAATTAAAACCCCCGCACAAAAAATCGGGCCCCGGAAAACACATATGACTTTGCCCTTTACCCACACATTACCCACGCACCCTGTGGGGTGGACACAAAATGACTTTCCTACCTACAAATTTCCCAGCTACCCTTTGGGCCCGGGCCACATATGACTCTTTCCCTTTCCTCACATTAACCCCCGCTACCCCCCTCGTGGGGAAAAAAAAATGACTGGAACCGACCTCCCCATTACCATGCCACAAACCCCCCGGGCCGGAACAATATGAAATATTTTTTGACCTACACATTTTCCCCAACTAACCCCCCTTCGGCCCGGGCACAAACAAGACTATCCCTACCCACACATTTTTTTAAAGCCACCCCTGTTGGGCCCGGAACCAAAATGACTGGCCCCGACCTACCTTTTCCCACCCCCTCCTTTGTGGGCCCGGGCACACTATGACTTGTCCACCTCACTTTAAAACCCCTTTCAACCCCCGTGGGCCCGGAAAAAACATGACTGTGTCTGACCCTACACATTACCCCATGCCCACCCCGGGGGCCTGGACACACATATTTTCCCTTTCCCGACCAAAAACATTAACCACCACACCCTCTGGCCCGGACCCCCCCAAAATGAAATGTGTCCTGACCTTTAACATTAAAAAAACGCCAACCCCGTGGCCGGGAAAAACATATGACTGTGCCCTGACCTACACAAACCCGCCCCCCACCCTCGTGGCCCGGAAACAATACGTGTCCTGACCTACAAAATTTCCAGCCAAGGCCCCGTGGCCGGGCCCCAAAAAATGACTTTTGGCCCCAAACCTTTAAAATTAAACCCCCCCCCACCCCGTGGGCCCGGAACCTTTTGACTTTGCCCTACCACCCATTACCCCGCTACAACCCCCCTGGCCTGGCCCCAAAAAATGACTGTGCCCGCCCACACAAAACCCACGCCTTTCCCCGTGCCCGGACACACCCTATGACTGTGCCCGACCCACACATACCCCCCCTACAACCCCCGTGGCCCCGGAACCCCCTTGACCGTGCCGACCTACCCCATTTTCCCAGCCATGCCCCCTGGCCTGGACAACATAAGGAAATGAGCCCTGACCCAAACATTACCCCCAAACCACACCCCCGTGGCCTGGGGAAAACCCTAAAGACGTGGGCCCCCACCCAAAACCCTTACCCCCGCCAAAACCCTCCTGGCCCGGAAAACAAATGGGCTGTGCCCCGACCTACAAATTTCCCCCGCCAACCCCCCGGGGGCCGGACACACATATGACGTGTCCTTTACTCCAAACCCCCCACCCCCCCTGGCCTGGAAACCCCCAAAGGACTGTGCCGGGCCTTCAAAAAAACCCCGCCCCCAACCCCTTTGGCCCGGGAAACCCTTGAAATGGGCCCCGGGGGCCCCACAATTACCCAACCCCCCCCTTTTTGGCCCCGAACACCATATGGGCTGTGCCCCGACCTTGCATTACCCACCCACACCCTCTTTGGCCCGGATACACATTGACTGTGCCCCCACCTACACATTCCCACCCAAAACCCCCGTGGCTGGACACACATATGACTGTGCCGGGCCTCCAAAACCCCCGCCCCACCCTCCTGGCCGGGAAAACATTGGGCTTGCCCGACCATTTAAAAAACCCCCGCCACACCCCCGTGCCTGGGCCCCAAAAATTGACTATGCCCCGACCTAAAATTCCCCCTTACCCCCATCTTTTGGGGGTGAAAACACATATGACTTGCCCTGCCCCCGATTACCCAAGCCACACCCTGTGGGGCCGGAAACCAATATGACTTTTCCCCCACCTACCCTTACCCACAAACCCCCGTGGCCCGGACCCCACATAGACTTGCCGGGCCTACAAAATTTCCCCCGCCACCCCTCAGGGCCCGGGAAAAAAAAATGACTTGCCCCCCCTAAATTAAACCCCCGTACCCCTTGTGGCCCCGGACACAAATATGGGCTGGCCCCGAAACCCACACATTACCCCCCCGCAACCCCGTGGGCCCGGACCCCAAAATTTGAATTTCCCTGGCCCCCCCCAAAAACCCTGCTACAACCCCCGAGGCCGGGCACCAATGACTTTCCGACCCACACTTACCCCGCTACACCCCCCGTTGGGCCCGGAAAAACATATGACTAGCCCCGGACCCCACAATTACCCCCGCAACCCTCTGGGGCCGAAACCATATGGGCTTTTCCTACCTACACCTTTCCCAAGTCACCCCTTTTGGGCCCGGACACAAAATGACTTGCCCCGACCCCAAAAATTAAACCCCGCTACACCCTCGGGCCGGGAAAAATTTGACTTGGCCCCGACCTTCACATTCCCAGCCAACCCCCCGTTTCCCGGACACAAAATGACTTGTTGGGCCTAACCCCTTACCCAGCCAAAACCCCGTGGGGGGTTTGGGTTTTTTACAAAACCCCCCTAAGGGGAAAAATATGCCCAACCTAAAAACATTAACCCCCGTACACCCCCCGGGCCTTTTAAACATTAATAATTTTCCCCGAATTTCCCCATTTCCCCCGCTACACCCCCGTGGGCCCGGGAAAAAATATGCTGTGCCCACCTACCCATTAACCCCCCGCCTGGGCCTGTTTCGGACACAAACATGACTTTGTCCTGACCTACACATTAACGCCACAAACCCCTTGGGGTTTGGGCAAAAATGACTTGGGCCCACCCCAACATTTCCCCCTACCCCTGTGGCCCGGAAACTTATGACTTTCCTGACTAACCATTACCCACGCTACAAACCCCCGTTGGGCCCGGGGCACAATTGAAAGTTTAAACCTTTTTTAAATTTCCACGCCCACCTGTGGCCCGGACACACACTACCCTTTTTCCCCGACCTAACTTATAGTACAACCCCCGTTGGGTGGGGCACCCTTTGACTGGGGCCTAACCCCACCATTACCCCCCGCTACCCCTGTGGTTTGGGCAAACATAAGACTTTCCCCCCACCTAAACATTTCCCACGCTACACCCCTACCCCGGGCACACATATGAAATGTGTCCTGACCTTTACATTTTCCAAGCCCCCAAACCCCGTGGCCCGGACACCTATCGGGGCTGTTTCCCTGGGCCTACACATTACCATGCCACACCCCTGGCCTGTACACACATATGACTGTGCCCTGACCTACACATTACCCACGCCACACCCTCGTGGCCAGGACACACATATGACGGTCCTGACCTACACATTACCCACGCCACACCCTCGTGGCCTGGACACACATATGACTGTGCCCTGACCTACACATTACCCATGCTGCATCTTCGTGGCCTGGACACACATATGCCTGTGTCCAGACCTACACATTACCCATGCTACGCCCTCGTGGCCTGGAGTCACATATGACTGTGCCCTAACCTATACATTACCCATGCTACACCCTAGTAGCTTGAACACACATATGACTGTGTCCTGACCTTCACATTACCCACGCCTCACCCTCGTGGCCTGGACACACATCTGACTGTACCCTGACCTACACATTACCCATGCCACACCCTCGTTGCCTGGACACACATATGACTGTGTCCTGACCTACACATTACCCACGCCACATCCTCGTGGCCTGGACACACATATGACTGTGCCCTGACCTACACATTACCCAGGCCACACTCTCATGGCCTGGACACACATATGACGGTGTCCTGACATACACATTACCCACGCTACACCCTCGTGGCCTGGACACACATATGACTGTGTCCTTGCCTACACAATACCTATGCCACACCCCTGTGGTCTGGACACACACATGACTGTGTCCTGCCCTACATATTACCCACACTACACTCTAGTGGCGTGGACACACATATGACTTTATCCTGACCTACACATTACCAACGCTACACCCTCGTGGCCTGGCCACACATATGACTATGCTCTGACCCACACATTACCCACGCTACACCCTCGTGGCCTGGACACACATATGACTGTGTCCTGACTTACACATTACCCATGCCACACCCTCGTGGCCTGGCCACACGTAAGACTATGCTCTGACCTACACATTACCCACGCTACACCCTCGTGGCCTGGACTCACATATGACTGTCCTGACCTACACATTACCTACGCCACACCCTCGTGGCCTGGACACATATATGACTGTGTCCTGACATACACATTACCCACGCTACACCCTCATGGCGTGGACACACATATGACTGTGTCCTGACCTATACATTACCCACGCATACCCTTGTGGCCTGGACACTCATATAACTATGCCTCGACCTACACATTACCCACGCCACACCCACATGGCCTGGACACACATATGACTATAGCCTGACCTACACATTACCCACGCCACACCCTCGTGGCATGGACACACATGTGACTGTGCCCTGCCCAGGTTACAACCTATACAGACGTGACAGTGTAAACAGGCAAAAGGGGGGGGGGTTGGCCTGTACATTGCAGATTCACTTGTTTGCACAGAACTGCTTAATGCCTCAAATGATGTAGTGGAAGTTTTAGCAGTAAATATTGAGAACCAAAACCTAGTCATTGTGGTAGTCTACAAGCCTCTGGATGCAACATCCCAGCAATTCCAGGAACAGCTGTAAAAAATTGACCACTGTCTGGAAAATCTTCCAGCTCCTGCACCCAACATCTTGCTCCTGGGGGATTTCAACTTAAGGCACCTAAAATGGAGGAATATAGCAAATAATATTGTTGCAGTAATAACACCAGGAGGCAGCTCTGATGAAAACTCACACTCACACCAGCTTTTAAATCTCTGCACAAAATTCAATTTAAACCAGCAAATAATAGAGCCTACTAGAATATAGAATACACTAGACCTCATCTTCACTAACAATGATGATCTGATAAGAAAATGTCACCATATCAAAAACAATTATACTCAGATCACAACATAATTGAGGATCAGACATGTATGCGTGGAGCTCCAGACCGACATAATTGAGACTAGTCACGAGGGAGCATTCACCAAATTCAACTTCAATAACAAAACATAAAATGGGACCAATAAACCAAGTCCTAACCGATATAAGCTGGGAAGATATACTAGCAACACAGACCCCAAAATTATGCCTAGAACAGATTAACTTGGTGGCACTCGATGTTGCACAAGGCTTATTCCTCTAAGAAAAAAGGGGGAGTAGATGTAAAATAGAAAGAGACAGGCGCTCCCCTTTTCAGGCGATGGAAAAGAATAACAGAGCGGCTAAGAGAGGTCAATCTATCTGAAATGCATAGGGGGACATGATCAGAGAAATAGCAAACATCGAAAATTAAGCTAAAGGAATTTTTAAAGGGGCAGGAATCGCGGGAAAAACTAAAAACCAAAAGAAAAGGAAAA
>NC_069434.1:45203841-45256275 GCF_026875155.1 Cherax quadricarinatus | reverse complement strand
CGCACTAAATCCACAATTATCAACGGGTTCATTCATTTTTCCAATAATGATAATTTTTGCTGTGGTACAATGATCAGCGGTTTTTCTCGTAACTAGTACATTTTCCACAGAATCAATATCAGTTTCTTTCCCACTTTGAGAGGGAATGGGACCACATATCATGTGGCCTCCTGCTGTTTTCAGCAAGTGAACATCATGTTTACTTACTATATTTTGCAAAAAAACTGTGATAATAATCACTTCGAATGATTAAATCAATTGGACTAATAGTGTCCGTCTGTATGTCAGGACAGGCTAACTTGACCTTAGCTGCTTTCAGTGCTGCAAATGTTTCTTTTAATCCCTGGATCTGCACAGACTTAGGCAAATCATCTACTACCACAGTTTCTACTGTCTTTTTCCTGTTTCCTAGACCAACAGTGATTCTGGCTAGGTCATATGTCTGTTTACCAGAATTGTAGAAATAAAACAGCTATATCTAACTGTATTTTGGCATAGGGTTGTTTATTCAGTTTCTGCAACACTGTTCTTCTTATGAAGGACCTTTGTGAGCCTTGATCAAATAATGTTAGCACATTGGTTTTGTGTAATTTATTAGATAACTCAACTCGAGCTATCGAGAGAGCAGTTGCTTTAAACTTATCTCTCACATTTAATGCTGTTGCTTGTTGACTTCCTGATTCTGTGGAAGGCTTCTGTTGTTCTGCAAAGTTATTTGGGCATAATGCTGTATGATGCATACCTTTGCATTTAAAACACTTCTTCAGTGAGCATTTTCCTCCCTTGTGTTCACCTAAACACTTGATGCACCTTTTCAGCACGTTGTTTACGTGCCTCCATTGATGTGTATTGAATACAATACTGTGCCCAATGTGTTCCATCACAAACTACACATTTTGGAGTACGTTTATGTATGACAGTCTGTTTACTGTCAGTTGTATTCACAGCTTGATAAATGCCTATATATGATTTCCCATTCTGAGGTATAGGTGGAGTAGGCATACTCTTTTTTATACTGAGTTGAAGGTTTATTGTCCACTGGATTTGGGGAATTTTCTTCTTGCCCGTTCGTGAATAACTTTTTTTTTAAAAAACCCCATTGAATTTTCCTTCAAAAAAAATACCTTTTTAAAAATATTTAATACAATTTTTGGGAAAATTTTTGGGGAAATAACCATTTGTTTTGTTAAAGGTTTTTTAACGGGTGTTTAAACCTTTTTAATAAAAAAGGAAAGGTTTTAAAAAAACAATTTTTGGGGCTTGCGAAAAAGCCTTTTAACTCCCTTGTCCACCGAAAATTTGCCCAAAGAACAAAAGGAAAAAAATTTTAAATTTAACCAGGAAGGGGAAAAAATTCAAAGGTTCCCTTTTCATAAAATTTTAAAGGGTTAATTAATTAATTTTCAGCGTTTTTTAAAAATTAAAAATTTAAAACCCAAAAATTCTTCAAATTATGTTTAAAATTTGGGGAAATAAAATTAAAACGGAATGAAAATTGTTTTTTAAAGGTGTAACGGGTTTTAAAATTTGAAAAATATGTTTTAAAAAAGATTTTGGGAAAAACCTGAAAATTCCTGCCCACCTTAATTTTTTTAAAAACAATGTATCCAAAACATTTTTAATTTTTTAAGGGGCTTAAGTTCCAAAAATTTAAAGTCGAAAAATTAAAACTTGTTAAAAATTAAATTTTGGCCCTAAGGGGTCACAAAACTGGGTTTTTTATTTTGAGTTTTTCCCTAAAAAACAAAATTGTTTTAATGTTAATTTAAGTTTAAAAGACAAACTTTTTTTCAAAACCATTTTAAAGGGAAAAACTGAAAATCCCCCACGTTAATTTTTAAATTCAAAAACATATTAATTAATGCTTTTTAAAAAAATGGCCCCTTTGAAAAGCTTACCTTTAATTAAAAATAAGGTTAATTAAAGGTTTTAAGGGTTTTTTTCTATGGGAAAAACCAAATTTTAAAACAAATTTTGCTTTTAATTTCTTGGCAAAAAACATAAAAAATTATTGTATTTTTACATTTCAGCCCAAAAAACCAAAATTTTCACTTGGGTTGTTGTTTTCTTAATCAGCGTTTTTCGAGATTGCGCAGGGGATGCCCTGTGTTTTTCCCCCTTTTACTTGTTGGGTGAGCCCTTACTCCCTTTTTTCTTTAGGGAACGCTGGGTTGAGCGCCCGTTTTCTTTTAACTGACCTTTTCTCTTGATTGAGTCTGGGGGGATCATTTAAACTGTTTTTAACTTTTAAAACACTAGTTTTACAGCTTTTTTCGAAGGCCCTTGGGCTCGTGGGTTTAAAACTTGTAAAATGTAAAACAAAATTTGTACCCCAGTGTGGCCTTTGCCGGTTCGAGCACAACCAATATTTTTGGAGAAATGGCTTTAAACCAGCAAAGTTAAATTTTTAAAATTTTAAAATTATAGGGAAACTTAGCTGACAAAAACAGCAAATCGTTCCCCCAGCCGCCCCTTTGAAACCGAGGTCGGGAAAAGCTGTTAAAAGTCATCTCCAAGGGGTGAAAAGGGTTTTTAAAAATTTGTAAATTAAAAATTACCCCTAGGGGGTTATGTCAGCATATTTTCATTAATGATTGCTGAAAAAAACTTCCCTTGTGTGGACCAAAAGCCCACCCCTTTTAGGGCCAAACAAAAAGGTTAAATTACAAACTCCTTGTGACTAAGAATCCCACGTCCCCTGTACTAAAGAAATTCAATAACCTCCCTTTGCTCTTGTACGTGAGCTAGGGTGTTTTTTAACACCTTCGACGGGTTTTTCGGTGACTTGATAAAGCTGAAGTGCCCCTTGGATTTTCCACGTTTTTCCATAGTAAAGGAAATTTACGCACACAGGTCCCACTATTTTTCCACAAGATTTGTCTTTATTGTTCCCCAATTTCTTATCCCCTAAAGAAGTGATCACACTTCTCTTAAGTGTTTATTGTGTTTTGTGGGGACATTTTTTTCAAAATAAATCACAGATCGTTCTTTTTGGGTTTACCCTTTGGCCCAGTGTCACTTCATTAGAGTCAAAAGAAATCTGAAGACGCCAAAAGCACCCCACGCTGTTATTTCCCCCCGGGCACAAAGGAAAAGCTGACCTAGAAAACTTTTGTTTCCCTTTGCCACTTTCTCGAAAAAGAAAAAGCTAATTTTTAAATCTTGCGCCCTTAAGCATAGAAAACAATGTCCACTATCTTTACTATGGTAATAAATGGGGTGCGGGATTTTTTTAAAATTGTTTTGGGAAAAAGGGTAAGAGATGAACTTCTTTTTTTAAAGCTAATTTTCCCAACAAAAGGACCGCAAGGAGTGTCGGGGCCACGTCAATACTGGTATTTGAAATCTGGGGTAAATTTATGGGTTTGTAGCAGTAAACAAGATTTTTCCCCCTTCGAGAGGGCGGGGGCCCCTTAGGGCAAAAGGGGGTTTTAAAGGGGCTGAAGGGGGCTAAAGGGGGGCCTGATATCCCCTCCTGGGGGAAAATTTCTCCACAGAGGGCATGGGGGCCCTGGGGCGTTTTTCCCAGATTTTTTTGACCTACTTAGAGTGAAAAACTGATGCCAGGAAAACCCAACAAAGAGCAAATCTAAGCTTTTAGTGTGAAAAAAAGGGTCTCATTAAAAACAAAAAAAACACTTAAAAGAAGTGTAATCGCTTTTTTAGTAAATAAGTTTTTGAAAAATAAAAAAAATCTTGTGGAAAAAAGTGTACCAGTGTGGTATTCCTAGACTTGGAAGACGTGGACTCAAAAGGGAACAATTCACTTCTATCAAGCCCACTGATCCCGTCAAAGGGTTTGTGAAGAAACCCCATAGCTCTCCCTACAAAGCAAGGGTTTACAATTTTTCTTGTGTACGGGGGGACGTGCATTTTCTTGAGTCCCATGAAGTTTGTAATCAACCTATAGTCCGCAGAAAAGGGGCGGATTTTGAGCCCCACACAAGGGTAAGTTTGCCCACCCTCAGTAAATTGAAATATGCTGACATAACACCCCCTGGGGGTTTAATTTATAATCTTACAAATTATAACTCATTTAGCCCTTGAGGAAAAAGCTTCGATGCTTTCAAGACCCGTCTGCGGGGGCGGCTGGGGTAGACGATTTGTTTCTTTTTTATCAGCAAAGGTTTTCCCCTTAAAATTTATAAATAATAAGTTTTTTGGGTAATCCCATTTTTTCAACTTTTGGGTTGGTGCTCGAACAGGTTTAAAGGGGCCACACTGTGGCCCAAAAATATGTTGTACTACAGAGTACAAAAAAAAACCCTACGACCCAAAGGGTTCCTTCGAAAAAAGCTGAAAAAACTAGTGTTTTACAATTTAAATCAGTATAAATGAGTCCCTGGGGGACTAAATTTCAGAGAGAATGGGCACCCAAAAAGAAAAGGGGGCGCTAAACCCACCTTCCCCCAAAAAAAAGGGGGAGCTGGGTGCTCCCCCCCAAAAAGGGAAAAGGGGGATGGCCCCCCGGCTTTCCACTGTTTTCCAAACTCGAAAAAAAGCCCCTGATGAGAAAAACAAAAACCCAACTAAATGTTCGTTTGCCGAGTGTTTACACAAGTGTTTTTTAAAAATTTTTAAATAGACAAAATTTTAAGAGACAAGATTTGTTTTTTAAATTTTTGTTTTTATAGATCTACCTGTTTTAAAAAAAGGGAAAATTTAAATTTTATAAAGTTTTAACCCTTTCAAATACAATTAACAGTGAATTTATATATGAAAAAGTAATTTTTCAAATGTGTTTTAAACAGTTAAAACAGTGACTTTTTAAAGTTTTAATAGTGAATGAAGTTTTATAAAATGGGTTTTTACGATTAATCATCGGGGGTCAGGTTTACACAGAAAAACTCAACCCCAAAAACACCACCCACAGTACTGTGTCCCCTTTTCATGGTCATTAAACCCTGGGGGTTTAAGCTTAGTGGGTTTCAGTAGTGTCGGGACTGATTTTTTGCTGACTTAAGCATAAAAAACCTCAGGGGTTTAAAAGCAGTACAGTGTTTTTTAAACATTTAAGTGTGGTGCTAGAATTTTCAGTGTCCCAAATTAAAATGGCTTTTTTGGGAAAACCCCAGTTTCAGTCTTTACGGGACTAAGTTTTAAAAACAATTAGAAAATCTAATTTCAGTCTGTAAAAGGATTAATTCAAGTACAAACATAGTTTTGATGATCTTGAGGTAAAATTTTAAAATTACTTACCAACGTCTGGAAAAAATTTTAATTCACACTATCACTTTAAAGAAAAAAATTTTTTAAAATCAGACCCAATGAGGTAAATTAAAAAAATGTTTTGGTACTTTTTAGTAATCAAAAAATTTAAAGGGTTTGGAAGGGATACAGGCAAATCTGCCCCCAAAAACTCTGTACAGGGGCCCCTACTGTAAAATTGGTCAACCACCGTTACACCTGTGGAAACCCATAAAAGTGTCCCATTCCCAAGGCTTCCTACATTGTTTTTCCTTTTTTTCCAAGGTCAAATTTTATAAAGGGAATTCATTAGTGGTTTTCAATCCATAGTAAATTACAAACTGACTTTGATGAGATTGCTAATTTTCCTTTTTACCTTAAATGTCTTGTAAAAGGGAAAACCCCAATGAACGGGGGTTTTTAAAAAAAGGTTCTTTTCCCGGGGGTTTAAAAGGGCAATTACCCAAAAGCCAAAACATGTTTTAACCAGACAATTACTTTGTTTCTGACAAGGCCAGATTAGACAGGGCGCCCTTTAAAAATCAAGTTTAAAGCTCCCCAAAAACTTTTTTTTTTCAGACTTCCCGGGCTTTTTTAAAATTTCACATTAGACAATAGTCTCAATTTTCTGGGTGCTAAAAATGATCTAAGGCAATGTGTTTGGGTTTATCATTGTTTTGTACAAGATAAGTTGTCACCACAAACTATTGAAGATTAAATATTATTTTCCCAAAAAAAACGCTTTTCATTTTGCGAAGAAATTAGCAAGGGTTTTTTACAAAAAAAATTTTTTCCCATGCATCAAGCAAGGAGAAAAGGGATGAAAAATCCCCCAAACCCGTGGATAAAAAACCCTTCAACTCAGTAGTCAAGAGTTTTACCTACTCTCACAAAAAACACAGAAGGGGAAATCCCTAAAGGAAATTTATCAAGCTGTAATACAACAGACGAAAAACCTAAATGTACTCCAAAATGTGTAGTTTGTGATGGAACACTTTTGGGGCACAGTTTTGTGTTCAATCCCAAAATCAATGGAGGCACGTAAACAACGTGTTAAACAGCGGGAAAAGGGGTGCATCAAGGGGTTTGGGGTAAAACAAAAGGGGGTGGAAAATGCTCACTGAAGAAGTGTTTTTAAAAAGCAAATGCCCAAATACTTTTTCTGAACAGCAGAAACTTTTCACAGAACAGGGAAATTAACAACAAAAGCATTAAAGGGGAAAAGATAAGTTTAAAGCAACTGCTCTCCCGATAGCCGAGTTGAGTTTAAATAATAAATTACACAAAAAACCCAAAGTGCAAAAATTTTTTGATCAATGCTCAAACCCAAGGGGGGTTCATAAGAAGGGAAATGTGTTGCAGAAACTTAATAAACCAACCCCTATGCCAAAATACAGTTAGATAAGCTTTTTTTTTTTAAAAAATTTGGTAAACAGAAAAAGACCTAGCCAGAATCACTCTTGGGGCTAGGAAACAGGAAAAAGACAGTAGAAGCTGTGGTTTGTAGATGATTTTTCCTAAATCTGTGAGATCCAGGGATTAAAAGAAACAGTTTTCCCGCCTGAAAGCAGCTAAGGTTTAAGTTTGCCTGCCTGCCCTTTCAGAAAGGACACTATAATTTCCCAATTATTTAATCTTGGAAGTGCTATTATCACTGTTTTGTGCAAAATATAGTAAGTAAACCTGATTCACTTGCTGAAAAAAGCAGGAGGCCACATGTTTTGTGGGGCCCATTCCCTTCAAAGTGGGGAAAAAACTGATATTGATTCAGTGGGAAAAAAATACAGTTACGAGAATAACCACTTTTCAGGGCCCCCACAAAAATTAACATTACTGGGAAAAAATGAATGAAACCAAATTGATAATTTTTTGGGATTTTGATGCGATAGGTTTTTTATGTAATAAACCAAGCCCACAAAAGGCTCAGACTTTAAAAACCCAAAAATTTGGACACTGTCAAAAATTAAAAAATTTTACAGTATTGGGTTAGGTTCCATGAAAATTTTTAAACCCACCTCACCTGCCTAGCAATTTTTCGCAAGGCTTTGGGGGCAAATGAGTTTAGGAAAAATCCAAACTACTGAGTGTTTTTTGTAAAAATCATACAAGAACAGTTGGACAAAAAATTCATTGAGGAAATAGTCGAAGGGCAAGTTTAAAAACCCGAAGCTCATTAACTCCCCACCATGGAGTCCCAAAAAAAATTTCTGAAAAACCCCTCCATACGTGTTGTATACAATTTCAGGCACGTTTCAAATAAAGTTTTTGCAAGTCTTAATTTTTTGATTGTATTTGACCCAACCCCCCTAACTGAGAAAACTTGGAGACTTCTTATGAAATTTCGCACAAAAAACCCTTTGCCCACACGGCTGATATTTCCGAAGCTTTTTTTAAAGGGGTAGGAAAAAAGAAAAAGATAAGGAAATTTACTCGATTCTTGTGGCCGAAAAACCCCCCATTTCCTCAAAGTCCTGTGAAAAATTTTCGTTTTGGATAGTTTTTTTGGTTTCAACTTTCCCCTCCATTTTTACTAGAAAACTAATCTAAATACTCATTTTAAAAAAATTTTGAAAGTCCCTTCAAAGAAATCTTAAAAAAAAAGTTTCATGTGGTAATCTTTTAATTTTCTGAAAAAAAAGAGGAGGATTTTAAATCCTTATACAGAGAAGCCAACAAGGAGATGAAAAAAGAAAAAATGCCTCTAAGGGATGGGGGAATACAAAAATTGTGCAAAATTTAAAGGGGAAATTTTCAAAGAAGAAATTTTCCCCGAAGCTGAAAATTTCCCGATTGCAACAATATGCGGAACTTAACCGGAACAACAGGAAATACTTTGAGTCTCAAAAAGATAAAAAAATAAAATTTAAGCAGTACACCTTTTACTAAAAAACAGTTTAAATTCAGAGGTATCAAAAATGTTTTGATCCATAGGGGCTCGTCTCACCAATTACCCCTTTTAAAAAGGTTTAAATGCTTTTGCAAAAATGCATGGAAACTCAAAAATTTGGGTGGGATGGGGGGAAATTTTCCTCTGGGAAAAGAGTCGAGCTTTGGGAAAGAAATATTTTTCCAGGGCAAAAAATTTTCCCCGACAAATAGGGCAAAGGGAAAAAAAGTACACAATTTCATGTTACTGTGGGTGCGTCAACCAAGGGTTTTGGGGCTGTAGCTTACATGAAAAATGCTGAAGGGAAATACACTAATTACTTTAAAAGGGCCCGGGTAGCACCCCTTTAAGGGCAGAAAAATCCACAAATTTGGGACTGACAGCACTTATGTAGGTACAAAATTAGCTGTCATCTCAAAAAAAGTACTTGATCATCTCACTAAATTTAAAAAAACCCCTGATTGGATGATAATGAAGCTTTTTCCCAATGGTTTTAAAAAAAATTTAAAAAGAGTTTTTGTTGGGGCTATGTACAAACCCAAAATAGCAGAAATAAAAGAGATGCAGAGAATTATCCCCCTTTTTCTCCACGTCTCTACCCAAGGAATCCAGGGTGACATGTTGTCCGGTGTGTCCCACTCAAAAAAATTTTTGGATAATAAATTTTTGGCTTCCCCGGACTGAAAATGGGTCTCTAAGGGAAAAAAACTGGCCTTTACAAAAGGCTCAAATTATGCCAGAAGAAACACAGCATAATTTAAATTGTGAAAAAAATTGCAGACACAAAAAGAAAGAGTCATTGATGGATTTTTAAAAAAACCATCTTCCCGAAATGAATATCTTGAAACCCCTTAAATACTGGAGAAACTAATACAGAAAACGGGTTTTCTCTACAAAAATATAAATTTCTAGGAAAAAACAAGAAAAAAACCCCAAAGAAACCTTTTTGAAATTTAAATTTTTAGGACCTTTTTCCGACTCAGAAAATTTTAAAAAGATGTCGAGGAAGAAATTTATAAATCCCCCACTACCTAAAAAAGCCAGACATCCCAAAATTGAACCCCAAGAATATTGGGGGAACAAAAATGATTGTTTTTTGTACGAATGGTAAAATAATACAGACCAAAAATGAGAATAAGACACATGTGCCAAAATTTTTTTGGGTTTTCTTTATTGTGGGCGTTTTTGCCCTCCCGTTGGGTTTATCAAACAAAAATTTTAGGACAAACTTTAAAAACTAAATATGTACAGAAGTGAGGTAATCAGTCCCCCAAAACCCGGAGTAGGGGCGAAAGAAAGCACATAGGGGAGATTTTGAAGCAAAAGAAAGGATCCTGGCGCTTTTTTTATAGTAACGTCAGGTGAAGGCCCACGAAAGGGGATATTCAAAGGTAGGCGGGATTCCCCAGTGGGAAATGGTTCCTTCCCCAAAAAGATGGGTTAGTTGTAGTAGTAAATTTTTTTCCCTAGTCGTGAAGGTTATGTACAAATTTCCCCCAAATTTAAAAATTCCATGATGAAGCAGTGTCTGACAAGTTTTGGGAAAGAAAGGATAAAAATACCGACAAGATGAAATAAGGGCACATGTGCAACATCTGGGTACTTTATTGTAGACGTTTCGCCAACCCCTGCCTTTATCAATCCCAAATTTTTTAGGACATAAATTGAAGACATAGAACAAATTTCAAAGGGGAGGGAATCAGTCCCCCCAACAAAGGGGTTTGGGGCGAAAGGGACCTAGTCGGGGAGATTCTGAAGTAAGAAAGGGTCCTGGGCTTATATAGTAACGTCAGGTGAAGCAGACGAGGGCAAATTCACTGGTAGGAGGGGGGTTCCCCATGGAAACTTAAATTTTAGGACATGTACATAACCTTTTCCCACTAGACAAAATACTACCCACAACTAACCCCTCTCTTTGGGGAAGGGCCTACTTTTCCCCCTGGGGGAAACCCGCCTACCCGTGAATATGCCCTCGTCTTCTTCACCGGGCGTTTTCTATATAAGCGCCGGGTCCTTTCTTCTGCTTCAGGGAAACCCAAAGGGGGGCTAGGTGCTCCTTTTGCCCCTACTCCTAGGTTGAGGGACGATTACCCCATCTTTGGTTTCCCTAGTTTTTACGTCTTTAAGTTATGTCCAAAAATTTGTATTGTTTAAAACCAAGGATGCGAAACGTCTACAATTAAAGATACCCCCGATGTTGCCATGTGTTCCCTTTTTCTCATCTTGTGGAAAACCCCCTTGTTTCAAATTGGGGAGCCCGCAACCCCTTTTTTCTTAAAACGAAACCTACTAACCTCAGGTCGACAAAAATTAAAAAAACAAAAATTAAAGGGTACCCCTAATTTTTGGGCGTTTACCTTTCGAAAATGGCCGGTTTTTTTTCAAAAATTTCCCCGCCACCTTTCCCCCTATCCCCCTTTTAAAAAATCTTGTCATTTTTCACTTCCCTTTTAAGGTTGAATTTTTAATTAAACCCCTTGGGCCAAAAGTAAAAAAATACCCCGTTGGCCAAGTTCTATCTTCATCTTTGGGTTTTTCACCTTGTCACAACTTAAAAACCCGAACCCTAATTTTTTTGGGAAGTTAACCCACTGACAATTTGCTAAAAACCCCCCTTTTAAATTAAATTCCCCGGGGAATTTGCCCAACCCGGAAATGCCCCGCTGATGATTTCAAATTTTGCCCAAATTTTTTCTTTTGTTTAAACCCCCGAAGGTTTACCAAAGTCCCGAAAACCCATTTCGTTAAATTTTTCCTCTTAAATTCCGTTTTTTTAAAAGGCCCTTATGGCGAAATCACTTTAAAAAACCCCGGAAGTTGTGTGGGATTAAAAAAAAAGGGGGCAAAACGCCCCCGAACAGGGGTTCCAATGGGGGCTGGGCAATTTGAATGAAATCCATGGATTTTTCCCAATGGCAAAAGGGGCCTCTTTAAACTTTTTCCCTCCCTTGGAATGTAAAGGAAACCCTGGATCCTTTTATTTCGAAAACTGAGCAAATCCAAAGGGCTTAATTCAAACCAAATTTTTAAAAAAGTTTGAAAACTTGGGAAAATTTTTTTTGGGGTTTTAAAAAAGAAGAACTAAAAAGCCCAAAATTTGCGAAACCTTTTTTTATTGAAAAGGTTTCGAAAAAGGGAAGTCCCCTTTAAGAATTTTCCCCGAAATTTTGGGGTTTTGAAAAAATAAATGGTCCGAATCCCAATTTTTTTCCTTTGGGGAAAATTTCCTAAAAATTTCCTTGTTTAAAAGGGAAACTCAGGTCATTGAAGTTTTAACAAAAGGAGAATGAAAAAAGAGGAAAAAAAACAAACCTTATGTTTACCGTTTTTTGGGAAAACAAAATTCGTGATCTCTCCAGAAACCACACAGACTAAAGCTGTTCAGAAAAGACAAGCAACAGTGGTGGCGAGTGAGAAAATCAAATTAATGTTAAGTGATGAATAGTTCTCCTGCAGCAAACCTCTGCCGACCCCCAGTGTGGAGAAATTTTTCTCCAGGAGGGGGGTATCGGCCCCCTTCAGCCCCCTTCGGCCCCTTCAGCCCCTTTCAGCCCTGAGGGGCCCAGCAATCTCAGAAGGGGCAAATATCTTGTTTACTGCTACAGCGAGTAATTGATCCCAGATGCAGTACCAGTATACGACCTGTGGTCAAGCGACCGCCGCTCCTTGCAGTCCAGTGTTGCAGAGTGTATTTTAATAAGAGACAGTACATCTCTTACCTTAGCAGGACAATTAAGGAAAATCCTGCTCCCACTTTATTACCATGGTAAAGATAGTGTACATTGTTGTCTATGCTTAAGACAGCAAGAAACAAACATTCTGCTTTGCTTCATCGAGGAAGTGGCAAGGAAGCAAAAAGTACTAGGTCAGCTTTTCCTTTGTGCAGGGGGCAGTGACGGCATGGGGTGCTGTGGCATCTTCAGATTACTTTTAACTCTACTGAGAGTGACACTGACGCCAGGATAACCAACACAAAAAGCGATCTGTAATAAAGTTGGTAGAATTACCGACAATATGTAAAGTAAAAGGACACAAGTGCAACTAATGTGACATTTTATTGTGGCAAACGTTTCGCTCTCCAGGAGCTTTATCAAGCCATTAGCTTGATAAAGCTCCTGGAGAGCGAAACGTTGCCACAATAAAATGTCACATTAGTTGCACTTGTGTCCTTTTACTTTACAAAAGAGCGATCTGTGCGTTAGTGTGAACAAAGTGTCTCATAAAACACAATAAACACTTAAGTGAAGTGTGAACAGCTTCTTTAGTGATAAGATTGTGAACAATAAAGACAAATCTTGTGGAACATAGTGTACCATTGTGCGTATTTTCTAACTATGGAAGATGTGGACATCCAAGGACACTTCAGCTTCTATCAAGTCACCGATACCTGTCGAAGGTGTGAAGAACACCATAGCTCACGCTACAAGAGCAAGGTATGTTACGAATTTCTTGTAGTATGGGGGACTGCACAGTTCTTGAGTCGCAAGGAGTTTGTAATCAACCTATAGTCGGCAGTAACGGATGACTTTTGAGTCCACACAAGTAAGTTTGTCAGCCATCAGTGAATGAAAATCCCGATATAACACCCCTAGGGGAATTTTATAATCTTAAAAATTAAAAACTAAATTTCAGCCATTCGGGAATGATTTCCGACAGCTTCTAAGCCCTAGTCTGCAGGGGGGGGCTGTGTAGACGATTTGCTGTCTTTTATCACTAAGTTTTCCCCTTAAAATTTATAAATAAAAAGCTTATCTGGTAATCCCTTTCTCAACAACGTCATTTTTTTAAGATATTTTCCCGGCCTGACTAATCATGACTGAAGAAAAAACTTTCCCAAATCCTTTTATTCATTGATCTTCAACTTCCAAATTTTGGGGCCCCTTGTGTCTGTGTCCCCTTTCTGGGGAAAATCCCCTTTTTTTGTCCACCCTTTTTCTATTCCGTGCAGTATTTTATATGTCTTATCATATCTCCCCTGACCCCCCTGTCCTCCAGTGTCATCAGACCGATTTCCCTCAACCTTTCTTCGTAGGACAATCCCCGTAGCTCTGGGACTAGTCATGTTGCAAACCTTTGCACTTTCTCTATTTCTTGACATGCTTGACAAGGTGTGGATTCCAAACTGGTGCTGCATACTCCAGTATGGGCCTGACATAAATGGTATACAGAGTCTTGAAAGAATCCTTACTGAGGTATCGGAACGCTATCCATAGGTTTGCCAGGCGCCTTTATGCTGCAGCAGTTAACTGATTGATGTGCACCTCAGGAGATATGCTCGGTGTTATACTCACCCCCAGATCTTTTTCCTTGAGTGAGGTTTGCAGTCTTTGGCCATCTAAACTATTTGGGTGTCTGCAGTCTTCTTTGCTCTTCCCAAACCCTTCATGACTTTGCATTTGGCAGGGTTTAAACTCAAGGAGCCAGTTGCTGGACCAGGCTTGTAGCCTGTCCAGGTCTCTTTGTAGTCCTTCCTGATCCTCATCCGATTTGATTCTTCTCATTAAACTTCGCATCATCTGCAAACAAGGACACTTCTGAGTCTATCCTTCCGTTATATCATTCATATATACCAAGAACAGACAGGTCCTAGGACTGACCCTGTGGAACCCCGCTTGTCACAGGCGCCCACTCTGACACTCGTCACGTACCATGACTCATTGTTGCCTCCCTGTCAGGTATTCTCTGATCCATTGCAGTGCCTTTCCGTTATGTGTGCCTGATCCTCTAGCTTTTGCAGTAATCTCTTGTGAGGAACTGTGTCGAAGGCCTTCTTGCAGTCCAAAAAAATGCAGTCGATCACCCTCTCTCTCTTTTGTCTTACTTCTGTCACCTTGTCATAAAACTCTAGTAGGTTTGTGACACAGGATTTTCCTTCTGAAGTCGTGCTGGTTGTCAATTATACACTTGTTTCTTTCCAGGTGCTCCACCATCTCCTCCTGAAGATATTCTCCATGACCTTGCATACTATTTCACGTTAGTGATACAGGTCTGTAGTTTAGTGCCTCATGTCTGTCTCCCTTTTTAAAAATTGGGACTACATTTGCCATCTTCCATACCTCAGGGAGTTGCCCAGTTTCAAATGATGTGTTGAAGATCTTTGTTAATGGCTCACACAATATCTCTGCTTCCTCTTTAAGGACCCACGGAGAGATGTTGTCTGGTCTCACCACCCTTTGAGGTGTCAAGTTCGCATAGCAGCTTCTTCACCCCCTCCTTTGTTATATGTACTTCATCTAGCACTTGCTGGTGTACCCCTTGTTCTGATTTCCCGGAGTCCTACTGGTTTCCAATGTAAATACTTCTTTAAATCTCTTGTTGAGCTCCTGACATACATCTCGGTCGTTTCTTGTGAATTCCCCATCACCCTTCCTCAGTCTGATTACCTGGTCCTTGACTGTTGTTTTGCTCCTGATGTGGCTGTACAACAACTTCGGGTCAGTCTTGACTTTCGATGCTGTGTCATTTTCATATTGTCGCTGAGCCTCCCTTCTTATCTGTGCATATTCGTTTCTGGCTCTTCGGCTAATCTCTTTATTTTCCTGAGTTCTCTGTCTTCTGTACCTTTTTCATTCTCTAGTATACCTAGTTTTTGCCTCCCTACACCTTTGGGTGAACCAAGGACTCGTTCTGTTCTTCCCATTATTTCTGTTTCCCTTGGGAACAAACCTCTCCTCTGCCTCCTTGCATTTTGTTGCCACATAGCCCATCATTTCTTGTACTGGTTTTCCTGTCAGTTCCCTCTCCCACTGAATGTCTTGAAGGAAGTTCCTCATGCCTGAGTAATTCCCCCTTTTGAAGTTTGATTTCTCCCACACTATTCCTGCTACTCTCTCCACTGGCGCTCAACTATGTTGTCGAAGTACAGAAAACTACATGATCACTAGCTCCCAGGGGCCTTTCATAATGATATCCTCGATGTCCGAACTTCAAGGTGAATACAGGGTCCAGTCTTGCTGGTTCAACCCTCGCCTTTTCTCTGGTAAGTTTCTCTAACTTGTTGATGCATGAGGTTTTCAGTATCCACATCCATCATCTTGGCTCTCCATGTTTCGGGGACCCTTCCATGGGGCTCCAGGTTTTTTCCCAGTCAATCTCCTTGTTGATTAAATCAACCATAACTAGTAACTTTGCTCTTCCATGTGTGCTCCCCTGGCCACCTCGGCTAGTGTGTCGACACATTTCTTGTTGCCTCTCATTGTATTCTTCTCTTAGCCTTCCTGCAGTTCTGTGGTGGGTTGTACATTACTGCATTATCACCTTATGGTCCTCAGAATGGATTGTTCCTACTAATAGTCCCTTTCGCCCGTGGACATCCATTCCTTCCATTTTCTCAAAAACCCACTGCTATTTTAATGAGCAGTGCAAATCCTCCTTTCCCTCTCCTCCTTTATCTTTCCGAGGATGTGATATCCGGATGAAAGATTGAACTGTTATTATTCTGGTTGAGTTTTGTTTCTGTGAGTTGCTATTATGTCTGGGGATGTCTCCTTGATTCTTTCTGCCACTCTCATACTTATTGTTATTCCATCTCTTTGGTATACAAAACTTCAACTTTCTTTCTAAGACTGTGGTCTGGGAGATGTATTGGGGATGCGGAGGTGGGAGACCTGGATAAGGAACTATTGGTGGTTTGCTGTAGGGGTGGAGTTTGTAATGCAGTGGTGGGGGCTTGGATGTGGCATGGGTGTTTTGGATTTAGAGTGTTTGGTTGCACTGGGGGTTGACTGGTTGGGAGGCTTCTATAGGGAAGTTGTGAGGGAGGCTGTATTTGATCTCCTTCCTGGGTCTGGGATCTCCTGTCTGTCCTTGTCCATCCCCACTCTTCCTCCTTTTGCTTTGTTCCATCTCTCTCAGTTTTCTGCTTTCTTCTTGTGTTCTGTCGCTGTCGAGATACACCTTCTGTATGCCAGCAGGTTCCCTTATCGTTGCTTTTCTGCAGGATTCTGTTCCGAGTCGTTCTGCTTTTGAAGGTCACTTTTCATGGCCAGGTTCTTTTTTATACAAACCCCCCTTTTCTCCGAAATTTTCCAGCTGGGTCATGTCGTCTTTCCTATTGCTTTATGATGCTTTCAATTGCTTTTTTTCCCCTTGTTTTCTTGCTTCATATTGTGTGTGTGTGTGTGTGTGTGTGTGTGTGTGTGTGTGGTGTGTGTGTGTGTGTGTGTGTGTGTGTGTGTGTGTGTGTGTGGTGTGTGTGTGTGAGTGAGTGTGTGAGCATGTTGGTATGTGTGTGTGTGCATATGTGTGGGTGTGTGGGTGTGTGTGTGTGTGTGTTGTGTGTGTGTGTGTGTGTGTGTTGTGTGTGTGTGTGTGTGGGTGGGGGTTTTTTTTTGGGCTGTGATTGTGGTGAGTGTGTGTGTTTGTACTCACCTAATAATTGTGTACTAGCCTAATTGTGGTTTGCAGGGATCGAGGGGACTCAGTCCTGGCCCGCCTTTTGTCACTAGCGCTACTTGGTCCTTCCTACTTCCCAGCTACAATGAGCTTTATCATACCTCGTCTTAAAAATTATGCTATGGTTTCCTGCATCACCTGCCAGATTGTTTCACTTTGTAACCAAACTCTGTGGCTGAAGAAAATACTTCCTAACATTCCCTTTTGACTCACCTGTGTCTTCCAGCTTCGATTGTGACCCCTTGTTTTCGTGTCCATTCTGGAGCATCCTGCTCTTCTGTTCTCCTTGTCTATTCCATGCAGTATTTTGTATGTCCGTTATCATGTCTCCCCTGACCCTCTTCTTGTCCTCCAGTTGTCCTCAGAATCGATTTCCCTTATACCTTTACGTAGGACAATTCCCCTTAGCTCTGGAACTTGCCTTCTTTGCAAAACTTTTGCACTTTCTCTAATTTATTGATGTGTTTGATTCAGGTGTGGGTTCCTAAACTGGGTGCTTGCATTACTCCAGTAATGGGCCTGAGTTACAGTGTAATAAAGTCTTGAACGATTTCCTTACTGAGGGTACCGGAACGCTACTTTAGGTATACCAAGTATCCACCTATGCCGCAGCAAATATTGCTAATGTGTGTCTTTCTGGTACGTACTCGGTATTATACTCATTCCTAGATCTTTCTTGAGTGAGGTTTGTCAATTACGCTGTCTGTGGACTGTGCCCTTCTCCGATCTTATGTCTTTGCATTTGGCCAGAGCTAAATTCTAGAATCCAGTTGTGGACCATGCATCCTGCCAGTCCAGGTCTTTTTGTAGACCCTGTTTGGTTCGCATTCTGATTTAATTCCTCACATGAACTTAATATCATCTGCAAACAGGGACACTTCTGAGTCTATCCTTCCATCATGTCGTTAATCATATACCAAGAATAGCATAGTCCAGGAATAACCCCGGGGGGAACCCGCTCGTCACAGGCGCCACTGTGATACTTCATTACGGGCCATGGACTCACCGCTCTTGCCTCCCTGTTTGGATATTCTCTGATCCATTGCAGTGGCCATTCCTATTATATTGTGCCTGATCCTCTAGCGTCTGTACTTTAATCATTTATGAGGAACTGTATCGAGGTTTTCTTACAGTACAAGAAAATGCAATCAACCCACCCTCCCTCTCCATTTCTTACCTTCAGTTACCTGTCATAAAACCTGTAGTAGGTTTTTGACACATGATTTGCCTCATGAATCCCTGTGGCTGTCGTTTATGAATCTTTGTGCCACTCCAGGGCTCCACCTCTCCTCTGATAATCTTCTCCATGGTTTGCATACTATATACGTCAGTGGACATGGTCTGTAGTTAGTGTTTCATTTTGTCTCCTTTCTTAAAGATAGGGACTACTTTTTCATCTTCCATACATTCAGGTAGTTGCCCAGTTTCAAGGGAAGTGTGGAAGATTTTGGTTAGTGGCACAAACAGTGTCTCTGCTCCCTCTCTAAGGACACGGAAGAGATGTTGTCCTGTCCCACCACTTTGATATGTCAAGGTCACTTTTGGGCTTCTACACCTCCTCTCAGTTGTGAGTAATTCATCCAACACTTGTTGCTATATCCCTGTTGGCGTTTCTCCTGTTTTGTCTTCCCAGGTCCCTTCAGCCTCCACTGCAATTTTTTACTTCCCTGAAAATCTCATGATGGATCCCTCGCATATTCTTGGCCATTTTTCGTGAACTCGCCACCTTTCTTTTCCACTCAGCCTGATTACCTGTCCTTAACTGTTGTGTTCCTGCAGATGTTGGCTGGTAAAGCAGTTTTCGGGTCAGACTTGACTTTCGATGTGCTATGTCGTTTTTTTGTACTGCCACTAGGCTCCCTCCTTGCTGTGCTTACTTCGTTTTGGCACATCGACTATCTTCTTTATTTTCCTGAGTCCGTTGCCTTCTGTAATTTCTCTGTTCTCTACAGCAACTTAGTTTTTGCCTCCCTGCATTTCGGGTGACCAAGGGCTCGGTTGTTCTTACATTACTCCTGTTACCCTTAGGGAACAAAACCTTCCTCTGCATCTTGCATTTTGTTGTTTGTTACATAGTCCATCATTTTGTTACTGTCCTTCACTACCAACTCTCAGTTCCACTGACAACCTCGGCAGGAAGGTCTTCTTACCTGTGTAGTGCCCCATTTTATAGTTTGGTTTTTCCCTTTCTATTCTGTTACCCTCTCCACTTGTTGTGCATGATGATCAAAGCTTCAGAAACCACATGGTCACTAGCTCCAAGGGGCCTTTCATATTTGATGGGTTCCTCAATGTCTGAGAACTCAGGGTGGAACACAAATGGTCTAGTCCTTGCTGGTTATCCTCCCTCTCTCTCTGGTCGTTGCCCAACTTTTGGTTCATGAGATTTTCCAGTACTGCATCATCATCTTGCTTATCCTGTTTTGGACCCCATGTGGCCTCCAGTTTTCCAGTCAATCTCCCTGCTGGTTGAAGCCACCCATAACCAGACTCACTCGCTCGATGGAATCCTTCTTGCCACCTTAGCTAGTGTGTCCACCATTGCTGTTGCACTCATCATATCCTCTCTTGGGTCCTCCTGCGCCTCTGTGGTGAGTTATGCACACTGTGATGACTAACCTTATGTTCCCTGACTGAAATGCACATACTATATAGTCCCATTCTCCAATCTCGTCATGCCTTTCGATTTCTTGGATAAACCCCACTGGCTTTTTATGAGCAGTGCAAAACCCCTCCTCCCTCTCTGCTCTTCATCCTTCCTCAGGAATTGATGTCTGGGTGGAAGATTGCAATCTCTTTATTGTCCCAGTGGAGTTTTGTGTCTGTGATGCTATGATGTCTGGGGGACAGTTCCATGATTCTTTCATGCCACTCCTCACATTTCTTCATTATTCCATCCATGTTCATGTACCAAACCTTCATTTTTTTTCTATAACCTGGTCTGGCGGGGGAAAGGTGGGTTAGGGGGAGCAGTGATAGGTGGGGGGCCTATAAGGGTTTGCTGTGGGGGTGGGGGGTCGTGGTCGTGGGGGTGTGGGAAGAGGGCCTATGGGGGGGGTTTCGTAGGGGTGGGGGGTTGTGGTGAGGGGATGGGAAAGGGGCCTATGGGGGTTCCATTGATGGTATGGGTTGTGGTGAGGGGGATGGGATAGAGGGTACAGTGTGTGGGTTGTGATGGGTTACTGTGGGGTTGGGTTGTGGTGGAATGGGAAGGGGGAGGAGAGGGGACATTGTGTGGGTTACTTGGGCTTCTTTGGGGGGGTGGGGTTTGAACTGAGGGGGATGTGGGGGTCACTGTGGATTTTTGTGGGGGTTGGGTTTCAGCTGAGGGGCGATGTGTGGGTTATTGTGTGTGTTTCTGTGGGAGGTGGGGGGTTATGCTTAGGTGGGTGGGGCAGAGGTGCATTGAGTGGGTTTTGGGTTAGGTTGCTTGATTGCTTTGGGAGTGCCATGGTTGGGTTCCTTCTGTGGGTGGTTAACTGGAGGGGGTTGTGGTTGTTCTTCCAACTGGTCTGATTTTCCCCTCCTTCCACCTTCACTTGCCTTCCTTTCTTCCTTGTGATGTTGCACTCTCTCTTTCGCATCATTTTTCTTGTGCTCAGGCTTCAGTCAGATGTAACACTAGGGAACTCCTTGTTTTTTTTTTTTTTGGCCCTTTAGGCACACTTTTTCATGTAGGATCCAGTTTCGAGCTGACTCAACCTTGAAAGTCAATTTGGACTGGACACTTTTTTCCTCTTGCAAACCACCCAATTCTCCGTATTTGTCAGCTGGTCTTTTCATCTGCTACTTTTTTCTGTGTTGATGTTTTGAATCTTTCTTTTTTCCTCCTGTTTTCCTTGCTTCGTATGTTTCATCAATCTACTTCTTGGAAGCCCATAGACAAAAACTGCCCTTCCTTTTGTCCTCCCACTGTACTTCCACCTGAGCATCCTCTGATTACAATTTAGTTCCTGCCATTTGTGCATTGCTTCCTACTGCTCTTCCCTATTCAGTGGTTCTGTGCTTATCTGTTCTGGGTTATGCAGTTGTCCTTTAGGAGCCTCTGTGTATAGCCTAGCTCCTTCATTTGTCTTTGGTCCCCTCATCAGTTCCTGCTGTTCTACCTGCCTTTTCCGGGCCCCACTTGGGTCGATAGAGTAATCGCATACAGTATATCTCCTTTCTTCCCTACTGTCCCTTCATCATTGACTATGTAGACGGTTTCTTGGTGTCATGGCAGTGCTGTCCTTTCGTTCTTTAGGCTGTGTCAGACTTTTTAGCTCTTCTACTAAGCTCTAGCATCTAGCTTCAGTGCTGTAATTTGTATTCCCATTTCTGCTCTCCTCAGCTATTTTCACTCCATTTTCTTGCGAGAGCTTTCCAGCCTCTTCCCCACTCTTCCTCTCTTCTCGTGAACTTGCCTTCCCAGTGTTCTCTCCCCTGGGTTCACCCCTCACTTTCATCACCAGACCTATGGTTCTCCATCCTAGTTTTTGGTGTCCATGTTTCCACAGAAGTAAGAGCTTTGTATGCCAAGGTGCATGTGTGGAGGGTGGTGTTTGTTCGTGGGGAAGGGAGGGGGGTGTTTGTGGTGGGAAAGAGAGAGGGAAGGAGGCAGGGGAGGGGGAAGAGGATAGGAGCATGAGGGGGGACAGCAGCAGGGGAAGAGAGATAGGGTGAAGGCTAGTGGGGCAGGGGGAGAAGCAATGAGGGGTTTAGAGGAGTAGGAAGGATGAGAAGAGTAAGATGACGAGTGAGGAGAAAGTATATGGGGAGGATTAGGAGATAGAGAGAGAGCGTGTGGGTGGGAAGGTGTGGGGGTAGGTAATGTTGATGAGAGTAGTGAGTGGAGGGAGGTGTGGAGCCAGAAGTGTGACTGAGATAGTGTGATTGAGGAAGTGATGTGAGTGTGAGAATTGTGAGAGTGTAAGTGTGAGAGTGTGAGGAATGTGAGAGGAATGTGAGTGAGGAGGGGGAGAGAGAGGAGAGTTACGAGAGGAAAGAGAGACGATGAGAGAAAGAAGAGAGAGAGAGAGAGGAGAGAGGAGAGAGAGAAGAGGAGACTGGAGAGATGAGAGAGAGAGAGAGAGATGTGTAGAAGAGAAGAGGAGAAGAGAGAGGAGAGAGAAGGGAGTGAGAGAGCAGAGGGGAGAGAGTGAGAGGGGAGAGAGAAGAGAGACTTGAGAGAGAAGAGAGAGAGAGAGAGAGGTGAGAATGGTGAGAGTCGTGGTGAGGAGAAGGGCCTGTGGATGTGTTGGGTAGGATCAGCACTTAGAGTGTTTTTAGGCCTAGGAGTGTGAGGTTGAGGGGAGGAGGAGAAGGTAAGCAGAAGAGGTGAAGGGGGAGATGGAGGAGGGGAGGAGGTCATTAGAAAGGAGGAGCAGGAGAAGGGAGGGGAGAAGGGGATAGTGTAATAGGAGAGAGGGAGAGAAAATGGAATAGGGAAAGAGGAGAGAAGACGAGGAGATAGAAGAGATAAAAGGGGAAAGACGGTAGAGAAAGAGAATGAAATGTGAGTGAGAGAGTGGGGGTGTAGTGGTGAAGAGTGTGGTGTGACTGTGGGTGAGGGTGTTGGAGAGGGTATGTGAGATGTATCTGTTTGGGTAGGGACTACAAGTGTTTGTTGTAGTAAGATTTTATGGCCCTTTTATGCTCACATGTGTTGCCGTGCGCGGGCATGTGGCGCATGTACGGTGTGAGTGTGCGTTATTGTCTGGAACCGAGCGAGGCGAGGGGAGAGGGAGGCCCGTTCCGGAGGGACAAGGATAGGTCTCTCAAGAACCCCACGAGACTGGCCCGCTAAATTTTTGGGGCTTCATTAGAGTTCTCCACAACGCATGCTGTTATGCCTCCTGCACACTACTGTGTATATGTGGAGCTATACTTACTTGCTGAAAAACAATGTTAGTGTTAGTTGTCGAGCTTACTAACCTGGTGCGCACTACAGTGCCTGTGACCCCACATAATCCCCTCCCAATTCTAGTCCCCTGTTAATTGTTTAGTGCTCTAAATATGATATTCAGCTCTCCAGAGAGCAGGGTTAATGACCCTCCGCTATCAGTAATCAAGGCCAGTTTCTCATTGCATACACAAAAAGGGGCTACGTACGTTAAGTTGGCAGGCCCACACAATCCGCTCATGCGCTGTACGAGTGCTTCATGTTTTGGTTCCTTTCTATTTCGTCTTCACTGTATTCACCAACACAGTATTCACTAACTCCTCTATCACGGTTATGCACTTATACACTGGGATTCCACTAATGAACCATCCTTATCTTTATCTCCCTGGCTTGGATCACACTTTTCTGCTTGATTATTGGTATTGTATGAGGAAAATACCACCTAAACCCACCACTTTGGCCAACAGCCATTCCTCTCTCTCACTTGGCACTGATTCAATTGCTTTTCATGTATCTGTGTCCTTCACCTCCCTTTTCTGACTAGGACAGTGTTGTATCTCTTCTCGGGTTTATCATTGACACTAATTGCGAACGACCCTAGCAAGTGGCTTTGGTGGGCATATAATTACTAAAGATTCACGAAGGGGTGTGTGTGTCCTCCCCACTAACTCCACTGCCAAACACGTTTCCAACATCTTTCCATTACCTTATTCAAAGTATCTAACCTCCACAACCACGACCATCAAGGATTACCAGTATAGAACAGGAAAAGCTTCCATTCCCTGCAGGAGTTATATATAATCCCTTGTAATGGACTGCAGTTAATTCTACGTGGGCGAAACATCAGAGACCTCCAAACACGTATGTCAGAAACACCAATAGCAAGCAGGTTGAAGATCCAAGGATTGACCTGAGTACACGCCGTAATTCACACAACCATTTTAAATCAAGCTAACAGAAACTCAAGACTTACGCCACAGAAGACAAAAAACTCATACAAAAGGATCCTGGAATCATCGCTTATCTCTATATCAACAACTTCTACTAGAACAAACGGGCTTCTTATTACATAAGCCTGAACCACTTGCCAAGAAACTTCCTTCATCGCTAGTCACCACATAAGAACATAGGAATGGAGGAACACTGCAGAAGTGTCTACTCATATACTTTCCAATCTCTCTTTACAAGCTGCCCAAGATTTTTAGTCTTATAAACACCACTCTGTAGTGTCATCTAATGCAGGCATTCTCCACCTACCCATAATTCTCAAAGCCTGTACTATAATTGCTCTCTTACCTTCCTCGCAGGTAAGAATCTGTTTGTGACTGAAGCCCAATTTGTAGTTGGCGAAAAGTTGTCAAATAAATGATCACATTATACTGCATATGTGTTTAAATTTCCATTGTTGTCGCGTATTGTTATTCGCCATTTATTTCCAGTTTTTCATACCTTTAGGGCCAGGTATGGTTCTGCCACCACGACCTCACTTGCTAGGTTATTCCACTTCTGATTACCTCTGTGACTGAAGAAATACTTTTTTTCTAAACATCCCTTTGGCTCATCTGGGTCTTCGTTTCCAATTGTGACCCCTTGTTTCGTTGTCCCCTCTCGGGGAAACATCTCTGTCTCTGTCCACCTTGTCTATTTCCACACAGTATTTTGTATTGTTGTTATCATGTCGTCCCCCTAACCCTCCTTGTCTCCAGTGTGTCTGGCCGATTTCCCGTACCTTTCTTCGTAGGACATTCCCCTTAGCACTCAACTAAACCTTGTTGCAACCTTTGCACTTTCTTCTAATTTCTTAACGTCCTTGATCAAGTAGTGGTGTGCCAAACAGGTTCGCATACTCCTGTATGGCCTGACGTACACAGTTGTAAAGTGTCTTGAACGATTTCTTACCTAAGGTATCGGAATGGTATTCTCAGGTTTGCCAGGCGCCCATATGCTGCAGCAGTTTTCTGGGTTGAATGTGTGCTTCTGGAGAGGTGCTCGGTGTTATATCAACCAAGATTTCTGCTTGTAGGGAGCGGGGGATTGTTCGCAGTGTTTGGCCACCTATCTTACCCATCTGTGGTCTTCTTTGCCCTTCACCGACCGTAATGAATTTTGACATTTGGCGTGGGTTAAATTCGAGAAGCAGTGCTGGACCAGGTTGTCACCGCCTGGGTCAGGTCTTTTGAAGTTCCTACCTGATCTTCATCTGATTTAATTTCTTCCTCATTAACTCTTCACATCATCTGCGAAGAGGGAACACTTCTGAGTTTAGCGCTTCCTTCATGTCATTCACATATACCAGAAATTAGCACTGGTCCAGACAACCCCTGTGGGACCCGCTCGTCACAGGTGCCCACTGTGATACCTCATCACGTACCATGATTCGTTGTTGCCTCCTTGTCAGTATTCTCCGATCCCACTGTAGAGCCCTCCTGTTTTATACGCACCTGATCCTCCTGCTTCGCACCAATCTCCTGTGAAAGAAACTGTGTCAAGACTTTCTTGCAGTCCAAGAAGATGCAATCAACCCACTCCTCTTCTCGTGTCTTACCTCTGTTACTTTTCATAAAACTCCAGTAGGTTGTGACCACAGGATTTGCCTTCCATAAAATCTGTGCTGGTTGGTGTTTATACTTATTTTTCCGTTCCAGGTGCTCCACCACTCGCTTCCTGATAATCTTCTCCATGACTCTGACTACTATACACGTCAGGCTACTGGTCTTTAGTTCAATGCCTCTTTTCTGTCTGCCTTTTTTAATATAAGTGCTACATTTTCCGTCTTCAAACCTTCAGGTAGTTGCCCCAGTTCAAGGGATAAATGTAGTTGAGTACTATGGGTTACTGGAACACACAGCATTTCTGCTGCCTCTCTAAAGACAACGGGGAGATGGGAGATGACTGGTCCCATTGCCCTTTGAGTATCAAGTCGTGATGGGGGTTATCGGAAGGGTCAGCTGTTAAGGACTACGCAGGTCAATGGGTGCTAATGGCAGATAGGTAAGTATGAGGCTCATTTGGAACAGTTGTGGGGTGGAAGGTGGAGGCTTTAGAGCAAGTGCATGGTTATGTGCCATGCAAATGGGAGAGGGGAGATTGGGACGCTTGCGTGGGGTCATCATTGAGGAGGAAAATAAGGAGGGCATGAAGCGAGATGCATTAAAATAAAAAAAGGGGAAAGCAACAGGTATTGATGGGACCTGTGTGTGTTTTATCTGCAGGTTGGGAGCTGCTGAGGAGTTTATTAGTTCGATGATTAATTTTGATGAAAGGAAAGGTGAGTGAATTGGGGGAGCAGCAGCAATGGCAGTGGTGGTGTTTGGTCCAAGGGGAAGGAACGCATACCCTTTTGGGATTACCACACATTTCTATTGTATGCACGGATTGCAAGTTATTTGCTAAGGTCTTGGGGTAACGGTTTAAGGGTGGTAGTGGGGAGGAACCAATACAAATTGACAGGTAGGTCCATGAATAGGGAATTGATCCTCAAAGGTTTTGTAGAAAGAGATCAGAGGGAAGGAGGGGGGATTGTTAGCCTTGGATTGGGCAAGGGGCATATGACAGGGTTAGAAGAGGAGTGTTTGAGTGCAATTACTTCAGTTGTCAGGTTTTGGAGACAAAATCGTTAAATTTGGTTGAAGCACTGTATCCAAGAGGTGCATAGGCAATGGGTTTGTGCAGATCAATGGATGTTTGGGGGAGGGCAATTGTCATGGGAAGGGGGTCTTAGGCAGGGGTGTCCAATGTCACAACTCTTGTTTGCATGTGTACAGGACCCCTTTTACCGAATGGTAGAGAACCTGTGTTTGGGCAGGGGGAGGTGTAGGAGTGGGGGGGAGGGTACTTGGTCTAGTTTGGTCGGTTATGTGTTATGACACAATGTCATGGTTGTGGGAGGAGACGATGCTAGGGGCGCTTGGATCTGGAGCAGGCACTGGTGCAACTTGTTCAGGGATGCGATATTGGGTATGAAAGTAAAACTTGGAGAAGTCAAAGATCATGGGGTTGGGGAGCTTGGGCGGGAGGGTAGAGTGGGGAGTGTAACATAGTGTGTAAAGCAGGGCCGGGGACCTAAAAATGTTGTTGGTGAATTTTATATGCAGATGACCTGAGAGCCGCGAGAGAGGCAAACTCAACTAGGTTGGTGGAAACGCATCCAGGGTCACCCTAGGGGCACTGGGACTGTACTCACATCCAATCTCGTACAAAGGGCAGTCGTGATTAACGTATTATTGTACAGTCAAGGTTGTGGTACATGGTGGCCGTTGTTCTATTAAACAGGGATGGCGATTATGGACATACTTCAGAGGGTGTTCCGGTTTTTGTGGGGATGTGTTGCAACTGGTTTACAGAGGAGGTGGTGATGGTTACCTGTGTCTCAGGGTGGTGTTGGGGTTGTTACGATCTGAAAAGGCGAGCTTTAATGTGTTTTTATTAATGAGGGAGGTGTTCATGAGGGATTGTGTGGAGAACTGTTGGATAGGGTTTGTATGCCTGATTGAGACTTTTGTATGGTGGCGTGGAATGAGTGAGTTGTGAGACCGTACTTGGTTTTGGTGTTAGAAAGGTGGAGGGATTTTTCTCTCAAAATATGCGTGGTGGGATATATGGCGCCATTTTAGTAAGTTCGAGATTATGGCCCAGGGAGTGATGGTGTGTATCGGTTTGATGCAAAGCATTTGCCGATGGGGGCGGTACTCAGAATCGAAAGGGGTTGTAGATGGCAGGGGTGTGGCGTCTGTGGTGGGGAAAAGGGGAGTATCATGTAGGTGTTTTTTTGTGATGGTTTGGGGAAAACATCCAGGTTTGGTTTGTAGAGTGGTTAGAGGGTGGGAGGTCAGGGGGTTTTGGGTGCTAGGGGCACTCAGTCTAATGGGGGAGGGATGGGGGGGCAAACTGGGCTTTGGCGTACCATGGTACTATGATATATTTCGTGGGTTTGCAGGAGCGGGGGGTTTTGCGAGATGAGGGGGGCGGTTTTAGGGGCGCATTCTATCATGTGGTGCACAATGGCAAATTTAGGGGAATAGGGGGCCGGGTTCTTTTTCAGGGGTTACGATAACTAACTTGGGGGTTTTTTTGGGATTTGTGAACGGGGGAAAAATAGTGGGTGGGTTTAGTCCAGATGGGGGGTGGGGTAGTCAGGGTTAAATGGGGTCCCCCCCCGGGAATGATGGGTGTGTGTGTGTGTGGTGTGTGTGTAAGAGAATGTTTGGTGGCACTGTTGGGAGTGTAAGGACAGTAACTAAAATTTTCCCTTAGAAAAACTTTCTTTTGTTGTTGTGTACACAAGTGAAAACCACTATCAAAAATGCCAAATTTTTTTTTTGTATTTTTGTTTTAATCTTTGTTGGGGGTTGAGTAGGGGCGAATAGCATTGAGGGGGGGGGGGGAGCCCCCCCTTTAGTGGGGGTAATAGTCGGGAATGGTAGGTTACCTTAAATACATACTATTTTTTGTGTCTATGCACATTGTTTTGGGGGGAAAATCTTGATGTCACGTTAAGTAAAAATTTATGAGTAATGTTAGTGTGCAAAGGGACCTAAGACCAGTCTGTGCAGGTTTTTACAAGGCCTTGTTACAAAAGTGAGACTTTTTCTGTGCTATTTTACCACCTTTTTTAAAATTGTATTTTGATTTCGTTGGTGGGGTTGGGGTGCAGCAAAAGGGGGGGGAAAGGGTTTCCCACCCTTTTGTGCTTGGGAGATTTAGGGATGTGAGTGTTTTCACCCATTATAATTATTTATGTTGCTATGTATATAATACTGTGTAATGTTTTTTTTTGTTTGGTCACACTTGTCACGAATATGATGGAGGTTTTGTACCCGGTCCTAGTCGTCGTTTTTACTCAATTGGGGGTGTAGCACGTTATTTTTTATATAAATATGTACATCTCGGTTGGTTTGCTGCTGCTTAGGGGTTTACGTGTGAGCTATTGCTCAAGGATGGTAGGGGAAAGTAGGGGGAGATGCCCCCACGAGGGTGTGTGTGTGGTGGTGCGGTTTTGGGGGATCATATCATTGTATCTATCAAAGGGTACTCATGTGCATTTATTTTTTTTTATTTGTATTTTTAAAGCATTGGTTTAAATAAAATATAAAAAAAAATTCCATACCTGGGTACACAGCCATACACAATGTAGGCCAGATCAATTAGGCGGGGGAACACTGTATACGCCTGATAAACTAGAGTGTTAAATTCTACTTGCAAAGGGTAAACAAGTGAATATACCTTTGCTAAAAGTAAATCCAAAAACCTTACAAGCTTCTAACAGTCGGAGCAATTTATAAAATTTTCTCACTCCAATATTTTTCTTTTAGTGAAAAAAAAAAAGAAAAAATGATAACTAGAGCTGAAATAACAAACGCCATTTAATACTTTTAAGGGGAAATTTAAATAAATCCATCCATGACCATGACCCACAATACTGAATTTACAAACACTATAAAAACACTGCTTACTTCTACCAACAAAAACAAAACCTACAAGAATCCTGAAAAAAAATCTTCATTACTGGCCCAAATTTTTTTTCCCGACTCATGACAGTCATCTTTAATGACTTTTTTCAGCATTTAGTGACATTGACTGGCAAAAGGCAGCAGACAATTCAATATTGTGAATTTTTAATATTTGTTTACAAAATATCCAAAACCTCTATAAATGCTTCCCAATAAAAACAAGCAGATCACAGAAAGAGATAAACACCCCCTGACTTACAAACAGCCCCCTCAAACTATTGATAAAAAAATCTGTATAAAAAACAGATAGAATGGGCAAAATAAAAAAGGCTCTCACAAAATGTATCGAAATACTAACCGATCTAATAAGGAGGTCCAAAAAACTGTATTATAAAACAAATTTCATGACAAAAAAGGGTGACATAAAAAACCCTGGGAAACCTTTTTCTGAAATTTAGGACAAAAAAAGGTCAAAAACAGAATAAAAAACTAAACCACACAACCTCCATTCAGCCAACCAAATGCCAAAAAAATGTTTTTTCTCACCGTGGGAACAAAACTAGAAAAGAAAACCCCCAAGCTCAAACATTCAACCAAAAAACTACCTCACTGGCAACTCCCCCAACAAACCCAAAAAAAATCTCACTTATCATCAAAACACTAAAGAACAAGACGGAGACTAAAAACTTCCCTTTCACGTATAAAAAAGCTTCTCATGTTTTTTGTCCCCAGTTACTGAAACCCTTTTTTTAACAAACCCATTGAATTTCCACCCTTCCCATCCATACTCAAGAAAACAAAGTCACCCCGACCTCAAAGGGATCCACTAATTAAAAATTATAACCTAATCAAGCTCCCCCTACTATAAAAATCTTCGAAAAATTAATAAACAAACAAGTCTCTCCTTCTTCGTATCCCACAAATACTCAACCCCTTGCAATTTGGGTTCAGCCCGAAAAAAAATACAAATGCTTGAACTAATTATTCTGCACCGAAAAAAATGAAATTTCCCTTTGGGCTTTTCATAGATTTACGAAAAGCTTTAGATACAGTTCACCATGCCCTTTTGCCCCAAAAAACCGAACTTTACAGGGTCAGGGGGCACTAAATTACCAAATCTTTTTTAACAATAGTACCCAGTAGTATACAAATGGACCAGCATCACCCCAAAACCCTGCTCTTGTTGGAGTCCCACAGGGAAGCTTCTTGGCCCATTTCTCTTTCTCATTTACATCAATGACCTACCAAAAACGCATCTAACCCCTTTAAAACCCCATTTTTTTTGCGATGACAAAACTTATGTCTTTCCCACCCAAACCCAACAACTAAGGGGACACATAAATGCTGAACTGAAAAAATACTGTTTGGGATGTTACCAACAAATTACTCTCATATAGACAAATTACTTCATGCTTTTTTTTGAAAAGAGCTTAAAATGCACAGCTAAACTATTGATAAATGGTTCACCAAATTCGAGACAGGCAAAGAGAAAATTTCTATGTTTCCCCCTTTGACGCGTTCATTTTTTCGACCACTACAGAAAAATTTCCCAAGAAAGTCCCAAACAGTAGCATCCTTTCAAAAAGGGTACTATTCCCCCAAATCATCTTTTCTAGTTTGTCAACCTCTATTTTACCCTACACCCCTATGGTATAGGGGCAGGGGCTCAACCCAGCAAATCCCTTAACCCTTTAAAAAACCCCGCAAAATCTGCAGTCGTTGATTCTAACTCCTGTTTAGCAACACACTCCACCTCTTTCGAGTTTTAAATTTTGCAAAATAGCAAAACATCCACACTTTTATTGTACCACTACATACCAGAACACTTGAAAACTATAAACAAACACACACCTTAATACGAAACACAGATCATCTTCGTGCCCCTTCGATTCCCTCGGGCCTTTTACATGCTATGCTTAAAGGGCCCGAAATCTGGAATTCTTGCCAGAACACACTAAAGGACCTTGGAAAATTAAAATTACCTGGAGAATTATTAGATACATACCTAATTTAAAAATTAAAAAAAAATTTAATTTTCTTTATCAAGGTTCAAGACATGTAGGAATTTTAGGACATCCTAGGTCGCAAAAAGTTCCCTTCGATACCTCTCCACTCATATCCCACAACCACTTAAACCACATTAATTTCAAATGAAATGAATTACCAGGAATTCTGTGGCGTATTTTAAAATTTTAAAATTGACTTTTTTAACATTAGGGAGAATTAAAATAAAAAAACACTACCAATTTGTTTGGAGATTATTTTGGGTGTCAAAAACGCAAACCCCTCCTAAAATATGAAAAAAAACTGCCGAATTTCACAAAAATAGACAAAATCGGGTTAATTTAATCCTTTTCCCATCTAATTACAGAGCCCCTGTCCATAGCCTAATTCTCACATTTGCAGGGACTGCAAATCCAAAATTCTGCCCCCTATTTGAGAGGTTTAAACCCAAAATTTTAACCCTCTAAGCCGAAAATTTTTCCCAAATTCTCCTTACGTTTCTCTTGCCAGTTCAAACAATGGCACCCCCCCTTTCCCACGACGTCACTTTCCGCTGGGGTTTTTTTTATTTAAAAATTAATTTTTATTAAATCAATATATTCATCAATTTACATACAAAATACACTGAATTTTGGAAATGTACAGTATTTTCTATGGACTCCTGTCTGCAAATCAATTTAAGGGCCCTAAAAGAAATCACCCACTGGGAAAAATTGTTTTTATTTTGGATGTATTATTAATACATAACGTAAATAACATTGATAATTTTATTTATCGTTAGCCCAAGTAGGAATTTGGGACCCCAAGGTCCAAAAAATGTCCCCCTTCGATACCCTCCACTGCATTCCTAAGTTGTTCCGACCTATTAATTTAAATGAAAAAACTACACCGGGAATGCTGGAAAATATATAAATTTGGGACTGTATATTAAAAATAAAGGGTTAATATACATACACAATTAAAAACAAAAGGGAAAAAATTATTCTTAATATCACTCCCAAATTTGCTGGGTTTAAATGTGATCATACTCAGGAAACCCACTCAAATCTATGAAAATAAGGGGCCGAATTACACAAAAATTTAAGGTTATCTGGGGTTTTTCCTGGCGCTTTTTTTTTCCCAGCGTCGATTCTAAGTATGCAGGAAGCATACCCACCAATTTTTCCCCTCCTTTGGGGTTCAGCACAATTTTAACCTCTAGAGCCAAAAAATCTTCCCCATTCACCAACGTTTCTAATCAAATTAAAAAACCCAAGATGGCCTGTCTCTCCCCCAGCCGCGGGTTTTCCCCCTTTTTCGATAACATACTTTTTTTAAAAAAATACAAATAGGGCACTATTTACCTATAAATTACAGTTTTTCCCGGAAAATATACAGTATTTTCCACCTGCGGCCGGGCGGATTCTTGCTAAATGACTAAAAATTGCTCTTTTTGGGAAATGGTGGGGGGCCCTGGATACATAAGGATCTGGCATCCACACAGCGAATATTACACAAAAATTTAACCCCTTTTTAAAACATTTTGCCTCCTTGTGGCCCAGAAAGTTTCCCAAAACCAATTTTAAAGGATCTTGTACCCATCTGCTTACATTTTATTGCTTTTAGCACAATTAAATTATTAAATGATGAGTTTTGGGCAGCAAATAGGGTGTTTGCATAACCCCCCCAATTCAGTTTTTTTGAAAACCTCCCTTGCACCTAATTACTTTTGTTCTCTAAAACAGCCCCAATTTCTCTATTTTGGAACCTTTCAGAATTTTATTTTCCCATCATAAATTTTTTCTCTTTTTTCCATAGATTTCCTCCGTACCCTCTTTACCAAATTCAAGGGATTGAAAACTTAAATAAATATTCATCTTTTCAAAATTTAAACCCCAACTTAATTCATTATTAGTTTGGGTAAAGAAGAATACCTATTTATATCAATGGCTAATGGGGACAAACTATTGGAGCAGGGGTCACAGTTTTCAACATGAGTAATATAGCCTTTTTGACGGGCCCAATTAGTTTATTTACCAACCAGCTCGGTCCTTTAAACCATGATACAGCTTTAAAAATCTAGCATAAGGAAAAACCCCTCGAGCAAGAAATCAGCGGGGATTCCCCTCACCAGGTATATGATTAATGTTAACATAGCGCCCCAAAAATTAACTTCCTTGCATCTGATAAATTTCAGCACCTGTTTTGTACGTACACAATTTAGTTTCCATTACTAATCCATTGTAAGGATCCCTCATTACAGACCAAATTACAGTGTCGCTAATATTTATCCCTGAAACTTATTTTTTAAAAATTACTAATTTGACATCTACATAAGTGGTTTTTAAATTCCAACGAGGCAAGGTACTGATTTAATTGGAGAACTTTACCCTTAGACATAAAAGAGAAATAAACTTTTAAACTTTAAAGGTAAGCAACTGCCCATATCCCAATTTCGAAGCATCACAAAAAATGTAGATATTTTTTTCCTTTTTGGGATTGGCCACCTGGTGTGGGAACTCCAACATTGGAATTTTCCAAATCCCCAATTTAATTCTCCCCCCTGTTAATAAATTTCCTCAGGGAATTTCACCCCAAGCACATTTAAGTTTCCTGCTGCTGGTTTAAATAATTTTCCTTTTTTATATAAGGGTGACCTAAACCTAGTGGTCAAAACTTTTGGAAACTTCAGCAAGCAAAACTCTCTTATTAATTTTTTGGGACTACTTAATTATTAGGTTTTAACATTAACAAATTCTCTCAGTACCCCAAATAAACCCCAGAACTTTACTACATTTTGACTTCATTCCAGGGTTTTTTTACTTATTTTGGACGAATTTACTATTCCTTTCTCTCGTGGGCAATTTGCACTTTATTTTATTTTTTACCTCTCCATAACCTTAACCCGTTCCTCTTCATTGATGTCAACCCGGAAAATTTGCCACAAAAAATTTGTTTGCTCATTCCCTTTTACTCCGTTTCCCGTAAATTTAAGGTGTGCATTTATCGTCGTTTAAGTGGGAACGGCAGGATGACCCAAAAAATAAACACTCCTAAAGCGAAAGGTTTCAGAGGGCAAGGGGGGCAATAGGACTCCAGGCCCTAAGAACAGGTACAATCCCGGTCACCCCTTTTGAAACCCACTCTTGGAAAGTTTTACTTAGTCACCGTAAAGGCTGTGCTTCACTTTGAAATTTAATAAGAACCCCAAATTTTTTCGTCAACGACGGCCTGTCATCAAACAGTCTTTTAAACTAGGTACTTTTTGTTACTCCGGGACTCAAAAAACACAATCCTAAGGAGGGGTTTTTTTAAAATCCTTCTTCACTCCGTGTGTGGAAAATAGTGACCATAAATTTTGGTTGCTCGGAGGTCCTTTCTATAAATTTTTAAAACGCTCACAAATTCTTATGGGCATTAACATTCGGTGTCAAAATCAGTTCGGGACTGAGCCTTTAATTGTCCTATGCCATTTGAAATTTTGGGGCAATTTGGGGGTTTTCAGTTCCACTGAATCGTACCCCAGTATTGTCCGATTCAAATTTTAATCCCCCAGGTATTGATCCGAGTAAAAGTCATCGGGACTTTTTCATTTACATTTTTTCCCTTTTCCTAATTCCACAATTTTGCACGTAAACACCATCCTTAGGGAAGAATTATACTGGGGAAGATTACTGAAAAGACACACTTAGGGTTTTGAGTTTCCTCTATCTGAATTTTTTTACGGGAACCTACCAAAACATTACATGGCCCCCGCAGTCTTCAAAAGGTGACCCACATTTCTTTACCTTTCCCCCTTTTTACAAAGGAGCATAATAGTCCCCTCCTATCAAAATTTTTTTTATTGGGCCTACAGAATCATCACTTACACCTGAAGGTGCAAAATTTGCATAATGTAAAAGTCTTTTTTGGCTTTACTAAGCCCTATGCAGTATTTTCTCGGGAAAGTCTATCACAATTACGCATTAACACGTTTTTTCTTTCCCCAACCTACAGTTACATAAACTGCATACAATTAAACCCTTTTTTCCAGAAAAAAAACCAAAATTTTAAAGTTGGGATCTCCCTCTGACTTTCATACCATAAAAGACATTTGCTTTTATGAAAGTTGCTGGGATCTTGGTCCAGTAATCTTTTACTTTTTTTGATTTATCCTTTATCATCACTTTTTTTCTGTAACACGGTAAGGCTACTTCAAAAAACCATCATTTTTAACATTACACAATTTTTCATTGCCATGTTGTGTCGGGATTGCCCAAAACATTTCATTATTATCAACATATCATATAGACCTTTAAACTGACTATATGGTTTTTCCCCTTTTGGCTTTAAATAACAGAATTTTAATTTGGCATAACAACCCTTTTTTTTGTGATTCCCCCAAAACTTTGAACATCTGTCAAGTCCCCAATCCTTCAATTTTCTTTCCATGAAAATTGTAGCTTGCAATTCTTAATAAAATGAGTACCCTTGCAGAAAAGAAATCTCTCTTTTTCTCTGACTGGTTCTTTTAACTGGGCACCTTATGGGGGACATCTGCAAGCTCCTCCAATCTTCAATTCATCATTCCATGTTTGGGATTCTTGAAATTCTTAGATAAATGGTACCCTTTCGAAAAGACAATCCTCTTTTCCTGACGGGTTTTTATTAACGGGGGCTACTCTTAGGGGGGTATTATTCTTCTTCCTATGGAATCATTATTTCCGATTCTTGCTACTTGTTGCACTATGCAACTCTTTTAGGAAATGAATTTTGTTTTTACTTTTGGGATAATTTCTCCCTTTGTGAAACTTGACGGTACCTCAGATTATTAAGTGTTGCATTTTAAAATGAGTTGGTTGGCTGGTCGCAACTGACTTTTAATTCGTCACCTTCTTTTTTCCCTCCAGACAAAAAAAAAAACCCCTTGTGATATTGTTAGAGGACCATTAAAGTTTTTTACGCTTAATTTATTCTGTCCATGGCACTCAATAACCAGTCTGTTTCCCTTCAGTTTTAAAATTTTTTTACTTAAATTTTTTGAGAGAGCTCTCCAGTTTAACTCTAAAGCTGTAAATTTTTGAAGTGTATCGGAAATTTTAAAAATTTAAAACAAGATTTTAAATAGATCCAACCTACTTTGTTCTATATTACCAAAAGTGACCTTCAACAAGTAAACTGCTTCCTTGTAAGAATCACTACGGGGGAAGGTTTTGTATGAGTATTGAGCTCTCCCTTCCTGTCCTTTGGGGTAAATTTTTAGTTCCAGGCTAGGTACCCCTGTCATGCACAGCGCTTTAAAAATTTGACCAAAAATTCCCCCCAATTTTCTCCCAGGTTTAAACCAAAAAAAAAAAATTTCTGGGATTTTTTTGGCAAAGACAATTTTTGGGTTGGGAGCAATGTTTAAAAACCCGGGTTTACACTTTTTAAAATTTTTTCAAGGCCTGACTTTTACAAAAAAGAATCTTTTCCTCAAATTTCATAAAAAATGATTTAATCATGAGATCTACTTCAGTCTCATCTCAAGTTTAAAAACAAATCCCCTTCATATTTTTTTTAAATAAATTTTGTATAATCAATCTATTCCCTAAAGCATCTAATACAATTTTAAATCATCGTTTTTCACGTTTTTTGATTCTTTAAATTTCCCCAAGCACTTATAATCCCTTGGGGTTACTGAATTTTTCCCCGCCTGCAGTGTGTTTCATTTTCCATTTTTTGTCTTCTATATTAATTTCCTAATTTTCAGCCTGAGAAATTATTAAATTCAACTTTATTAATCCCTATTACAACTTACAACACTGATACAATTTACCTTGAATAAACCTAGCTACTTGAGCTTAGCAATTCATGAAAAAAATTAAAATTTAAAAATTTTTTAAAAGTACAAAATAAAAACCATTAGCCGACTTATCTCATAAAAAATTATTATACAAATTAAATAAACCCTTGCCAAATTTGGATAGCAAGATTAAATTAACACATTAAAAAATTAGCAACATTGGTTTTATCAATTCCCACATAATTAAAAAAATCTTGGCCAAAATTGTCTTATCAAAAAATATTATCAAATTAATATAAACTTAGCAAAACTTGACTTATAAAAAATTAATATTGTAAAAATTTAAAATCCACTACACATTCAGTAAATTTGTGAATTTGACACCACCCCCTTTCTGTCTTTCACATTAATTAAAAAGTAATTAACAAATTTAAATGACTTCACAATTTACCCCCCGGTTCAAGAAAAACCCAAGGGCTAATAAAAATTAAAAAATTGCTTTTACTTGGAGTATTATTATATGCTAACGTAATGAACATTGAAATTATTTTTTATCAGTTAGACAAGTAGGAATTTGGGGACACCAAGGTCGCAAAAAATGCCCCCCCTTCGATACCTCCCCACTGTATATCCACAAGTTGCTCTCGCCCTTTAATTAAATGAAATATACATACCCAGGAATACTGGTAAAAAATTAAATTTTGGACGCATATTAAAAAAAATAAATGGTTAATATATACACAATTACATAACAGAAGGAAAAATATATTTTAATATTCCCCCAAAAATTTTGACGGAATTAATGTGTATCAACTCAAAAACCCACTCTAAAAAATCTATGAAAAAATGCGGGCCCAAATTACCCAAAAAATCTAGAGATTTTTATCTGAGGTTCCTGGAGCTGTCTTTCCAGCGTTGAATTTTTCAATTATGCAGGAATGATATCCAACCAATTTTCGCCCCTTTTTGGAGGTGTCAGCACAATTTTAACCTCTAAGCACAAAAAATTTCTTCCCATTCCCAACTTTTCAATAAAAAACAAAAACCAAGAGGGCCCGTCTTTCCCCCCACCGCAGGTTCCCTTTTTTCGATAACACATTCTTTTAAAATCAAATAGGGCATTTTTTTCCCTTAAATTACCGTTTTTTGGAAAATATATACAGTATTTTCCACATCTATCCAAAAAAACTGTAAAATCCACGTTTCTCAAACTACCCATATTGTCTGATGACTGCTCAACCACTTACTATTAAAAATTAGGATGCTGTAACGTAAATTTTTCCCCATTGTAATACCAAATTTCTTTGTTTTAAATAGCACTAAACTTATTCATGTATTGTAAATTTTTTTTACTTTGTTACTTTGTTACTGTAAATTTAATAATTCCATGTGAATAGTCCTACAGACTTTAAAAAACTTTAGTTTTCAAGTCCCTTACTCACGTAACTTATTAAGGCCCATATAACTAAGTATTATTGCCTAACAATTTTAATTTTAATCTTGAAGTTTCCCCGAAATGCTCTGCTAAAAGGGGTTTTTGGGAGTAAACCCAACATTATTTTCCCTCTGTACAACCAGGGAAAATTTGTCAAAATAAACCCTGCCTCTTCCCCCCTCACCTGCGCAGGGGGGAGGGGCACTGACTGGTCTCGACCTCCTTACTCCAACACAACTTTGCTTCCCCCCCTTTCCTCTATTATTTTTCTAAAGATTAGCCGGTATTCCCCGGGGCCCGGCCTTTTTCCAAGGGGGGCCCCGGCCTCCCTCTTTGGGGAGAGTCTAGACCAAAGTCCCGGGAGGACACAAGTACCTCCTCATCTTTGGGACCAACGTCCTCGGGCCTCCACAAGCTACCCCTCTCTGGTCGTATCCCCACCCCAAAGGGGGCAAAGGGGAATGACAGTCTTATCAGCTAAAGCTCGGCTCGGGCATCTACCTACCCAAAAGGGGTTGGGCAGGGAAAATCGATGTGTGCCTTAGTATTATTTTAAAAGTTACCCGGGTATTCTCCCCCCGGGCCCTTTTCCAATGGGGGCCCGGCCCTTGGGCCCCCTCTTTAGGGGTGTCTGAGCCCTAAGTCTCCCATGGGGGGGGCAAAAGTACCCCTCCCTTTGGACCAATGTCCCCGGGCCTAGCCAAAAGCTACCCTCTCTGGTCTCCCACCCCCCCCCCAAGGGGCAAAGGGGGAAATGACAGCCCCTTATGGCTAAAGGCTCGGGCTCAGGCCCCAAACCCACCCTAAAAGGGGTTGGGCATGAGTCGTCGATGCCTCTAGTTAGTTAGTTAGTTAAAGATTACCATATTCCCCGGGCCCCGGGCCTTTTTCAAGGGGGGCCCCGGGCCGGGCTCCCTCTTTAGGGAGTGTCTGAGCCCTAAGTCCCCATGGGGGGGGCACAAGTACCTCCATCTTTGGGCCCAAACTGTCCCCGGGCCTACCCAAAAGCTAGGCCTCTCTGTCGCCACCCCCGCCCCAAGGGGGCAAAGGGGAATGACAGCCCCCTTATGAGCAAAAGCCCGGCTCGGGCACCTCCCCTCCCCTAAAAGGGGTTAGGCTTATGCGATCGATGCCTCAATTATTCCATGCATCTACACATATTCTTTTTAATTTCTTGATTTTCCCTAAAAGGGATTATATCATTTATATCATGATGGTGACACCCCCGTAACTCATGCCCCGTCACACCGCGTAAATTTTTTTTTTTTTTTCCATTTTTTTTTTTGGCTATTTCTGTATTATTGTTTCTATATATAATTGAAAATTTGGCATCTAGAAAGGGGTGGGCTAAACATAGTCTAGTAAAACCCAAACAGGGAACCGTTGAGAACATTTCTACGCACGGAAATTTCCTGGGGCTCAGAAGCAGGAGAAAATACTTCATTATTAATTAGTATGAACTCTACGGGTTTTATTTATAATTGCTTATAATGTTTATTATAAACAACACAAAAACATGAAAATTAATTCTGAAAAAAAAAATATGTCTTTAGGCGATGGGTTTCGGGTTTTCCTGAGGGAAAATTATTTTCGCTATGCCCAATTTCCCCGATGGGTTTTAAAAGACCATAATTTTTAAAAAGGGGGCCGTAACCCGCGGGAAAGGGCCTCGGTCAATGACCAAAAGTCCAAAGGCGGGGCATCTCTGACAAGCCCGCGTCAGGGAAAATTTTCCTGTTTCCGCGAACCTTACCTAACCTAACCTAACCAATCGTCCCATTCCTGCCCCTTTTAGGGCTTGGGATCAAGAAAACGGGGTGTTTTTGGAGGCTAAATACACAGATATTTTTAAGTGATTAATCGGGAAACAATTTTTTGATTTATTTCTGAAGCCCCTTCATTTATTATTTATAGAAATTAAAAAATTTATTTAAAAGAATTCATAAATAATGATTTTCTACAATCTGCAAATCACCAGGGAAAAATTCCCAAAAATTTTAGGATTTTTGTGGGGGATAAAAAGGCAAAAAAACTTTGCAACTTTTATTTTTTTTTCAGGGTCTCCATTTTTGGAAGTCACATTTAGATTGTTTTTTTGATGCAAGTTTAGAACCACCTTTCTTATGCCATTTAGGGGTGGGGTTCGTGCCAAAAGTAATTTTCAGTAAATATTTTTTTTTTAGTTGCTTTTTGGCTATTGTACTACTTTTTTGGGGAACTGTACTACTCCAGCAGATTCATGACTAAGAGGGGATATAAAAAAAAAATGGAAAAAACTTTCCCAGATTTGGCACCCACAAACTAAAAGAAACAAATATTGTCCCCAACTAAACCCCATGAAAAACAAATCCATCCCACTGACAGTAACAAATAAAAGACTTCTTCTCAAACAAGGGTCTAATTCACCCGTAAAATCCCAATATCAGGCCAAAATCAAACTTACCATTTTCCCCCAAAATTTTTTGAGAAATCTGCCAGGAGACAATATTCATTTAAAACTCGCAAAAAATATCGACCCCTCCAAAATTGGATTTAGGAAAAAAAAAGCATAATGCAATTAAAAAACGCTAGACTGCTTTACACGCATTGGAAAACAGGAATATCCGCTAAGAATTTTTTTCCTAGAAAAACGTTTGACACATTTACCTGATCCTGCCCACAAAATGACCGCATGTTAAGAGGCCTGCGCTTTCACTTTTTAAAACCACCTTTTTAAAAAGGGATCAGTATTCCCATTAAAGACACAGCCTCATCAATACGGCCACTTGAATGGGTTCCCCAATGAAGTGTCCTTGGCCCCTGCTCTTCCCCATTTTAAAAATGATCTTCCAAACATATCCCCAAAACCTGAAACCCATTTTTTTTGCTGACGACCGACTTATGGGCTCTCCCACCTTAAACCCCTTTCCACCCTCAACACCTTGTTAAGAGGAGCTGCTCAAAAATTTGACTTTGGGTGACAGCAAAAAACTTTCACTTACACTAAAACCTACATATTTTTTTTGGGAGAGAGCAGGTTCTGGCAACTTAACATTTTAAAACGACAACACCTAATTGCCCAACATTAAGGGCTAATTTTTTTGGCCTATACCCCGACAACAACCAAATTTTTAGCACCCCTATCCAAAACAACAAAAAAAGTATCCAAAACGGTGGGGATCCTCTCCAAGATACGATACTATCCGCAAAAATGCCCTTCTCACACTATACCATTCATTTTTTAATCCTACCTCACCTAGCTATCTGTGCTTGGGGGTTTAACTGCAGAACACACCTAAAGCCAATAAAACCCAACAAAAATTGCAGTAAGAATAATCACTAAAACCCACCCCCGGGGAACACACCCCCTACTCTTAAGAAAATAAACTTATCCTTGTTTAGAACATTCACACTTACTACTGTGCAAAATTTACAGGGCCTTAGTTCCCAAAATTTACCTTGCCTAAAACGCTTTTTTGTAGTTGTGACGGGGTCCCCAGCATAACAAACCGACACAAAAAATCTCTAGACATTCCCCCTGTCCAACAAACCTTTTCAAAAATTCTTTTTATTTCAAAGGACCCAAAATCTGGAACACCCTACCTGAAAAATCTGAACTCAGACACACTCATCATTTTCAAAATACAGTTGAAAAATCTTTTCTCCCCGATACACCCCGACAACTACTACATGATAAACCCCTTGTGTTCCAATTTCACTCCTCACCCCTTACTATAAACACAAAATACTAATCTTTAAACCTAAAATAATGAATCCAAGTAGTCATAAGTTTTCCTATGATACTGCAATATGACACCCTTTTTATTTTGCCCAAAAAAAAAGCCCTTAACATTGCTAAACTCACAAAATTAATTTAAAGTAGTCACTTAGCCCTTTAAAACCATAATCGTAGGATTTAAGTTTAAAAATTTAAACTAAGTCTGCCCGAAATGCCTAGCCATGCTAGGGGTCCTAGTGGGCCCCCTTGTAATTAGATTTTATAAATTAAACCACACAATATCCAAATCCTGTAAACCCCAATTGTAAACCCTTTTTGAAAAAAACTTGAACTATTTGATTTGATTTTATTTAAACTTACTAACAAAAGAGATGAACATTCTTCATGCACACCCAAAAATAAAAAAAAACGGGGGGAGAAAAAAAAGAGGGTTTAAAAATTTGTAAAGCCTCCCTATCCCTCCCAGAAAAGACGGCAAAAGTCGTTTGGCTGGCCTCCTCTTAAGTATATATACATCACACAAAACAGACATCCGTTTTTTATTCTTGCTACCACCAATTTCTAGACAAAACCCGAACAAAGGAATTCCCCAAAAACGAGTAAGTGTGGAGCCCAAAAAAAGAGCTAATTAGAACCTAGATACTGACCCAGATAAGGGGTCTAGATATAAAACCCCAAAAAAGGAGCCTAGTAAGGACCTAATAAGGGGTCTAATAAAGGAGTCTAGATATAAAAATCCAAAAAAGGAGCCTAAAAGAAGCATAGAAAGGAGCCAAAAAGGATCCTAGACAAGGAGCTAGACAAGGAGCCTAGACAAGGAGCCCAGATAAGGACTCTAGATATGGGGTCTACTGTCCCGTATTTTGAATGAAACTGTCATAAAAAACGTAATTTTTGGAGAAAAAAACAACACTAAAAACCAACTGTCCCCTTGATGACAGTAAAAAAAAAAATACTTTTTTTGGAAAAAAATACTTTGAAAAATGAAAAGAAACAAAGTTTTCACAAATGTTGCCCGAATTATGCACTATTTCTTCGTAAGAAAACATTTCCTATTTTTTCAGTTTCATTTTTTTTTCCTTTGATGGCCCTTGCCTCGGCCCTAAATGCAGCCTAGATAATAAGCCTAGTTTAAAGGGCCTAATAAGAAGCTAGATAAGGAGCCTAGATAAAAAAGGGGTAGATAAGGGGGCTTAGAAAAGGACCAGATAAGGGGTCTAATAGGGGAATAATAAAAGACACTAGATAAAAGCCTAATAAGGGGCCTAGATAGAGAGCCAAAATAGGGAGTTTTGATAGGATGCAAAATAAGGAGCCAGATAGAAACCAAGATAGGGGGGTTTAGATAGGAGGCCCAATAAGGAGCCTAGATAAAGACCTAGATAAGGAGCCTGATAAGGGGCCTAGATAAAGAATCTAGATAAGGAGCCTAGATAGGACCTAGATAAGAAACCTAATAAATTTGCCTGATAGGGGCCCAGAAGAGGAGCTGATAATAAAAAAACAGTTTTTAGAGTTCCAGTTTAAGTTTTATTTTTTTTTGTGTTCTTGGTCAAAATTATAATGAAGAATAACTAAAATATCAATAAAAGTTCACAATAATTTAATTAACTTAAAGTGTAGCTGTGTTGTCTCACAAGACTTGTGCCATGAGACGGGAAAGTGTCTTACCGAGGGAAATTAAAGTATTTTTTTCTTTCATCGAACAACAGTTATTTCTCGTTCTCCAGGGGGTTAAAACCCTTGCGGGTTTAAAAAACTTCCCACAATTAATAATAGTTACATAGTAAAAAAATGTATCCCTAATAAATTGAAGTGATGGTACTTAATTTGGGAGGGTTCTCCTCTTGGCTAGTTGTTTCTCCCAGGGTTCAGCTTAACTAGTGCTCCCCTAGCTTCCCATAACTTCTTAGCCAGTCCACTCCTTGGCCGCAGCAGAGACCCAGGTCCGATTAAGAAAGAAAAATACCATATAAAGCGTAGGTAAATCCAATAGTGTTAAAAAAAAAACAGTCATGGTTTTCTTATTCTAAACTCTTATATTTTTTTTATTAACACATAGGCCTTCTCCCCTCAAGGCAGGGTGGGGCCCAAAAAAAAAAAAATTTACCATCATTTCCTCCATCCCGCTTCCAAGTCGCGCTTTTTACTACATTTTTAAAACGCAACATTAACCCCCTCCTTAGGGGTGCAGACACTGTACTTCCCCTCTCCAGGGCTCAAATCCGGGCCTGTCGTTCCCTAATCCCTTTTGAATGTTACCCGCTCACACTCCAAAAGCACGTCAAGTCCTAAAACATTTGTCCCACTTGCTTCTTCTAAAATGTTTACTAGTCTCTGGAAGTCCACCCTTCGTACACAAAATCCCTTTACTCTTTTAACCCCCCCCTTCCCCCTCTACCCCTCCCTTTCCCCCCCTACAGTTTAAATACTCTCGAAGTCCTTCTATTTTGCTCCCCCTCGCTCTACATTCCGAACCACCTCAACAACCCTTCTCATCCTCTGGTAATGTTTTGGTAATCCCACACCCCCTTTAATTTTCCCAAAAAAAACGAATTCCAGCATTATATTCACATTAAAAATTGTCCCACGCCTCCGCCTGTCCTTGTTGCAATTTTCACACCAAATTTTTTTACACCCATTTAGACGTTGTACAACAATTAAAAATTTATACGTTTCCCAAAAAACTGAGTTCACTACTCCCTTTTCCCTCGTCTTTTTATGATTTATCTATCTTTTTTAAAGACCCATCTGCTGACACCCACTCCAAAATCTAAATACTTTCAACCTCCTCCAACTCCCCATCCAAACTATCGTTACCTATTTTTTTTTTTTCTATTTCATACCATATTTTTTCCATATTCACTTTCAGTTTTCTTCTTTTACATACCCTACCACACTCATTTACAAAACCTTTGCAATTTCTCTTTAAATCTTCGAAAGCACAGTTCATCAGCGAAGGCAGCTAAAACAACTCCCACTCTGGTTGATTCTTCAGCTTTTAAAAACCCAAAAACCCCTTGCCAACACCCACGCATTTATTTCTCTTGCAAACATCTAAAAAAATATTGAAAAACCATGGTCTCACATATTTTTGCTAAAGCTGGGAAAAAATCTTCCTCCCCCCATACTTTAAAAACGAGCCCCACTACCTCGTAAAAAATTTTAACTGCTTTCATAACCTCCTCCTATTCCCTACTTTGCAAATCTGCCACTTGCCCCCCTTTCACCCCGTCCATGCCTTTTCCAAAAATAAGTGCAAAAAAATGCCCCTTTACCTTTTCTAAATCTGTCCACCTATATTTTTTTTGTAAAAATTGTTTACCACCCTTACTCTTCCTAAACGTCCTTGTTTTATTAGTTATCCTACTCTCCGTCTTACTCTTAATTCTTTCATTAAATCAACAGACTTATTCCCCTACAATTTTTTTTTTTTCATTTTGTCCCCCTTTGCCTAATATAGATGAACTTGATGCTCTGGGCCCTTCCCTAGGTATCTTACCCTCTTCCAACATTTATTAAATAAAAGCACCACCACCCCCCAAAAAGTATCCCACCCGCTTTTTTGCATTTCTATCTTTATCCCCTATTCCCTTTGGGTTTTCCCCTTTTTATTTACCACTCCCCCATGACTTTTCCCCCACACTCACAACTGGCTTTTCTTCACTCCTACAAGATGTTATTCCTCCCTTTCCCTATACACGAAATCCCATTTCCCCATCTTCACAAAATTTGTCAATTCCCAAAAATATTCCGTCATTTCTTGATTTCCTATAACTCTCTTTTAATTTTTCCCCTCCTATTTTTAGCACTAATAAATTTGTTCAGTATTTCATATAAGGTGGGAAAGGGGCTGCTTCAAAACCCGACTCTTTATTTTTTTAAAAGTCCCCATAAATTTAAAAAAAGACAACTAATGTACCAAAGAACAAGTAACTCTGAAGTTTGATTTTAAGCAATATTAACTTTTGTTTTTGCAAAAAGTAAGGTTGGGTTATTTACATTAGTCCCTTTAAAGGGGGTACCTGATGTTGACTAATGCCTTTACGGAGAAAATTTAAATTAATATTAAACCATATTGGATTTTTTCTAGGGGATGAAAAACCTTGGCACCTGGCTAAGCCAAGAGTCTCTGGCCAAAATTTTTATGAAAAAGGCACAAGATGTCGCCCGGTCATTTTTTCTGTTTTATCAAAGCCTTTTGATTGCATCATTCCTTAAAGATTGTGTATAAATTTTTATAACTCACACAATACCTTTTATTCTTACCCAGGCTTCCTTCCCATTGCAATTTTTTCTAATTTTAACAAAAGTGCTCGAATGTAATTTTGTTAACTTTTTATGTAAATCCCAACCCTTTTTTTATTTAATTTGATTTTTTAGTTTTAGTTATGATGGATTACTTTGTCACTGTATGGGGGCTTTTTAAACCCAAATAACTTAAAAAATAGCCAAAAAAAATTTTTCAAGATGTCCCAGAAAAACCCAGCGGCCCGCAATGTTTAAATTTAATTACATGGTGCAAGACTGGGGTGCCACTTGCAGTGCTCCACTGCATTGTCCACCTCAGTGCTCCACTTGCGGGGTCCCTTGCAGTGCTCCACTGCAGTCTCCACTTTCAGTGCTCCACCCGGGAGTGCCCCATTGCAGTGCTCCACTTGATGCTCCACCTGCGTGCTCCACTTCTGTCCCCTTTCGTGCCCACCCGCAGGCTCCACTTGCAGGCTCCACCTGCGTGCCCCACCTGCAGTGCTCCACTTGCAGTCTCCCTTTCAGTGCTCCCCCCCTGCATGCCCCACCTGCAGTGCTCCCCTTGCAGTGCTCCATGCGGCTCCACCTGCAGTGCCCCACCGCAGTGCTCCACTTGCGTGCTCCATTCGTGCTCCCCCTGCGGGGCCCACCACAGTGCCCACTTCAGTGCTCCATTGCTCTCCACCCGCAGTGCCCACTTTTCAGTGCTCCATTGCAGTGCTCCCCTTGCAGTGTTTACCTGCGTGCCCACTTGCAGTGCTCCCCCTCAGTGCTCCACTTGCAGTCTCCCCCTGCAGTGCTCCATTCAGTGCTCCACCCGCAGTGCAACCTTTACTGTTTTTATGATTTTTATGCAACTTTCTTCTTTAGCACATTCCTGTGGGATTGCCATCTTTTTCCCCCTTGTCGTGGGTGTTAATGTGGAGGGTTTTATGATGTGCCTGTAAGCCGGAGTGGCAACTAAAATATACCCTCACTTCATTTTAGTTTTCTTACCTCCATTATTGCTAAATATGAGTATTGGTTAGTGCTCTGTTTAAAATTTAGGGATTGCTGAGACATTCTTAGAAAATTCTGAGATGCCATTTAGATTAGTATACCAGTGGAAAGAAAATTTTCCCCAAAAAGCAGATTACTTTGAAATTAGTAGCCATGGCTCATGGGGTTATGTGATTTTATTTTCCTATTTTTTCTTGGGAAAAGGGCCCCCTTTTCCCCATTATATCCCTATGTTTTGTGAGCAATGGCTCATTCTCCTTGATTACAACAAAAAATACGCATGTATGCAGCACACACACAGAATGGGGAAAAAGGGAAACTAGAAGAGCTTTAAAGAAAAAAGGTGGAGAGGATACGGGAGGGAGCCCGGAAGTGGGACATGCAAGTCACAGCGCAGAGGCTAAGAACAGAGATTAGAGAAAAAAATGAAAATGCGAAACAGTAAAAATTACGAAAAAAGGGGGGGATGACATCAATCTGTACCCATCAAAAAGATATAACTCTTTGGGAAAGAAGGATGAAAATGTATCAGAATCATCAAAGCATCATGGGTCGAGAAAAAAAGAGGATCACATCAGGAGCAACTGAAGGGCTGTAGAAAATGAAAAATGCTCCATACATAGAGGTCACAGACCACAATGTGACCAGGGAAAGCGGGAAAGGGGAAAAAAACGACCACCCGGGCCCAGGGACAACAGATAGTGAAGGGATGTAAGTAAAGAAAGCTGCAATGGTGGAAACAAATTGAATTAGGGGGTACATAGAAATTGGGTGGGGGAAAAAAAGGAATAGTCAGTCTTTGTTTATGGGCCCCGGCAGTTGAAAGGGGAAAATTATGAAGCAAAAACAAGGGAGAAAAAAGTGATTGAAAGCAATGTGAAAGCAAAAGAAGATGACATAAACCCCCTGGGGAAATTTTCTGAGAAAAGAGAGGTTTAAAAGAGAAAAAATGACCCCAATCAAAAGACCTCAAAAAGAATCGGCTTGAAAAAAGTATCCGCAGGAGAAAGCTGACAAGGGCTTCAAAGTACCAGAGGGTATATCTTTACCACGACAGAAATGAAAGAAAGGCAAAAAATGAGAGAGTACAGAATGAAAGGAGAAAAGGAGGGAAAGATGGGGATGGACAGGAAACCCAGACTCAGGGGGAAATCAAATACAATCTCCCTCAAACCCCCTACAAAGCCCACAACCAGGACAACCCCCATGCCCCCGACTACTAACCCAAAAATACTGCTATCCCATGCCCCCCCCCACCTCTAAAAAATCCATCTTTTTTGCAACCCCCAATTACCACAGGTTTCCCCCTTCCTCAACCCCGTACCTCCAGCCAATTTTAGAAAAAAAGCTGAAGGTTTGGGAACAAATTTGACGAAAACAAATAAATGTGAAAGTGGTTTAAAAGAATCAAGGGGACTCACACACTAAAAACATAAGAAAATAAAACGAAGGAACCACTGCAGAAGGCCTATGGCCCATGCGAGGCGGTCCAAGCTCCTCCGGGGTTTAAACCAAGCCCCAAAACCCAGTAGGGCAGGTCACATTAATTAAGGGAGGGAAACGGCAACCGACCTGTTCTCAAGCTATCAGGGCTAACTCACACCCCCCCACATTACCATGTATTTATCCAACCTATTTTAAAGCTACACAACGTTCTGGGGCCCCTTTTAAAGGGACTTGGGGTTTGTTCCACTCCCACAAATCTTTACCAAACCCGTACTTTCCATATCCTTCCCCGATCGAAATTTTTTTAACTTTAAAAAACCCTTGCTTTCGAGTCCTGTCTAGGCTAGATATTTTTAGCACACCTATTTAATCCCCTTTTTTTATTCCCCGTCTTCCACTTTACACCCAATCAAACCCCCCCCAATTCTACTCCCTTTTTAGAGGTGCGTTTCAGGGCCCTTAGTCATCCCATAGGGAAGGTTTCTGATACATGGGTATCTTTTTCATCCCCCTTTGACATTTTCCAAGAATTTAATCCATTCGTAATACGGTGACCAAAACTGTGCAGCATAATCTAAATGAGGCCTAACCCAAAGGGTGTATAGAGTTGAAGAACAACCCGAGGACTCCTATTTTTTATGCTTCTTTATATAAGCCAAGGGTTCTATTAGCTTTATTGCGAACACATGCACTGTTTCTTTGGTTTTTGATTACTGCAACCAAACCCTAAATCTTTTTCGCAATCCCTAATATTAAGATCTACATTATTTAGTTTTATTGGCATGGTTTTGTCCTTCCAAAATTTAAACTTTGCTTTGTCTTATTAAACTGCATCTGCCACTTCCCGACCACTGCATCAGTCTTTCAAATTCCCGGGGTGCTCGAATGTCCCCGTCAAATAATTCGACGGCCTATTTTGGGGGTCATCGGGAAAATTGCCGATGTCGCTCTTTATGCCCCCACTATGTGTTATGTAATTGTGAACAGCAGGGGGCCCAACACGACCCCGTGGAACACCGCTCGTGACGCTCCCCCCCCTCTGATTTCTCCCCCTTTTGCAAACCCTGTGCCATTTGTCACCAGCCTCTATCCCGGAAAAAATTTCTCCTCCTATTCCATGTGCTTTAATTTTCCCCATTCCCCCTGATGTGGGACCCCGTCAAAAAACCTTACTGAAGTCCATATACACAAAATCATATTCATTCCATGATCTACCTCCCAAATACCCAGTGAAAAAAAATTAATAAATTCGAAGGGAGGAAAAGCCCCTTTTTAAAACCATGCTGGATCGTTGATTTTTATGCTTTTCCAAAAGGGGGCTAGAACTGCCCCGGCAATTATTGATTCCATAAATTTTCGCACTATGGAGGTTAGGCTTATTGGTCTATAGTTCGAAGCTAGGACCTGTCACCTGTTTTGAAAATAGGTATCACATTTTGCCATTTTCCACTTATCTGGCACCATGCCATTTTTTGTAGTGATATTTTTGAAAAGATTAGCCAAAGGTGTGCTAAGCTCCTCTTTACATTCCTTTAGAACCCTTGCATACAGTTCATCAGGGCCCTGGGGATTTGTTAGGTTTTAATTTATCTATTTGCCTAAGGACCATGTCACTTGTGACCCTAATATGCACAGTTTATATCGTCCTGTTCTACATAATTTATCATTACTGGAATATCGCTGGTATCCTCCTGTGTAAAAACTGAGAGGAAGTATGTGTTAAAAAATTCTACACATTTCCTTATCACTGTCAGTAAACTGACCCGAGGAACTTTTGAGTGGGCCTATCTTGTCCCTGATCTTACTTCTGTATACCTGAAAGAATCCTTTTGGGTTAGTCTTCGATCTCTTGCAACTTTAAACCTCATAATCTCTTTTTGCTTTTCTAATTCCCTTTTTTATTTCTCTCTTTAACTGAATATATCGATTTCTTAATTGCCCCTCTCCCCCTTTTGATTTGCCTATATATGCCTCTCTTTTGACCAATCAGATATTTTAATCTATTGTTCATCCATTAGGATCATTTTTGTTTGATCTGATTTCCCTATTTGGAACATAATTTGACTGAGCAGCTAGAACTATGCGCTGGAAAGCATCATATCGGCAACCATCACCACCTACCTGACCCTTAGTCAGGTCATTCCAGTTCAGCCCACCTAAGAAATTTTTCAGCTATGAAATCAGCCAAGCGAAAGTCCAGGGACGGAGACTTGATTGCCATTATTAGGGGAATTCCATGATAATTAAAACTGAGTGTTTTGGGTGATCATCTCCCAAGCTCATCATGAACTCAAGAATAATTAGTGTTTCCCTGGCAGAACCAAGTCAGGAGGTTATTTCCCCTAGTTGGCACTGTCACAACTGTTTAAAAAAACAATCCTGGATCGTATCAAGAAAGTCACCCGACTCTAAATTTCCTGTCAAATTGCTCCAGTCAATCTGTTTTAGTTGAAATCTCCATTAGCACAACATTTTCGTATGTAGATGCCTTACGAATTTCGTCCCATAGAAGTTTATGCACTCCCTATCAAGATTTGGGGCCCTGTAAATCACACCCAAAATTAGTATTTTCTCGGCCTCGAAAGCTGAACCAAACAGATTCGTGGCTGACGCCTAATTTAATATCTTGTCTAACACAACAATTTAAATGGTCTCTGACATACATCGCTACTCCACCACCTTCCTGTTGACCCCTGTCAGTGTGGAAAATTAAGCCTTGTAGTGCACTTCAGAGGGCATCCTCACTATCTTTCAGATTGAGCCAGGTCTCTGTTATACAATAATATCTATGTTTTCCTGCACTTGCAATTAATCTTAGCTCATCTATCTTATTTCTAACACTCTGCTATTAGTATAGTAAACCTTAAGGGAGCTAGTCCCTTGCTGCCCTCTGCTGTCCCCCTTTGTTTGCTGACCTGTTCTATTGTCTTTATTCACAGAAACGAAACTAAAGCCCAGGAAACAAGGACAATCTTTCCCGGGATATCAAATCCTGAGGAAAAATGGAGGGAGCAGAGGGGGAGGAGAATTTGCACTGCTCATTAAAAACCAGTGTGAAATTGAGATAATGGAAGGAAGGAATGGAATGGGCGACAGTGACTACATAGTAGGAATACTCTTGTCTGGGGGCCATAAGGTGGTAATTGCTGTTATGTACAACCCGCCACAGAACTGCACGAGGCCAAGAGAAGAATACACAGTGAACAACAGAGCTATGGTAGACACACTAGCCGAGGTGGCCAGACGAGCCCACATGGGTACAGCAAAGTTACTAGTTAGGTGTGATTTCAATCACAAGGAGAGTGACTGGGAAAGCTTGGAGCCCCATGGGGGTTCCAAAACATGGAGAGCTAAGATGATGGATGTGGTACTGGAAAATCTCATACTTCAACATGTTAGACACTACAAGAGAGGTGAGGATGATCCAGCCAGACTGGACCTAGTATTCACCTTGATTAGTTTGGACATCGAGGAAATTATGTATAAAAGGCTCCTTGGAGCTAATGATTATGTGGTTCTGTGCTTTGAATATGTAGTTGAGCTACAAGTGGAGAGGGTAGCAGGAATAGGACGGGAGAAGCCAAACTACAGAAAGGGGGACTACACAGGCATGAGGAAAATCCTGCATGACGTTCAGTGGGAAAGAATTGGCAGAAAACCAGTAAAAGAAATGATGGACTATGTGACAACAAAATACAAGGAGGCAGAGGAGAGGTTTGTTCCCAAGGGAAATAGAAATAATGGGAAGACCAGAACGAGTCCTTGGTTCACCCAAAAGTGTTGGGAAGAAAAAGAAATGCACCAAAGAGCCAGAAACGAATATGCACAGATAAGAAGGAGGCTCAGCGACAATACGAAAATGACATAGCATCGAAAGTCAAATCTGACCCGAAGCTGTTGTATAGTTACATCAGGAGGATAACAACAGTCAAGGACCAGGTAATCAGGCTGAGGAAGAAAGGTGAGTTCACATGAAACAACCAAGTAGTATGTGAGGAGCTCAACATTAGATTTTTAAAATGTTTACATGGAGAAAAAGG
>NC_069434.1:45182965-45203341 GCF_026875155.1 Cherax quadricarinatus | reverse complement strand
TGCCGTGTTCCTCCCTTAAGTCAATGTGACCTGACCTGACTAGGTTGGGTGCATTGGCTTAAGCCGGTAGGAGACTTGGACCTGCCTCGCATGGGCCAGTAGGCCTGCTGCAGTGTTCCTTCGTTCTTATGTTCTTATGTTCAATACCGAAAAATCCTGGAATCATCGCTTATCTCTATATCCAACAGCTTCAGCCAGAACAACGGCTTCTATAACATAGCTGAACCACTTGCCAAGAAACTTCTTCATCGTTATCCCACATAAGAACATAGGAATGGAGGAACACTGCAGAAGGTCTGCTCACATACTTATCCAATCTCCCTTCCAAGCTACCCAAGATTTTAGACTATAACCCCACTCGGTAGATCATCACCTGCAGCATTCTCAACATGACTAAAAATACTCGCGTACCTTCCACCCCAGGTAGATCTGTTTGTGACTTGAAAAAGCTCACTGTCTGGGCGAAACGTTGTCAATAAAGGATCACATTATATATTTCCATTATGTCAGTATTTTATACCATTTATTTCCAATTTGTTGAAGTGCTTGACCAGGTGTGGGTTCCAAACTGGTGTCCTTACTGAGGTATCGGAATGTTATCCTTAGGTTAGCCAGGTGCCCACATGCTGCAGCAGTGATCTGGCTGATGTGCGCCTCATGAGATGTGCTCGGTATTTTATTCACCCCAAGATCTTTTTCCTTGATCGAGGTTTGCAGTCTTTGGCCACCTAGACTATAGTCTGTCCGCGGTCTTCTTTGCCCTTCCCCGATCTTCATGGCTTTGCATTTGGCGGGGTTAAATTCAAGGATGTTGATGCTGGACCAGGCTTGTTGCCTGTTCGCGTCTCTTTGTAGTCCTGCCTGATCCTCGTCCGATTTAATTTTCCTCATTCACTTCACATCATCTGCAAACAGGGACACTTCTGAATCTATCCCTTCCGTAATGTTATTCACATATACCAAAAACAGCACAGGTCCCAGGACTGACCCCTATGGAACCCCACTCGTCACAGACGCCCACTCTGAAACCTCGTCATGTACAATTACTCGTTGTTGCCTCCCTGTCAGATATTCTCTGATCCATTGCAGTGCCTTTCCTGTTATGTGTGCCTGATCCTCTAGCTTTTGCATTAACCTCTTGTGTGGAACTTTGTCGAAGGGCTTCTTGCAGTCTAAGAAAATGCAGTCTTTCCTCCCATCTCTCTCATGTCTTACTTCCGTTTCCTTGTCATCAAACTGCAGTAGGTTTGTGACACAGGATTTTCCTTCCCTGAATCTGTGCTGGCTGTCGTTTATACGCTTGTGTCTTTCTAGGTGCGCCACAACTCTCCTCTAGACATACTTCTCCATGACTCTGCATACTATACATATAAGTGTAACAGTTCTGTAGTTTAATGCCTCGTGTTTGTTTCCTTTCTTAAAAATTGGGACTATATTTCCATCTTCCATACCTCAGTTAGTTGCCCAGTTTCAATTCAAGTGTTGAAGATTTTTGTCAGTGGCACACACAGCATCTCTGCTCCCTCTCTAAAGACCCATGGAGAGATGTCTGGTCCTACTGCCTTTCAGATATCAAGTTTACATAGCAGCTTCTTCACCTCCATGGTTGAGTGTATTTCATCCAGCAGTTGTTGATGTATCCCTTGTTGGTGTACCTCCCTATTCTGACTTCCTGGAGTCGTTCCTGTCTCCACTGTAAACACTTTAAATCTAATGTTGAGCTCCTCACATACTACTTGGTTGTTTCATGTGAACTCACCTTTCTTCCTCAGCCTGATTACCTGGTCCTTGACTGTTGTTATCCTCCTGATGTAACTATACAACAGCTTCGGGTCAGATTTGACTTTCGATGCTATGTCATTTTCGTATTGTCGCTGAGCCTCCCTTCTTATCTGTGCATATTCGTTTCTGGCTCTTTGGTGCATCTCTTTTTCTTCCCAACACTTTTGGGTGAACCAAGGACTCGTTCTGGTCTTCCCATTATTTCTATTTCCCTTGGGAACAAACCTCTCCTCTGCCTCCTTGTATTTTGTTGTCACATAGTCCATCATTTCTTTTACTGGTTTTCCTGCCAATTCTTTCCCACTGAACGTCATGCAGGATTTTCCTCATGCCTGTGTAGTCCCCCTTTCTGTAGTTTGGCTTCTCCCGTCCTATTCCTGCTACCCTCTCCACTTGTAGCTCAACTACATATTCAAAGCACAGAAGCACATAATCATTAGCTCCAAGGAGCCTTTTATACATAATTTCCTCGATGTCCAAACTATTCAAGGTGAATACTAGGTCCAGTCTGGCTGGATCATCCTCACCTCTCTTTCTTGTAGTGTCTAACATGTTGAAGTATGAGGTTTTCCAGTACCACATCCATCATCTTGGCTCTCCATGTTTTGGAACCCCCATGGGGCTCCAAGCTTTCCCAGTCACTCTCCTTGTGATTGAAATCACACCTAACTAGTAACTTTGCTGTACTCATGTGGTCTCGTCTGGCCACCTCGGCTAGTGTGTCTACCATAGCTCTGTTGTTCACTGTGTATTCTTCTCTTGGCCTCGTGCAGTTCTGTGGCGGGTTGTACATAACAGCAATTACCACCTTGTGGCCCCCAGACAAGAGTATTCCTACTATGTAGTCACTGTCGTCCATTCCATTCCTTCCTTCCATTTTCTCAATTTCACACTGGTTTTTAATGAGCAGTGCAAATTCTCCTCCCCCTCTGCTCCCTCCATTTTTCCTCAGGATTTGATATCCAGGTGGAAAGATTGCATCTGTTATCCTGCTGAGTTTCGTTTCTGTGAGTGCTATTATGTGTGTCGATGTCTCCTTGATTCTTTTAAACCACTCTTCACATTTATTTGTTATTCTGTCTAAATTTGTATACCAAACCTTCAACTTCTTTTCTAAAACTGTGGTCTGAGAGGTACGTTGGGGTTGAGGAAGTGGGAAACCTGATGGTGAACTATGGGTGGTTGTTATAAAGATGGAGTTTGTAATGAGGTGGGTGGGGCATTGGGTATAGCATGTATGTTTTGGGTTAGTATGTCTGGTGGCATAGGGGTTGTCCTGGTTGTGGGCTTCTGTAGGTGGTTGTGAGGGAGATTGTATTTGATATTCCACCTGAGTCTGGGTTTTCCTGTCCATCTCCATCTTTGCCTCTCTTTCCTCCTTTCATCTCTGTACTCTCTCAGTTTTTGCCTTTCTTCTCATGTTCTGTCTTGGTCAAGATACACCCTCTGGTACATTGACATGTCCCTTAGTCATGCTTTCTCCTGCAGGATACTGTTTCAAGCCGATTCTGTCTTGAAGATCTCTTTGATTGGTCAGGTCTCTTCTTCCCCTTCTTCAAAACCTCCTATTTCTCAGAGAAATTTGCCAGCTGTGCGTTTGTCCATCTTCTTTGCTTTCACAATTGCTTTCAATCACTTTTTCGCTCCCCTTGTCTTCTCTTGCTTCATAAGTTTTCGCATTCACTCCTGGCCCCAAAACAAAGGACTGATCTATTCCTTCATTCTCCCCACCACATCAATCTCTGTATCACCCTAATTCAATTTAGTTTCCATTATTCCACCATTGCAGCTTTCGTTTACTTACATCCTTCACTTATCCTTGTTGTCCCGGGCCCATGGTCTGTCCATTTTCTTTCCACCTTCTACCCAGCTTTTCCCCTGGTCCCATCTGTGGTCTGTTGAGGCCACTCTATTGTATGGATCTTAGGCACTTCATTTTCTTCTACAGTCCTCTCAGTTTGCCTCTCTATGTGATCCTCTTTTTTTCTCAGACGCCATGATGCGCTTCGATAGAGCTTCTGCATACCAGTTTGCTTTTCACTCCTTCCATCTCACCAAGAGTTATGGTCATTTCTGAACTTGAGAGTAAGCAGTAATCTGATGTCAACTACACTCTCCTCTCCCACACCCCTTTTCTTCTGTAATTTCTCTAAGGCTGCCTTTCACATTTTCATTGTTCATCTAATCTCTGTATCTTAGCCTCCTGCTGCGCGCGTGACTTGCATGTCCCCTTCCTGCTCCCTGCTTGCTATCCCTTCTCACCATTTTCATGCTCAAGCTCTCTCTAGCCTTCTCCTTCCCTCATTCATGTGTGTGTGCAGCATACACGCTCTCTGTCTCCTCTGCTTTAATCACGCGCTGAAGCAGCCATTGTCTCTCACTAATCTATTCGGTCTATAAATTCTTCAGGGAAAGTGCGGTCGCCCCTTCTTCCACAGGAAAGCTATAGGGAAAATCACAAACACAATAACACACCAGAGCCATGGCTCACATAAGTTCAACATGTAATGCTGCTTTCTCTGTGCGAGAGAGTTCTGGAGGGGACGAGCCTACCTAGTATACTCTACTCTAAATGTTCATCCTCTCAAAGTTTCTCTTCACACGCAATGTTCTCAGCGATACCCCTCATTTTTCTTCCAACAAGAGCACTAACCATATACTCTACTATCTCTCTCCCCACTGGGGGAGTGGGTCCTCTTTCAGTCAAATATACTGGAGAGCTAACCGTTCAATACCTAGTCAAATAGCTCAATGTGTAGGGAGTCATCTCACCTTCTAGTTGCACTTCCCCGGCCCTCTCTTTAACCAAGGCCACACTCCCATTGAACCTTGCCACACACCTTAACCACAACCCAACCCCCCTACCCACCGACCCCAAGCTGATCAACTGGGAATAAGATGTGGCAATGCTACAGGATTCATATCTCTCACAATGAATGCAACAGTTTGCATAAAAAGCTCATGAAACCCTGAAGAGTATCGCATCACTGCAGGTGGAGGCACTGCAAGTGGAGCAGCTGCAGGTGGCCCAGCACTTGAAAGTGGCCCCGCACACTGTAGGTGGAGCAGCCAGCGTCCAGTGCGAGCACTGCAGTGCGCCAGCACTCGCAAGTGGATGCCCACTGCACGTGGACACTGCTTGTTGGAGCACCCTGCAACGCGAGCACCTGCGAGCAAGTGGAGCACTGCAGGTGGAGCATCTGCACCCGTGAGACACGTGCAATTGAGCACTCGCAAGTGGAGCACTGCCAAGTGGAGCCACACCTCGCATGTGGAGCTCTGCATGGAGCCCACTGGCGCGTCGAGGCGTGCGAGCTTGCATACGTGGAGCACTGCACAGTGAGCAACTGCAAGTGGACGCACTGCTAAAAAATGAGCACTGCCAAGTGGAGCACCTGGCAGGTGCGAGGCACTGCAAGTCCTCTCCACTCCAACTTTCACACGCATTCCTCACTCACTGCTCACCTCTCTCTCACCTCTCACTCCGGTATTTTGGCTGAGGAAGCCGGCCAGAGTGGGGTTCTGATCCACAGGACGCCCGTGAGGTAAGTGTAAAGGGTCACTCTGGCAGTTAAATAGCGTTAGACTTTACCCCACATCCTTTCCCTGAAAAATTATTGACAGGGTAAATGTTAACTATGAGTCGACCGCCTCTGATTAATGAATCACCTGATGTCTAATGATTACCCACGGTGAGACAAAATAATTGTGAGAAAAACGTGGGCAGCAGGGTCCTTTGGCAGAAATATCTTCATTAAGCTTCTTGGTGTAGTTGACCAACACAGCTGCCAACAAGGAAGAAACATTGATCTACGATCAACTGCAGAGATGGAAGAGGGCTCACGATTAGGAAGGAAGGAGGAAAGGGGAAGGAAAAAAAGGAACGATGAAGGATGAATTAATGGGAATAAGAATGACTGGTAGAGGAAGTAAAGTGATGGATGACACTGAGAATGAAGTAAGAGGAGAGAACAGGATGGAGGTGAAATAAGGGTAAAAGGCTAATTTGAATGGTGTGTTGGGAGAGAAATTTCTCCCACAATAACAGTCGCCGATTTAATAATACCATTATCAGTAGTCAATGACTGGAGAGATGAGAACTTAGCTGATCTCCAAACCACAACCTTCCATCGATATCATCAACTCTTGAAGATGCCCACCCCTCATACCTAGACCTATTACATTCATGAGATGAGTCAGTATTGGAAGAATGCCGAAATAAGATCCCGCTGGTCTGTCTGGAAGGGAATTAACAATGAAACAAATAAAGTTCCTAACCCAAGATATTGTAAACAGTCTTTGGTCAATATCATTTAAATGCCATCTTGGCACTCCGGACATTTTTCCTAGTGGTTATTAAGACTGTGCGAGGATGATCTTCTGCTAAACCCCATAAGACATCCACCAACCCTGGAAACTATAGACCTATAACCTTACTTGAAGTCACAGGCAAAGTTCTTGAATATATTTCTAATAATTGAACAATTACATTGATTTACATCACCTCTTACTTGAAAACAATTCGGCTTTAGGACTCATAGAGGTACCCATCATGCAAAATATTATTTTCGATGCTGTAGCGAGCCATGAAACCATCAGGACAATCTTGCCCAAATTGCCACCAGAGATGTTCATAAAACTTTGATAGCTTATGGCAAGATGGTCTTATTATATAAACTAGTTGACCTACCTGACCATAACTGGACCTATTCTTCAGATTTAAAGTATATCTTCTTAACCTCCAAAGAAAAATCAATCCTACCTTTCACGGCAGGTCGACAGAACCATTTAATAACCACAGCTTGGTGTCCCACATGGTTCATTCTAAGCCTAATACTATTCAATTATTTATGGTGAAATGATCTCCTCAACTGGAGTTTCAATGATACAATTATAACGCAATTTGCAATGATATTATTCAGGGTCGTCTCGTCAAACACCCCTGTAACAGGAAAATATAAGTATGAGAAGAGTCATAGAAAAATGTAATGTTGAACTTCGCCGAACATCTAATTGGGAAAGGGAGAAATGGATGTTATCATGAGAATTAACAACGACCAACCCTGAGAAGGTTTCTTGATAGTACGATATGGAATGTTTTGCACCAACCATCGAAGACAAAACGGGGGGTTTCTCCATCTCCATCTCCACTCCATCACTTTCTTCTTCACCTGTAGAAATTAAAACCCTAACAAGATCTTCGGATATTAAAATAGACAGCTGCTCTACTCAACATCTCACGTCAGTAAAAAGATCAACATAGCCAAAGCCGGTCTTAGCAGTCTCTATAGATTTAATGAAGCCCCTTCACACATCAAAAAACGTATAAAATGATAATAAGACCTATACTCGAATACCCACGTGCTCCAATGTCATTAACAACAAAGACCAACATGCTACGGTTGCAGCGGGTCCAGAATAGAGCTCTCCGCTTTATTACGGGTACAGGAGAGAGACGAATCAAAATGGCAGATTTACACATACAACAGGATATTGCTGTCTTAAATGTGCGCCTTGATATGCTGAAGAAGAGGCAACTCTATGCAATGCAAGAACTCTACATATCAGATAGAGAACATCCTCCCCAAGTTGAAAATACTACCGCCTATATCATTAACACTCCTCCCTACAGGACCCAAAGAATGACTTTTCCACAGAGGCTGCGTCGCTTCATCCATAAAGACGATTACCAACGACCAGTGATCTTGAGCAACCTCCCTGCAGATGAAGATGATTGAGTAACACCAGAACCCTTCTTTGTCTACTAAGAATATTATCGCCTCTAATTATGGAGATATATAACTTTAATACTTTCACATCTACTGTTGTAAATTCGCTATATTTACTATGGCGGGACACCACCTTGAAATAAGCCAACGTGCTCAGTGATTTTACCTGAATTGTCTATGTAATCATCGCCTTGCCTTGTCGTTGAAATCTTCGTTATGCAATCGCAAAAAAAACCGCAATTGCAACTTGTATATCTACTACCAACTCAGAATCATGCACCTATATATCTGTTATATCTGTGTGACTCTGATGGGTAAGTAATTTTCTGTTATTACACACACTTTTTAAATTGCACCAAATTATTATTATTATTATAATCAAAGGGGAAGCGCTAAACCCGGAGGATTATACAGCGCCTGGGGGGGGGGGATGTGGAAGGCATTCAGGCTTAATTCGGGGAACTGGCACAGATCCAATTCCCTAAATCAAGAGCCCCTCACCAACATCAAGGAACCTTCCTTGAGGGGAAATTGCACCAAAGTGTTTGGGCCACTTCCCTGTTGTATCATACCTCGTTCCCCCTCCCATCCTTTTTCCATATTTCTATCCTTACCCATCCTTCTTCCTTACCCTTCTTACCAAAGTTCTGGTCATAAGTTGAAGTTGAAGTTGAATAAGGGTAAGAATGAGGTGGAGGATGAAGTGAAGGATGAAGTATCATGAGTCAGTCAGCAGTCATACCGCAGTGCTCCTGTTTCCGTGTGGAGGAAGATGAAGATAAGGAGCAGGAAAAGGAGGAGGAGAAGTGTGTAAGTGGCCTGGTAACACTAGTACTGTCGTAGCACACTGGTTACTGGTATCTGGTAGCCTAGGTTGTGGCCATCTCCTGCCAGGTTGCTCCGATAACAGTTTGATCAGTCAAACTACTTGTGCTGGTTGCCTACATACTGAGCAGACACCACTGCCTGGCTCATGAGGAATAAATTTCGTGAACTTATCAGTATCCTCTCTTGGTACACACTTCTTACCTTCACATGTTTCTTAGTTATTTTTTTTTTTTGTCCTGTAATATTTACTTTCCAGTTAGGTAGGCATATTGTGCTGCTGGGCTGCTGCAACAGCGGTCCCAGACATCATGATCTATATCAGATAACACTTCACACTGGCTGAATTGTCTCTTCTTGTATTTATATTCCAACCCTGTGTTTTCCTTGGGGATATTTTGCTGTGTTCACCATCCCTCTCACTCTCTTGAGGAGTAACTACAGTCAGCAAATTTAAAACCAGTTCTTCAGGCTTCTTCCAGGTATTTATTTTTGGTATATCTTTCTCGCTTGAACTCCGGGAAATACAACTTAAGGGTTTTTAGGCGTTCCCAATAATTTAAGTCTTTGAACTGATACCAGCAGTAAAACGTTGTGTGCATTTTCCAGATCTGCAATTTCGCTTGGCTTAAACAGAGCTGTTAGTGTAGGCAGTATTTCACTCCGGAGAGTACAAGTGCCTTGAAGAGTATTATCTTGGCTTTCATCTCTAATTTATAAGTCCTTCGTATCCAGCTTCTTATTTTCTTGGAATTTATGAGCGTGCTTATCGTACGTAAATTCTTCTAGAAAGATTCGCCTCGGTCTCTTTTCTCTGCAGTTTTGCTGAGTAGTTTGACTGCATTTTGTATTCTTTTCCTCTTTTATTTCTTAAAAAAATTCCCATTGCTGAGTAATTCAAATACGGCCTTGTTGAGTCATATGATATTTTCTGTGGTCCACTGGAAGTGATGGTCTTATGTATGATTGAGAGTATGTTGTGACCTCGATGGATACAACGAACATACATGTTATACCATCATATGAGAAAAAATATTAGTGTTACGGTATGTGTCTTCGTTTGTTGTATATATATGTATAGTATACTATTGTATACTATACCGACAAGATAAAGAATTAGACATGTGTGCAACAATGGGTATCTTTATTGTAGACGTTTCGCCATCCAGTGACTTTATCAATACAAATTCGAGGACATAATGGGAAGAGAGTAGAACTATGTACAAACAACGAGGTAATCAGTCCCCCAGTCTTACAGTTGGTGAAGAGCACCGTAGTCTTGAAGAATCTGAAACACAGGTATGAAGCTTGGCACTTGTATACCGGCGTCAGGTAAGGGACGTGAAGCAGTCGAAGACATTGATAGGCGGGTTTTTCCAGTGGAAGTAGGTCATACCCGAACGATGGGAGTTAGAGAAAAAGTTAGTGCAATACTACTACTGCTGCTGCTGCTGCTGGTTACCACTACTGCTAGTTACTACTACTGATATTGCTACTGCTACTACTGTGACTATTACTACTACTACTATACTACTACTACTACTACTATTACTACTGCTACTACTATTACTACTACTCCTACTACTATAATGCTACTACTACTACTACTACTACTACTACTACTACTACTACTACTACTACTACTACCACCGCCATGACCACCACTAAATCCTAGCCTAAGTGTTGTATCTTCAGTCATCTCGTTCATTTTTATGTAATGTTTTGCTGTCAGGATTATCTCATCTTTGGAAGAGTGCAATTAGTTGGGGGTCACCTAAATTGTAAGTTCCCCTGATCTTTGGGAAGGGGATGTTGGGGTCACCTCAGCTCAGGTGAGGGAGGTCAAGGGGAGGATGTGAGTAGTGGAGATGCAACTTCCTGGAAGTTGCGTTGCTGATTGTTCCTACAGGTAGATGTGTGTCAAGCAGGTGTGTGTCAAGCAGGTGTGTGAGAAGCAGGTGTGTGTGAAGCAGGTGTGTGAGAAGCAGGTGTGTGTCAAGAGGGTGTGTGAGAAGCAGGTGTGTGTGAAGCAGGTGTGTGTGAAGCAGGTGTGTGAGAAGCAAGTGTGTGTCAAGAGGGTGTGTGAGAAGCAGGTGAGTGTGAAGCAAGTGTGTGAGAGCAGGTGCGTGTGAAGCAGGTGTGTGTACAAGCGGTGTGTGTGAAGCAGGTGTTGAGAACCAGGTGTGTGTTCAGGCAGGTGTGTGTGAAGCAGGCGTGTGTGAAGCTGGTGTGTGTGAAGCAGGTGTGTGGTGGTGTGAGCAGGTGTGTGTGAAGCAGGTGTGTGGTGAAGTAGGTGTGTGTTAAGTAGGTGTGTGAGAAGCAGGTGTGTGTGAAGCAGGTGTGTGAGAACCAGGTGTGTATGAAGCAGGTGTGTGTAAAGCAGGTGTGTGAGAAGGTGTGTGTGAAGCAGGTGTGTGTCAAGCAGGTGTTTGCGAAGCAGGTGTGTGTGAAGCAGGTGTGTGTCAAGCAGGTGTGTAAGGCAGCACCATTTCACTTCATAAAACAGAGATGAGGATTTTTATTTAGTCCAGTTGTATAAACCTTTGTAATAAATAACGACAAATTAGTTCACAAAGACACAGGAGTAAACACTAGGACATATTTATTAGAAAACTTTTCGGTCCTGGGGCTTTGATTAAAGTCCCAGACCGAAACGTTTTCTAATAAATTTGTCCTAGTGTTTGCTGAGGTGTCTTTTCTGAACCAGTTAGTCCACTTGTACTCGCATCGTGACACGGACTGAGAGAGGGAGGGGGTTGTCATCGGATTCTGCCTGAGAGCGCATTAGGATTTGCAGCTCACAGTTTCTCAGAGAGGAATACCACCACATTTTCCAGGTTTTCACTTGCCTTCAGTTTCTTCTACACTTTATCTATGCCTGCAGAGACGGTCCCACCACATTATCAATACCGCCGCAACGGCTGTGTTGATAATGTGGTGAGCTGCAAATCCTATGCGCTCTCAACCAGAATCCGATAACAACCCCTCCCCCTCTCAGCCCGTGTAACGATGCGAGTAAAAGTGTGGCAGGTCGTCCTTGTTTGCAGGTTTTCTCTTCACTGTGAAGGACAGATTATCCGTGTCTGTTCCTAGGGGATGTCCAAGAACGAGTATGTAAAGTCACTACTGGATTAAAAAAAAAGAAGGGGGGGGGGGTCACCTGGTAAGTGATGAAATGGAAAGAATGCAGTTTGGTTTTACATGAGTATAATTTGTATGACACTTTATTGAGGCAGCTCTGATTAGGGTATCTGACATGGTGTTCCGTAACCTCGGAAATTTTAATATATCAGATGTATTTGACCTCCTTAAGGCCTTTACTTTATATCACAGACACACTTTTATTTACGACTACATTCTCGAAATGCTTGACGCTCGATCCACTCCTACTTATCTCTGAACTTTGATTATTCTTTCTCTTCCTGTCGCACCTTTCTAATGGAATGTGCTGAGAAACTTGATGCTGTTGACACTGAAGATGTTTTTGCGACAGTTCGTGTTTTGAGACTCAGTCTTCGGGACAGCATGGACACACACACACACAACTAAGCGCATCCGGAGTAGTCGCCACAGCCTTAGTCCGACAGAGGATAAGACTGCGCAACAGATTAAATAGGGTGTTGTAACACTCGATGAAAAGACATAAACAGACTTAACATTATCAGTAATGTATTCAGCTATGTCCTTATTACATGTAAAAATGGAAGCCTTAATCCTCGATCAAGATTCCAAAAAAGATTCTGACTTCCAAGAAGTTTATGTCCAGGACCTTCTTATCACAGTTCCCACCATCTTAAGACATTCGTCTTGGTTTTAAAGCATTTAGTGGATAAAGATCGCATTAGTATCACCAGCGCTAACAAAGTCCACTATAACTTGAAAATACGTCATCCAATCGGTTCTAAATTTTCTACCCTGGTGTACTTTAAGGCAAGATTCATGCAACTAGTATTTACACCTGCAGGTTCCTTCTGGTTAATTATATATATAAACCATTCCTGGACTTGGACTAGTTAATAAACGTGAAATCGGCAGATTCTGTGCGATAACTCGAGATTGCATTTTCTGGTTGGCTTCAAACGTTTACCACTGGTGTGATTTTGTCAAAGGAAGCTTCGCACTGAATTTACCTTGTGTAGGTTGCAGTCTGCCAATTTTTATAAACAAAATGTTTTTTTTGCAGTAACTGTAACATGCCTCTCCTGATAGATTTCAAACATTAAATGCTATAGTATCATATTTAAAACAAATAGATGTATAACTACACACTGTAAATTTATGCTGCACATTGCACTATTCCTTTACATTCATTGAGGTAAACAGATCTGGATATAGGATATTGGGAACCTCTCTTGGATCGCTCAGTGAAATGCATCCAGTTATTTGATGTTTGCGGAGGTTTAGTAAGTGCTGCCAGTTTCGTGTGTGAAACAATGTTTTCTTGTATACTTTCTCAGTTTACAATTGTGGCTTCTTGTTCCTCCTGTTGATGGTGCTATGAAGTCTTCTTTATAACTTGTTTCGTATCTTTTATGATCTTGTGTGATTATCTTGTCTCCTAGATCAATATGGAGGATACTTAGTGTGTTTACTCACCTATTTGTGGTTGCAGGGGTCGATTCAAAGCTCCTGGCCCCGCTTCTTCGCTAGTCGCTATTAGGTCCACTCTCTCCCTGCTTCAAGAGCTTAATCATACCTCTTCTTAAAGTTGTGTATGGACCCTGCACCTGCTACTTCACTGATAACTCTAAGGCCGAAGAAATACTTTCTAACATCTCTATGACTCATCTGAGTTTTTAACGGAAAATTGTTGCCCTTTGTTCCTGTGTCCCATCCCTGAAACATTCTGGTCCTGTCCACCTTGTTAGTTCCTTTTAGTATTTTATATGTTGTCATCATGTTTCCCCATCCCTCCTATCCTCTAGTGTCGTCAGGTTGAATTTCCCTAACCTCTTCTCATAAGACATAACCCCTTAGCTCCGGGACTAATCTTGTTGCAACTTCTGCACTTTCTCCAGTTTCTTGATGTGTTTGATTAGGTGTGTGTGTATAAGGGCTATAGAGAAAAATATAGAATAAAGGGTAGTTAAGGAGAGGTAAACACTGAGTGTGAGAGTGAGAATCAGATGGAGGAGGGTGTAAAGAAAGATGGAGGAGGGTGTAAAGAAAGATGGAGGAGGGTGTAAAGAAAGATGGAGGAGGGTGTAAAGAAAGATGGAGGAGGGTGTAGAGGAAGGAAGTCTGCCATCAGAGAATGTTGACATAAAATTCATGGCACGTGTGATAATACTGAGGTGAACAATAATAACATTGTTGCTGTTAGGAGCTTAGTCAGTGGCGGACCTACATTTTTGTAGCCCTGAAGCTTGAACTGTTTTGGGGGCCCCTTCGCAGTTTTCCCTTTTCATACAGTAGACCCCCCAAAATTTTAAGAATGTGGACTAGAGTCGTTTTTGGGGCCCTCGGGATTACGGGCCCCTGAATCTTAAGTTTCATAGTTTTATAGTAGATCCGTCCCTGAGCTTAGCGTTGAGAGTGTCAGCTACATCTGCTGATAATGTTACTGACTTGAGCTTCATTTTAAAGAACTGCTACCAAGGGTAAACTTTATTATTATCTGCACTATTAAAACAGAGTAGTTTAGCGATATACCGACAAGTTGTGGAAAAGACACTTAATGTACAGAACAGGACTGTAGAAGCCACTCGCGGCGAAACGTTTCCTTTAATATAAAGTCCTTAGCTCGCGCTCTTGAGAAAAACACAGCATTAATAAAACCGAGTTTCCGTCGTATTATCTCAACACTGAAAAAGAATAATAATTGACAGAGAGGAATAACTAACTATACGGAGGTGTGGGATACACACGAGGAGGTGGAGGAGAGGCGGAGTAAGGCGTGATGAAAGGCAAGGTAGGTAGAGAGAGCAGAGGATGATGGAGGAGGAAGAGCAGTACGAGTGACAGCGTGTGGGAGGCACAGTGAGGGTAATTAAAACCTGCCTCCTCCTCCTCATCCCACAGAGAAACACCACCCAGGTAGTGTGGGAAACCTCTGACGTCACGTGACACAATACGCATCCGGCTTGGAGGCAACCCTCGCAAATATAATAATAATAATAATAATAATAATAATAATAATAATAATAATAATAATAATAATAATAATAACGACAACAACTGCAATTCCAACTACAACAACAACAGTAACAATTATTATTACTACTACTACTACCACCACCTCAACTACCGCCCTGATCCATCGTCAGGTCTGGTCAAGGACTGGGTCGCGGGGGGTGTTGACCCCGGAACTCCCTCAAGGTTAGGGAGACTCCAGGTAGACCGCCGCCACTACTACTACTGTTGTTAATAATAATAATAATCATAATATTTAAAAATAAAAAATAATAATAATAATAATAATAATAATAATAATAATAATAATAATAATGTACATAGTTTCATAGTGTATCATATTTTTACGATATATCCATTTCGAAGTTTAGTAGTAGTAGTTTGCCACCTGGCCGCTTGGGGCGCTCATCAACTGAACCCCCCTGTTTACCTGTTACCATTAACAGATAAACAACAGTTTTGTTTATCTGTTAAATGTTAATAATTTCCTTAGGCTGTTTATCTTGGTGTTTGGAGAAGCAAGCGGTGTTCTATGTTTTACTCATGATAGAGTCACCAGTGTTGTTGTTTTGATGTTTTACCATTATTCATCTACAAAGTTTGAAGTAAATACGTGATTATTATTATTATTATTATTATTATTAATTTATTATTATTATTATTATACAGGAATGATGATTGCTGAATGCTGAATGATGATCGTAAACATATAGGGATGATGATTGTAGACATACAGGGGTGATGATTGTAGACATACAGGGGTGATGATTGTAGACATACATGGGTGATGATTGTAGACATACGGGGGTGAGATTGTAGACATACAGGGGGTGATGTTTGTAGACATACAGGGGTGATGATTGTAGAAGTACAGGGGTGATGATTGTAGACATACATTCGTGATGATTTTAGATATACAGAGGTAATGATTGTAGCCCCTGGCTGTATCTAAGAAGGCACTGACGCACCTAAAGTCATCCCTGCCCAAACCGGCGATTTGTACTCAGTTTGCGTGCGGCCAGCAGTAACACCGGTTGATCAGGCCCTGTTTCCACCATGGGGCCTGGCTTAGACCGAGCCGGGGGGGGCGCGACCCCGAAACCCTCTCCAGGTAAACTCCGGGTAGATTAGGGGGATGTTGTGAAACAGGGTATGATTGTAGATATACAGGGGGAAATTTTGTGCACAACAGGGATGATATTGTAGCCCAAACAGGGATATGATTGTAACAACGGGGTTTATGATTGTAACATACGGGGGTGATGATTGAACAACAGCGGTGATGATTTAGACAAAACGGGAGATTGTAGGCATACAGGGGTGATGATTGTGATATACAGGGAGTTTGTAGATATACGGTGTGATGTTTGGGGAACATACAGGGATGATGATTGTAACAGAGAAGTGATGAATATAAACAAGAGAAGTGTGAAATAGACATATAAACACAAAAAAGATTTAAGAAAATTGCCCCAGGAAAAGACAAATATTGGGATTATATTTTTAAGACTGGTTTGTTATTATATTTTAATGAGAGAGGCAGGTGACTAAAATGTTTATGAGAGGCAGGATGACTTAGTATGTTTATGAGAGGCAGGATGACTTTTTAGTTGAGAAGCAGGGTGACTTAGAAGTTGTATGAGAGCAGGATGGGTTTTGTTGTTGAGAGAGGGGGAGACTTAGTATGTTTATAGAGGCAGGATGGCTTAGATTTTATGAGAGGCCCGGAGGCTTTGTAGTTGTATAGAGGTGTGGTTGGTGTGGTTCGACGTTGGGGGGTGTTTGTGAGCGTAGGTTGGGTGGTGGTGGGTTGTGGGGTGTTAGTGATGGGGATGGTTGGGGTGGGGATGGGTTTTTTTTTATTTTGGTGAGGGAAGGGGTTGTTGGGGGTGGGGGTGTTGGGGAGGAAGAATAAGGAAGTGGTGAATTGACAGTTCAGAGAGGGCCAACAATCATTTTGCCGGGAACACCCGTGGTTTCCCACCCACAAGAGACCCACCTTCGCTTACTCCCTTTACCCTGCACATACGGGCGCCTGGGAAACCTTGGGAAAAGCGTTCCGATACCAAAAAGAAACGTTCAAGACACTGTACACTGGTATGTTAGGCCCATACGGGATGCATACCATCTGGAACCCACACCTGGTCAAACACGTCAAAAATTAGAGAAAGTACAAAATTTTTCAACAAGGGTAGTCCCCCGACTCAAGGGGAAAGTCGACGAGGAAAGGTTTTAAGGAAATCGGACTGAGACACTGGGGGACAGAAGGGGCAGGGAGCATGTAAGAATACAAGAACGCGGGGGGTAGACAAGGGGGACAAGATAGGATGTTCCAGAGAGGGGGCACAGAAAAAAGGGGTCAAACTGGGAAACTGAAACCAGACGAGTCACAGGACTTAGGAATATTTCTTAGTAAGAGTTCATCAAGTGGAATAGCCTAGCAAGTGAAGTATGGAGGCAGGAACCCACATAGTTTTAGAAGAAAGGAGCAAAAACTCAGGAACAGAGAGAGAGGATCCAACGATATGAAAGGCGGGGGCCCGGAGCTGAGTTCGACCCCTGCAACCCCAATTAGGTGAGTACAATTAGGTGGTACCACACACACACACACACACACAACACACACACATGCTAACATCCCCCAGGCTACTGAATAAACTGACGACAGAGATAAATAATTATTATTTTTGGCTGAACTGACGAAAAGACTAAACATCAAGGACAGGAAAATCAGGAAATAAGAAAAATCAGATTATATGATGCTTAAACGGTTTAAACAATAACGATATATATATATATATATATATATATATATATATATATATATATATATATTATATATATATATATTATATATATATATATGTCGTGCCGAATATGTAAAACTTGTCAATTAGCAAGAACTCATTTAAAATTAAGTCCTTTTCTAAAAATTTCTCTTATACGTTTAAGATACAATTTTTCATTAATGGTTAATGTGAAAATTTTAATTTTGCTCCAAACGAATCTGTGTGTTTTCGTTAGGTTTAGAATGATTTTGGCGAAATTATTGCATACACAAATTTTCGCTTGTCTTATATGGCAAGATGAGCGTTGCTATTAAGCCAAGATGGCAAGTTCTGCCTATTCGGTACGACATATATATATATATTAAATATATATATATATATATATATATATATATATATATATATATATATATATATATATATATGCAATAAGATCACAGTAAACAGGTGATTTCAGAATATGCAAAACAACCACTCTGAAAGAATAGAGAAATTCCAAGCGCTTTCGTGACTACTCACATTATCAAGGAACTATAATAATGTGAGTAGTCACGAAAGCGCTTGGAATTTCTCTATTCTTTCAGAGTGGTTGTTTGCATTAATATATATATATATATATATAAATATAATATATATATATATATATATATATATATATATATATATATATATATATAATATAATATATATATATTATATATACGTTGTTTCTACGTCCACAGCAGGACTTGAACCTGCAGACTCTAGCAAAGTTCCACAAGGGTCAGTCCTAGGACTGGTGCTGTTTCTGGTATATGTAATGACAAACGAACGAATAGATTCAGAGGTGTCCCTGACGTGAACCTAGTGTGGGACTACGAACGAATCTGGACAGGCTACTAACCTGGTCCAATATCTGGCTCCTGGAGTTTAACCCCACCAAATGCAAAGTCATGAAGAGTGGAGAAAGTGACAAGGCCCCAGGCAGAGTACAGACTAGGGAGGCTAAAAGACTGCAAACCTCACTCAAGAAAAAAGGATCTTGGGGTGAAACTAAACCCGGATCTAAGCGGTATGTCCTACAAGGAGGAGGTTAAAAGGAAATCATATTGACTGCACTGGAAGCTGAAAACTCAAATGAGTCGCAGGGATATTAGGAAGTGTTTCTTCAGCCATAGAGTCGTCAGGAAGTGGAACACTCTGGAGAGTGATGTAGTGGAGGCAGGATCCATACTTAGCTTTAGGAAGAGATACGACAAAGCTCATGGAGCAGGGAGAAAGTGAACCTAGTAGAGACCGCGAAGAGGCGGGGCCAGGAGCTGTGAATCGACCCCTGCAACCGCAAATAGTAAGTACACCTGTTTCTCGTCAAACAGTCTGAACAACATTTGCAGAATGTAGCAGCTACCCTCACGATACTCTGCACACAGCACCTCAGCGACCTTTCAAAAAAAAGTAAATATTTATCAAAAATATACCTCAAACAACAACAAACAACAACAATAGGTATTCACTTAAGTACTGAGCACCATTGTGGAGCTCACACTTAGAATAACGAAGCGTACGAAATATGAAGGATACAGACTCATAGCTGAGAGAAATTACAACTGGTGCAGAAATTAGAAATGTAAAGAGTGAACGTTTGTTCCGTGTTTTATTATCAAGTCGCCAGCTACTTGATAATGGTCTAGGATGAAGTGAAACGTCTCGTTTTTTCTTGTTAATTTGTGGTTCAAAGCGAAAAGTTAGAGAAAATTTATATACAAGCTCTTCTATCCTTGTGTATACACCTACGCTATATACAGGTCCTGTCCCCTATACCATGTTATCCATACACAGGTGCCCCCCCTCCCATGTTATCCATACGGAGGTCCTGCCCCCTCCCACAAATCCTCCGCCATATGTCATGCCCCTCCCTGCCTACCCCACTCATCTTCCTAACCACTACACAGGTAACTATGGGACGTCTGGGGGTAATCACTTCCGCTATTATCTAATACGAAGGTTTCCTGATGCATCCTCATCTCACACCTCAGTACATCTTGCACACCCACAAATACACAAAAGAGTATAGCAGCATATTTTCGTATGCATCGATAAGGACAGAAGCCAGAAGGCCTGGTCTGGGACCGGGCCGCGGGGGCGGTCATTTCCCCTCCGGAAGCAACTATAGGTAACCTACAGGTATGTACACTGACTCTCAGTGGTACATACGCTGGCTAAGACTGTGTCTCCCCCCCCCCCACACACACACACGAGGTTCACCACCACCATAAGCAACCTCCGCCCTTCACGAATACACAGCATCCTGATCTACACAGAATTTGATTCTGTTTCTGCTCGACCCCTGACCTGTGATCTCCACGGGTGACCCCGTGTGTGACACGGGGCACTGGGGCCAGGGCCAGGGAGCAGCGCCTCGTGTCACCACATCCGCTAGACTTATCCGAGACGCAGGAAAAGATGCTCCCAAGGTCAGCCTCCTCCTCCTGTAGCAGGCAGGAAGAAGGAGGGAGTTACTGAAAAAATTCTCTTGCCCTCTGAAGGGGAGACGATCTTCAGGGCACCAGAGGTCCGCAGGGTCATGCAGTTGACGGCTGCAAGGTCACCCATGTAGGAAGTAGTGTGAGGGGGATGACGGGGTGTTCCTCGTGATGCTGGTGGGGGCATCTCTGGTGTGTTGTTGTACTGGTGAGGGGGGGGGGTGATACTTGTGATGCTGATGGAGTCGTCTCAGACGTGTTGTGGTACTGGTGTGGGGGAAGGGGTGTTCCTTGTGATGGTGGTGGGGTCGTCTCAGATGTGTTGTGGTCCTGGTGTGGGAGGGGGTATTCCTTGTGATGGTGGTGGGGTCGTCTCAGGTGCGTTGTGGTACTGTGAGTGGAGGGGAAGTGGGTGCTGTGACGCTTGTTGGGGTCGTCTGCGGTGTAGTGTTGTGATACTGGTGAGTGAGGAGGGGGAGGGTTCCTTGTGATGCAGGTGGGGTCGTCTCTGGTGTGTTGTAGTACTGTGAGGGAGGGGGGAGGGGGTGTTACTTGTGACTCTGCTGTGTTGTAGTGTTGTGATACTAGTGAGGGAGGGGGGGGGGGTTTACTTGTGACGCTGGTGGGGTCGTCCTAAGGTGTGTTGTAGGGGGGTTG
>NC_069434.1:45077588-45182465 GCF_026875155.1 Cherax quadricarinatus | reverse complement strand
GTTTTTTTCATGCCCCTGGTCCGGGCCCTCAAGGGAAAAACCAGAAGGTAAATGTTACAATTCTAAGAGTTTTTGCTTTAACATTTTTCCCCCCAAGCGACTGGTTTATTGTGGACTCCATGTCCATCCTGTGGAGAGTAGCGCAAGAACATATGGATTCAAAGAAGGTCTAGGAACTAGACTCCAAAAAGGTTAACAGGGGTACATCTGGATTTATATCTGACATATCATTTAGGTTATTATACGGGCCTCTATTCTAAAAACCACTAAAAATGTAGGTTCTTAAAGATAAGCGTATAGTGAATATAAGCAGAAGTGAGAAAGATTCATCTGTCACAGGAAGAAGAGATAAATTAACTTTAGCAAGATTCCATTTTACCCTTATCTGGCAGTCGTGACTTAACAAATGGTCTATAGTGGAGACATTGTTGAAAGATTAGTTGTGAAGTAGTGGATGATGGGAGTAGCTACAAGTACCAGGTGGCAGCTAACATCAATTTAAGAGAATTGTACTATTTTAAAACTGGTGTTTATCGTCCCTTCACTAAATAAAACATTACATTGGCCCGTATGGGCTCGAACCCACGACATCCGCGTTATTAGCACGGCGCTCTAACCAACTGAGCTAACAGGCCCGTTGAAGTAAACTTAGGTTTAGTTGTTTATATTATATAGTAACTACATACATGTTGCAGTACAATAATAATAATAATAATAATAATAATAATAATAATAATAATAATAATAATAATAATAATATCTTATTTCTACAAGTACTTGTACAACGTATACAGTTGTAAATATAACTTATATGTGTTGTAATTTAAACTGAAGTGTTATAAACAGCGGTTAATAATAGCACAGACACACCCACTTCAAGAAGACGGTAGAATTCAAGACAGTAGTCAGGGTACACCTTTTGTGGAGTCCCTCGCACAGGAGCCTTCAGATCCACAATTTTTTTTTTCATCTCGTACTTCGTTAAGCACTAAACCCATGTGGGTCATTCAGTGCAAGTTCTCCGTCTGTTGAGCACTAAACACGCGCGATGCAACTAATAGTCGTCGTGTGTGTGTGTGTGTGTGTGTCATCAAGGAGAACCAACCTCACAACTCAGTGCCATCAGAGGCTAGTTCAGGAAACTAATGCAAAAAATAAAGAAATTTAATTTAATATTTGGGGATTAGGCATTACTTCTTACGGATGAACATGGAGTGTACAATAAACTATCGCTCACAGGATGAACATGGAGTGTAAAAACAAACTATCGCTCACGGGAATGAACATGGAGTGTACAATAAACTACTCTCAGAGGTGAACATGGATGTACAAAAACTATCTCTCAGAGGGGAACATGGAGTGTACAATAAACTATCTCTCAGAGGGTGAACATGGAGTGTACAATAAACTATCCTCAGGGGGTGAACATGGAGTGAAACAAAAACCTAGTTGCTCAGGTGGTATAAAGTGGGGGAAATGACCACAACATTCTTATATAAAAAAAAAATGTATATTTTTTGGGCGACAGTGTTGCTGTGGGTCTGTTAGCTCGAGCGCCGTGCAAATACCGCGTATGTCGGGGGTTCCATCCCCATACAAGCCAAGGTTAGTGCCTTTAAATTTAGTGGCCAATGCTAAAGCTGAGTCAACAATACCAGTTGCCTATAAGTCTTATAAACTGAGTGAGAGATATATATCTATGTGTATACATTAGTAGTTTACCTTACGTTTTGCGAGTTAGTGTACCTGATATTAAGTGGACCCTTTAATTTATGACCCCGTACGGTCGACAGACCTAGCAAATACATGGTTATGAGAACTGGTTAAGGAGAAAGAAGACCATATACAAACATACGTGCTCTAGTGACAGAGACGCTTGTCCTCAGGAAACACAAAGGAAAACAAAATTGTAAATGTAGGAAATAAAAAGCATCAGCAGAGGCTGCGTCAGCAGAATTGTCAGCGTACGCGCACCTGGCAAACTTTAACTGGTAATATTCAGGTCCCTCAAAAAAGGGTCCTTCTCTATACGACCCAAAATCAGGTCCACCATAAAGATGCAGTACCAGCATGTAGCTATGACCTGAGAAAACATGTCCAGTGAATAGAGAAAGTTTAGAGTCACGATGAAACTACTGTAGTCCCAGAGTCTCAAGGAATCACCTACAAAGAAGTAAAATGGGGGTAACAATTAAATCTGGAAAAGAAAAGAGCCAGGAAAGACGTGATTACAAGAGGACTCGATGGGTAGAAAAAGACAGGCTGCTTGAACCCATGGGACCGTGGACAAGGAAGGAGTAGAAAGGAAGTTGAAATGCAAATGTGTCTGAGAGTGGTTAGGAAGTGGGGAGAGTTCAATGAGCCAAGTGGCGGAAGTACAGTCCATTCGCAGTTTTAAAGGGGAGGTATGATAAGGCCCATGAGGCCAGGAATAATCTCACAGTTCGTTTACTTAACTCATGCAGGTATGAATTAAGTCACGACTGTTGTTATAATGAAACAATTGTCGAAGAAATTATTAAAACTATGTTCTAGCCAAACATTACTCTCTCTCACTATCTCCAGGTGATCTTTTCTCTTTCTGGGAGCTAAGAGACACATGCTTCACCTCCATTTTACTAATTTACCTACAAAACAGTGCCATGTACCTTGCTTCTTACGTAGCATGAATTTATACGGTGCTGTATGAACATCAATATATATATATATATATATATATATATATATATATATATTTTAATATATATATATATATATATAATATATATATAATATATATATATTATTATAATATATATATATATATATATAAATATATATATATATATATAATATATATATAAATATATTATATTATATATATATATATATATATATATATATATATAAATATATTATATATATAGAGAGAGATAGATAGATAGAATAGATAGATAGATATAGATATATTAGAATATATGAATGCATAAATACCCTCAATTAACTCGTCATAAGACGTCACTCGTATATCAGTCTTCATTATATACATACACAATATATAATGTGATGTGATACATTTTGTTTTAATTTGTTATATGAGGTACATGCAGTGAAAAAGATATGTGTATGAATAAGATACACAACACAGGAACCACGGAAAATATATCCTCAAGGCAGTTGCTTAGGTTAGGATAAGGATAACCCAACACAGAAATATAACTTGTTTACTCTGTGATCCTTCCTCAGGATGTCACCCACGACACTGGACTTAGGCCAGCTATTTACCAACTCTTAGGTAAACACGCCTAAACTTACCTACTCGCCCAGGTGCTTCCTATGATGACAAAATGTGAACCCTGGCCCGTATGGGGATCGAACCCACGACATCCGCGTTATTAGCACGGCGCTCTAACCAACTGAGCTAACAGGCCGCGTCAGCAACATGTTTAAGTAAGTAAATTTATTCAGGTATAGGTACACATAAAGTTACACCAATTATCACAGCAGCATGTGTGTAGAGTACCTAGGATAACCCAAAGTCAGTGTTTGACTGTATACCTGGAGAGGGTTTCGGGGGTCAACGCCCCCGCGGCCCGGTCGGTGACCAGGCTTCATGTTGGATCAGGGCCTGATCAACCAGGCTGTTACTGTTGGCAGCACGCAACCCGACGTACGAACCACAGCCCGGCGGTCAGGTACTGACTTTAGGTGCTTGTCCGGTGCCTTCTTGAAGACAGCCAGGGGTCTATTGGTATTCCCCCCTTATGTATGCTTGGAGGCAGTTGATGTTGATCAGTCTTGGGCCCCTGACACTTATTGTGTTGTCTCTTATCGTGCTAGTGGCACCCCTGCTTTTCATTGGGGGGATCTGGCATCGTCTGCCGAGTCTTTTGCTTTCATAGGGAGTGATTTTCGTGTGCAAGTTTGGTACTTTTCCTTATAGGATTTTACAAGTGTATGTAGACATGTATCTATCCTGCAGCGTTCTAGGGAATACAGGTTGAGGAACTTCAGGCGTTCCCAGTAATTGAGGTGTTTTATCGCAGTTATGTGTGCCGTGGTAATCTACATGCACGCAACCGCGTGTTTATCTATCTCTATGTGTGCTCCTGCTCACTGTTGTCTTCACATGAAGTGTAAATTCCAGTGATGTTACTTGTTTTACTAAGCTTTCACATGTATTGCATGGTAATTCACGAAGCAGTAAACCCGTGTGGGTCATTCGGCACAAGGTGTGGCGGAGCTCAAACTTCCGTCTGCTCATCACGGTGCAGTTTGTGACTAGAGAGGTTGTTGATTCTCGTACAAGTGCTGTACTCTCATAATATTCCACATATATTGTCGTACTACTAGTAAGTTGGCCTGTTAGTTCAGTTGGTTAGAGCGCTGTGCTAATAACGCGGATGTCATGGGTTCGATCCCCATACGGGCCGGGAGATATTTCTTAATTGAATTGTTATAAATTAAGTAAATAATATTACAAACTTTGTAATATATATATATATATATATATATATATATATATATATATATATATATATTATATATATATATATATATATATATATATATGCAAGGAATTCGCGAGAGCATGCGAAATATACACAAACACTGATCTCTGGCTGAAGGAGACTCGAACCTTAGGACAAGGTACGCAGTGCTTTACCAATCTACCCACACTGGACCAATACCTTGGTGTGTAGCATGCGCTACACGTTTTGATCCAAGGCAGCCAGCTTTCAGGGAGAAGACTTACAGCTTTTCATCTCATCCCCTGCATGCATCAGCCTTACTAGAGATGTTCAAATCTCTAGTAAGGCTGATGCATGCAGGGGATGAGATGAAAAGCTGTAAGCCTTCTCCCTGAAAGCTGGTTGCCTTGGATCAAAACGTGTAGCGCATGCTACACGCCAAGGTATTGGTCCAGTGTGGGTAGATTGGTAAAGCACTGCGTACCTTGTCCTAAGGTTCGTAGGTTCGAGTCTCCTTCAGCCAGAGATCAGTGTTTATATATATATATATATATATATATAATATATATATATATATATATATATATATATATATCTTACAGTTACTGAATGATGGGAGGCTGTTGAAAAGTCTTGGGACAACGTTTATTGTGTTATCTCAATGCACAAACCATACCACGGGCGGGATTTGAACCCGCGGTCAGAGAGTCTCAAAACTACAATCGTGTCATTACGATTTCGTGAGTCATCTCAATGCACCCCTGCTTTGCAGTAGGGTATTTTGCTCCGTCTGTCCGCCCATTTGTGTTGTTAGCCTGCGGTATATCAGCACGAATTACCACAAGTGTCCACCTCTAATAATTATGTCTATACTTATAACAGCTAGATATATTTAGGTTCCTGAGCGATCCGAGAAAGGTATCCCCTTGTTCCATAGCCCCAGCCTCCTCTACCACAATGCGTGGAGGGTGGTTATAAAATTCCAGTTATGTGTATGCCTATAACAATTATATGCCCACTGATGCCATTGTACGAACTTAGATAAATTAAGAAAATAAGCCTTTTTAAGAACATAAGAAAGAAGGAGCACTGCAGAATGACAACTGGCCCGTACTAGGCAGATCCAGTCACCTGGGGTTCTGGTGGCCTGGTGGTTAACGCTCTCGCTTCACACGGCGAGGGCCTGGGTTCGATTTCCAGCCAGAGTAGAAACATTGGGCGTGTTTCTTTCCACCTCTTGTCAATGTTCCCCATCAGTAAAATGGGTACCTGGGTGTTAGTCGACTGGTGTGGGTCGCATCCTGGGACACTGACCTAATTTGCCCGACATGCGGAGCATAACAAGGGGCTTTTTATGTAGTAGTATGTCATTTGTTGTCAGCTAGGACTGTATACCATGTACATGTACTTGTAGTAAATAAAGATATTATTATTATTATTATTACCTACTGTCGCAAGCTACTGGCCGAAGCCAGTCAGTTTCAAGTCACATCCACTTAAGACGGATGGAGCCCCACATCAGACCCACTAGCGCAAGCCAACCAGGTCTAGCTCACATCCACCCAAACCCACTCATGTATTTGTCTAACCTATTTTTAAAACTACACAAGGTTTTAGCTTCAATGACGGTACTTGGAGTTTATTCCACTTATCCGCACCTCTGTTGCCATACCAGTGCTTACCTAGTCAACTTCAAAACATCTAGGTATCTCTACATCACAGATTACCAGAAGAAAACTTCAACTATGTTAGTATATCTTACCCGCCAAGGAAGCTTCCTTGATACAAGTCAGAGCTCTTCATGCAAAGGAATTAATTGTACTTGTCCTCTCCTTTCTTGGATTGAACTGATTACTTTCTGTTATATTGGCGCTGTTTGACCACTACTTGCCTATCTCTTCCTTAAGAAGTAATTCATTATTATTATTATTATTATATTGTAGTATTATTACCTGGAAAGAGTTTCGGGGGTCAACGGCCCCGCGGCCCGGTATGTGACCAGGCTTATATGATTATTATTTTGATTACTATTGTAGTCGCCCGATCAGTTCAACAAAAAAATAAAAATCTGGCCCGTATGGGGATCGAACCCATGACCTCCGCGTTATTAGCACGGCGCTCTAACCAACTGAGCTAACAGGCCTTACGTATTTTTTTTTATGTAAACTCTTATAAGAGTACATTCTAGGTGACGCACACCACTACGAGGAAGTGAAGTGTCAATACACAAATAACTTTATCTTAAGTAAATATTGACCAAGATTTTTACAAACTTGGTTTTTAGTTTATAAAGTGGTGATAAATAATTTTAAATAACTTAACTTTGGCTTAAGATAAGATTTTTTGTGACCCTACAGATGTAAACAACTATAGGCCAATATCAAACTTACCATTGCTATCTAAAAATCTTCGAGAAACTCGTCCAGGAGATTTTAATTCTTTAAAACGTCAAAAACATACTCAATCCCTGCCAATTTGGTTTCGGGAAAAATAAAGCACTAATAATGAAATTATAAAAATGCTAGCCTGTTTTACACGATTGGAACATAAGGGAAAATTTGTCTGGGCTGCCCCAAGTGAGTCCCCCCCCGGCAAACTCTTTTGACACCAGCTCTGAGAGGGGTCCCTCAGCCTCAAAATGGCTTTGGGACAATTTTTCAAAATGATTGGTATTGCAAGAAACCTCGCCGCATGCACGTAAAAGGACTAACTTACTTGGTTTGCAGCATATACCTGTCTTCAACTCCTAAGCCTAGTTTTAGCCCCCTTATTTCCCCGGGGGAACCCACGTGCAACCGGGCATTAATTCCTGCAAATTTCAATCGTTTTTTAGTGCCCGGGCCGCCACCTCAAAAATTTCCCCTAATCCAAAGGGGGTATGTACCCCCTATATAACTATGCAGCTCAGACGCTAGCTTCAGAAACCTGAGACGCGGGTATTACGGGGCATCTCTCTCTGTGCACGCCGGCCCTCATTAAACTCAACTCACTCTCCTAAGTCCGGCCAGTCCAGGGGAAAAGGGGTGAATTCTCGTCTTACTGTAGGGGGCTATGGAGGAGATCATCTACGGTACATCGAGGTGTCCTACCAGTTTTTCCCCAGGTCTCAATGTGAAGACAGGGGGGGGGCCCCGCCTATGTTCCGGCACTTTTGTCCATCAAGTCTATCGTAAGAAGGACGCTATTCTGTTTTTGTGACCTGCGCCCCCCTTTCAAGCTGGGCTGCCATTTCTCCCTAAAACTTACCTAATTTTCCCTCTTATGGGCCTATTATACCTATGTTAAGGTCTTGGTCTACTCTATCATTATCTCAGATGCCTTAGTAAACTAATATTAGTGTATTCCCGTAAACCTACCACCCCTTTCCCTGAAGAGAAATCATAAATTAAAATAAGCTTCCCCAACCGCAACCAAGAATGCCTTGCTTGTTTGGGGGGTTTTTTAAGGGTCGCTCGGTCAGAAGACCAGACGCTCATGCTGGTTTGAGCTGTGGAACTATTTGGCCAAAAAATTTCCACTCCTCCCGCCGGCGAAGGTAAGGGGCTAATTTTAGATAAGTCTGCCTCCCGCAGGGCCCCCCCATGGGGCCCTGGACTCACGCCGTTTGACGGGTCGACCGGGCCCCCAGCTCCCCCTCAAACCCCTGGTCTGATTTTTCATGCCCGGGCCCCCCCCGTGTGGACCTCGAGAGGCAAAAGCCCGTTGAGGGCTTATAGTCTAAAACCGTTTATTCTCACTTTTCACCATTCTCAAACCCCCACCTTGTCTGGTGGGTTGACACTACCAGGAAGAGGCAGTATGCCCTCGGCCCTCGGATTCACCGCACCAGGTCCCCTTCACTTGCACATCTTATTCGCCTTGGGGTCGGCACCATAGAAAATTTCCCCCCAAGGTTGTCAAGTAATCCCTGCGCCCCACACCTGGTTCCATTTGTCCAGGGTGTTCACCAGTCTTTTTTGACTCCTGTGCAGTTCTTATTGAGGGGGGACCATCTGGCCCATAATAATCCAGCTCCCTTTGGGAAAACGACTCAAAATTGCGGGGGAAAGGGGCCAATCCTTCTTCCAAACAGCTGTGATTTGGGGGGAAGCTTCTTTCTCGTCAAACCCATTTTGTACTAGGTCAGAGGCCTGTTATTAACTCTTTCCCCTATCTCAACTAAAAACTTCCTCATTCATCACAGCTCACCCCCCTCCGGGAAGACCTTTCCAAGCCCTTTTTACTGTGCCCCCCATGCGTTCATAAATCCCCCTTGCAGGGGGCCCTGGGAGCTATGAACCCCACTCGCACTCTATTCTCTTCAGTGTTCTCGTACTTTTCTCCGTTGTCCCTAAGATTCCGAAAATTTATCGGCCGCCCTAAAGCTTTTGCCATTGCCAGATAATCAACGGGGCACGAAACTGGCAGAAACTCCTAACAACTTACAAAATCTTGTCGTATTCTTCTCCCAAACCCAAATGCCCCGCTCGATAGTGGCCCAGGTAAACGGGCAACATAACTTTCTGAGGGCCCCCTTAAGTTTTGGGGTTTTTAAATGTGATAGCCCCCGATACTATTCCTACAGTCTAAAAGGGCCTGTCACTAGTCCCCCCGCCCGAGGAGGGGTGGTGGACCTGGGTGGGGAGGGTCCTCCATCGTACCGCCGGCAGCCGGCAACTCTTTAGCCCCCTTTTTGACGGCGCTCACCCCAGTCCCCAGTAAATTCCTGACGTAGGCAGGTGAGGTATCTCCAAACCCCCCAAGAAAGGTCCTTGATGGGCATCTTTATCAAACTCGCCCCCCATCCCTCCTTTTTCCAGCAGCACGGGAGTTTGGCCCCATAGCTGAGCTCAGAGTTTTGTATTTTTTCCCCGATCTTTTTAGCCCCGCATGTTGGGAAAAACCCCCAATGAGTAAACCCAAATTTGCTTTTCCCCTGACGTCATCGTTGGAAAAGCGCCCTGAGCCTAACCTGCCCCCGGGGCCGCGTTTTCCAGCATCCGGGAAAACCCCCCCTTTTGGGTACTGCCTTATCCAATATTTCGGGACCCACTAAGACAACTGTCGACCCTGGGTTACCTTGTCAGCAGCTTCCCCACGAATCGAAATACCCTTTTCCCTGACTCCATAAGTTTTCTCCACGAGGAGTAGCGCCTGGGGTCAAATAATTCAGTGTCGTGTTCCCCCCCCGAAATTACTAGCGCTGATTGTCTCCACGATTTTTGCTCCGGGCCCGCAATCCCTTGCCGGTAACCAGTCTGGGCCTTTGAACCAAAACTCGCTTTTATCAACTTTTTGTGTGTCACCCCTCGGCTTATCAGGTCGGCTGGGTTTTGATCTGTAGGCACATACAGAATTGTTGATGTTGACTGTAGTTCCCCGGGTATCTCCTTTACCCGATTCCTGACATAGGGGAGCTTAGACCTGTCATTCTGGACCCACTGTAAGGCCACCTCCGAGTGTCCATACATAGGTTGTGTCACCCTCAGATTACTTAACACCTCCTCTACTTACTTACCCAGTCTTGCTCCAGCAACATCGCCGTGAGCTCTAGCTTTGGGATCGAGCAATCCTTCAGGGGTGTCACCCGCGCACGACTGGTGACCAGATTGACTTGGTCCCCGGCCACCAAATACGCTACTGCCCCATAGGCCCTGGAGGAGGCATCACAGAAGACGTGCAAGTCAAAAACCCCCCCGGGTGCAACCCGATGGACCTGGGGAATGTGAACTCGTGCAATTCCGCTAGGTCTTTGTTAACCAGATCCCACTCCTGGCAGACTGTTTCTGGCATGGGTCGTCCCAAACCTAGGTTCAGCTCCCAGGTCTTTTTGTACTAGCTCCTCCCTCGAATGGTGATGGGTGTCAACAAACCCAAAGGATCGAAGGCAGTCTGCACTTTGCTCAGCAAAGACCTCCGGGTCACTTCCCTTTCCCATCAGGCTTCCTCTTTAGCCTAAGTCTGTCTTCCTTGACTTCCCACTCTAGCCCCAAACCCACCGATGTTACCTCGGGCACTGAGTAGCCAGTATAGTCATGTTCCACCATGCCCCGCAACGTTGGATTGTTTGCCCACCCATTCTCTAAAATGGCATGTTAGCTGAGAGCATCTCCTGATTAGACTCTCGGTAAATATCCATCAACAGCCTTTCATCTGAGGTGGTACCCTGCATGTTTTGTCTACATAAAATGGGGGTCTTCAGTAATTCTTTAAGCGGGCTGTTACAGTTCACAAGGTGGTAGTCTATGGTAGCCTGTAATAGGAATGGTGAACTAGTGGCACCAAACAACACTGCCCTGAATCTATGGGTATCATACCCTTGCTTGGGCACCCCCCTGTTAGCCAGCCACAAGAACCTTGTGTAGTCCCTATCCTGTGGCTGCAACCCAATACGTGGGAAAGGGCTTTGCTAATGTCTGCCGCATAGGCGTACTGTTCCGTCCTGAATCTCAACAACACATCTGCAAATTTTTCTGCGTCAGGGGGGGCCCCTGTGAGCAGACAGCCCGTTCAACGATGGCTCTGGGGGACTCGCCTGCGAGCTGCATTTGAAGACTACTCTGATGGGAGTGGTTACCGACCCTTGGTGACTGCCATGTTGGAAGATAATGGGTGTTTTCCCCAGGGCTGGCATTGGGCACTTTCCTCGATGAACCCAAGGGCCAGCTTTTTCCTTTAAATTTAATATCATCATATTTCCCACCAGACCCTTCCTGGTCAGGCTGTTCACCAATGAATTCAACTGACCACGTGCCCTCTTGAAATTAGTGGGCAGCGTTGGTGGCCCGGTTTCCATGGAAGTCGCACCCAATACGGGCCCGTCCTGAACTGCACATGGTTCAAGTAATCCGATACGTCTCTTCGTGTTCGGGGGCGGCTGGTCACCTTTAATCCCTACTACATCCAGGTCCCATATTTTTAATGGACCGGCTCACTGTCGGATATGCCAACTTGCGCCTCTGACAGGCCTTCGTGCACACCAATCTGCATCACCAGTACAGCCTCAGTCGCTGTAATACCAGAGCCCCCCTTTTCCCCGGGGGTCGCAGGGAAGTGAGCTGGTATTCTGCCTCCTACGATGTACCCCGCTGGAGTCCTGTACAGGCCCACACCTTCCTTGATAACCTTCTCGTAGACACGAACTCGTCTAGGTAATCCCCTCCTACCAATATGCCTACATTACTAACATTGTCTGTAGCAATGTCGGGTTCTGCTAGCTTCACACCCAACTCCCTCAAACGTTTGACTGCTTCAGCCAGTCCCCTATGGTAATGATATTGGGCAGCCTCTTCACCATCAAGGCTGAAATTTCCCGTCGATGCCCGGCTAACCTGACCGTCACATTGACTACTGGATAAGACCTGCGTGGACTTCCCCCCCAAACCCTTCCACCTTCATGTCAACTTTCCCAACTGTCTCCAGCTTAAACCCTAGTGGCTAGACTCTCCGCTATGAAGGATCTCTGTGCCCCACTGTCGAAGAACAAACGGGTTGTTTCAGACTTCCTTCCCTTCGCGACCACCGCCATTATGGTGGGCAAGGCCACCGAGCCTTAAAAACTGCTCACCAGAACAAATTCTCGGTGCCGTACTCACCACACTCATCTTTACTTCTGACTTGTTCTTGCTCTCCGCCCTTTCTTGCGGTTTGCTCTCCTTAATTTGTGCTAATCCGGCACATTAGGACACAGTGCACTGTGGTGTTTTCCCCTTCGGCAGCCCCGACACTCCCTGAGCATGGTGTTACAGTCCCTTGGCAAAATGTTCTCCACAACACTTGAAACAAAGTCTCAACTCTCTTAGCCGTTGAACCCTTTGGGTTTTATAGGGGGTGAAGCTTGAACACCCTAACTAGCGTGTTCTTCATCACAAAACACGCACCGTCTCATACTGCCGCTTTAGTGGCTTCTCCCTTGGCCCTGTGGGTGGAGGGTTCGCCGGGGCATAATACGTGCCTACTTTAGTGGGAGGGGGTTTAGGTCTATCTCTCGAATGTCCTGGGGAAGTCGACCGACTTCTCCTTGGTAGGTAATTTCTCCCCTGACCTATGCTCAGGTGAGATATGAGATCCCCTAACCCTTCAATAATTTGGCTTATCGTGAACCTATTCGTCCGATATTTTAAGTGTAACTCATGCACTGTCGTGCTAGCCAGTTTCCTCTGAATCACCGGGCTAAGGACCCATTTTGAATCATTCTCACCATGCAGATCTCTGAAACTATTGGTCAAGCTCATAACCCAAATAGGGAAACTTCTCTAGACTTTGACGGTCATGTCGGCAAGCCTCTAGATCCAACAACCGATAAGTATAGCTACCTTTTCTCCTCAGTGTTGCCAAACAGTCTTCTAATTGGTCTTTGGGCATGTTGGTAATTAGCGTCAGTAATCGGGTAGTGCCGGACCAGATCTAAGGCTTTACCCTTGAGTTGCGCCCGCAAATACTGCAACTTGGGCGGCATCTGACAAATCATTTCTGTCATCTATCTGGGCTCTAAACTGATCCCAGAAACCAATGTACTCTGTTAAGGTTCCGTCAAACGTTGGTAAATTCAGCTGGGGCAACTTGGGCAACATATTGACAGGTGTGTGGTTGTTTGGGGTACCTGCGGTGTTCAACACCATCCTTGGAATACTAGCCTTTAATGTACTTAACTTATCTCTGTACATATTCATCTCCTGGTGACAATCTACATCATCCTTAGTGAATTCGTCCATAGCCTGCTGAAGATTTCCCCCTGGGATTCCTCATCCTCAATAGCCTGTAGCTCATATGCTGAGAATGCTTGTTCATAGGCTTCCCACTTTTCCCCCAAACTCTTCAAGCAGTTCTGCAAATCATCGCAGTCTAAAATTACTGCGTTGGCAAGTAGCCTTGCACCTGTTACGCGTTCTGTTCAGATGCCCTTTGTATGCTGCTACTGATCGTTTTAATTTTGTTAGCACTGAACCAGACTCTCCTGAACCCCCATCTGCCATTGTCGAAGTTTAATGAGGAGTGTGACACTAATTGTACTTTACCCAGTCCACCCCACAGCACTTTCACGGTGTTAGGTGAGAATGAACGAGTCTTAAAGGCTTCTCAACAAGCTTAACAATTCCCTTTGTTATATTGACTCTACTATGAATCAAAAATGAAACACTGTTAGCTCTCAAATCCCAATCAAAATGTGTATCGATGTGAAAGCTTAATCTAGCATCAACTGTACAATGCCAGCAAATAATTACGGGACTTAACCTAGTCTCAGGTATAATTCAAAAAATCCCACTTTTAAACTTGAACAAAGACAATGAAAATCACACACTAATAGGGCAGTATACAAATTAAAATACTTGGTTAACACAAGCAAATTCAACAATTCAACTTGTGAAACAGTAAATAAATAATGTATGTAAACAGCTTGGCCTAACTGTGCCCAGTTTACTCTGTTTAGCGTGGATGGTTGGATAAGGTAAATCCTAACCTAGCTAGTGTGCTATAACTTAAACCTGGCTTTTTTAACTCCCTGTAAATAATAACTAGGTTAAATCTGTCCTAGCTACAAATAACCTTTGTAAATATTGCACAAGCCTAGCCTAACTGTGGCTACCTTGAAAATCCACTGTAAGTAATTAACACACAAGTCTCCTACTCTGGATTACTTGTAATCACTGTAAATAATTAAAATTCACAAGCTTCTCTACCCAAACCTGGCCTGCCTGTAAAATTACTGAAAAATAACAACTTCTGTGTATAGTCAGTTTGGGCCCTAGCCTCTGAGTAACTTTGACCTAGGTGTGCTAACTTAAACCTAACTTTTTTAAACTGGTTCCTAACTGGGGCCTAGCTATGATAGCTTAACCTGTGGCCTAGCTAGATAGCTTACCTAATTTTGTTAAACTGGTTCTTAACTGTAGCCTAGCTATGATAGCTTACCTAATGTGGCCTAGCTATGATAGTTTAAAACCTAACTCTGTAAAACTGGTTCCTAACTGTGGCCTAGCTATGATAGCTTAACCTAGTTTATTCCACATCCGGTTTTCGAAGGACCACTTTTGTGAAAATTTGTCTGGGCTGCCTCCAAGTGAGTCGCCTACCCTGGCAAACTCTGTTGACACCGAGCTCTGAGATGGGTACCTCAGCCTCACAAGTGGCTTATAGGACAGATTTTTCACAATGATTGGTATTGGGAAGAAACCTCGCCTGCATGCACGTATAAAGGACTAACTTACTTGGTGTTGCAGCATATAAACCTGATCTTCAACTTCCTAAGCCTAGCTTTAGCCCCCTTGGACTTCCCCTTGGGAACCACGTGCAACCGGGAGCATTAATTCCTGCAATATTCAATCGTTATTAAGTGTCCTGCCTGCACCTCAGAAATTCCTATATCCAAGAGGGTATGTATCCCCTAGTATAACTATGCAGACTCAGACGCTAGCTTCAGACGACTCTGAGACGCTGGTACTTACTGGGCATACTCTCTCTGTAGCACGCCGAGCCCTCAGTTAACTCAACTCACGATCTCCTAAGTCACTGGCCAGATCCTAAAGGGAAAGGGTGAATATCTCGTCTTACTGTATTTGGGGTGATGGAGGAGATCATCTACGGTACATCGAGGTGTCTCTACCAATTTCCCCAGGTCTCAGATGTGAAGACACGTGGGGCGCCCGCTGATGTTCACGGCACGTCTTGTCCAGTCGAAGTCTATCGTAAGAAGGACCTATTCTGTCTTTGTGACCTGCGGGCCCCGCCATTCAAGCTAGGGCTGCCAGTTCTCCCTAGCTAACTTATCCTAATGTTTGCTACATTATCGCCTATTTACTACCTATGTTAAGGTCTTAGTCTACTCTATCATTATCTACAGATGCCTTAGTAAACCTAATATTAGTGTATTACCAGTAAACCTACCTACTCCTTCCCTGAAGAGTAAATCTATAAATTAAATAAGCTTACCAACCGCCAACCAGAGAATGCCTTGCTTGTTTGGGAGGGTTTAAGGGTCGCTCGGCTCAGACGACCAGACGCTCATGCTGGATCTGAGCTGTGGAACTATTTGGACCAAATAAATTTCCACAATAAGGAATATCCGCTAGGAATTTTTATTGACCTAAGAAAAGCGTTTGACACAGTTGAACACGGCATCCTACTCCACAAACTCGACCATTATGGTATAAGAGGTCATGCGCTTGCATATTTCAAATCCTACCTTTATAATAGGTATCAGTATGTCACTATTAAAGAAACAGCCTCATCAATACGACCACTTGATACTGGAGTTCCGCAGGGAAGTGTCCTTGGACCCCTGCTCTTCCTCATTTACATCAGTGATCTTCCAACATATCCCAACACCTGAAACTCATTCTCTTTGCTGACGACACGAAATTATGTCATCTCCTACCCTAATCTTGCCACCCTCAACACCATTGTTAACGAGGAGCTGCTCAAAATATCGACTTGGATGACAACCAATAAACTTACACTTAACACTGACAAAACCTACTATATTTTGTTTGGTAGCAGAGCAGGTGTTGCGCAACTTAACATTAAGACGACAACACTCTAATTGCTAGACATAATGAGAGCAAATTCCTTGGCCTATACCTCGACAAAAACCTAAATTTCAGCACCCATATCCAACACATAACAAAAAATGTATCCAAAACGGTGGGGATCCTCTCTAAGATACGATACTACGTGCCGCAAACTGCCTTCTCACACTATACCATTCACTTATAATCCCTAAACCCCACCTATGCTATCTGTGCTTGGGGTTCAACTGCAGCAACACACCTAAAGCCAATAATAACCCAACAAAAAGCCGCAGTAAGAATAATCACTAAATCCCATCCCTGGCAACCCCTTCCCCCCCCCCCCCACTCTTCATAGATCTAAACTTACTCCCTGTTCAGAAAATCCACACTTATACTGTGCAATCTATATCACAGGCTTAAATTCCATATTAAATTTTTAACCTAAAACGCTTTTCTTGATATTTTTACGGGCCAAGGGATAACCCAGAACAAACATCTCTATGACATTCCCCCCTGTCCGACTAAACCTTTTTAAAAATTAATGATTTCAAATAACCTAAAATCGGAACACCCTACCTGAAAAACTCTAGAACTGAGACAAACTCCCAAATTTTTAAAACTACATTAGAAAAATCTTATCTCCCTGTAACCCCCACAACTAACTACATGATAACCACCTGGCGTTCACAATTACACCAGTCACCCACTGCTTAAAAAAAAAGAAATACTAATCTTAATTTAAAAAAAAATCCTAACTGTCTGTTTGCCTATGATACTCCAGTAAGACACCTTTATTGTGCTAAAACGAAAGCATTCACATTGCTAAACTCACAAATTTTGATGTGTCACCTAGCCTTAAAACCATAAACTGTAAGGGTTTAAAAATTAAGAATTAATCAATCTGCCCGAAAAGCTTAGCCCCTGCAGGTGTCCTTGTGGCCCCCTTGTAATTATATTTTTAACTGTAAACCACACAATATCCAAATCCCGTAACCCCCCCTTTTTAACCCTTTTAGAGAATAAAATGATTTGATTGGCATTTTTAAACCGGGGGGGGTTTTGCCACCCATTAACTCAAGAAAATCATTGAATCATAGAGGCCTCTGTCTTATTTTCCATTGGGGTTTCCCAAATCTTGTTCCCCAGGATGTGACTCCACCAGCGACTAACACCCCCCAGGTACCTACTCTCTACTTAACAGGGGGCAGCATTTGTAAGGTGGCTAATACCCCCGGACCCATTACTGTAGGTGAATGATAGTGGTGTTTCCTCAGGTGTGGGACAACCCAGATGAGTGTGGGACATCCTTGTATGGTACAATCCTAAGAGTTCATATTATTTTCACTGACTTATGGGCACTAGTCTGTTCGCTCAAGTGGGTGGGGTTCATTTCCCATACAGGTCAGAGGGGAAAGTTTGCTTTATTTATTTAAGGGGTAGTGAACAACATATACAAAACACATTCATTCTTTCAAAAACATACTTCCATTGTGCACTGCGCACTTATGGGTCAATTTTAAACCCGTTCTATGCTTTGGGCTTTCCACTAAAAGTGTGTAATGTATTTAAATTTTTTACAAAGTGAACTTTAAGCCAGGAAAGGTCTCATCAATGACCAAAGTTAAACTGATGACGGGGCATCCCATAACTAAAAACCTGTAAGTTTGATGCAATCATCGGAGGTTTTCTCGAGTTACGAACTGAATCAATTTGGGAAAGACCAGAGGGGGGCCACCGGACGTCAATATTCTGTAATTTTTCCCCGGTTATAGTTACTAATTTTGAAAATTTTAAGCCCGTCATACAAGGCTGTTTAAGTTATAAAATTAAAAAAGTGTAAGTAAGGAAAAAAATGTAGGTATGTACCAATCAGAAGACATGTTCCATATACATTATTTTGAATTTAATTTTTGTATTGTAGTGCTGTGATTTTTAAATTTTGTAGGCTTGTGTTGCGATTTTATTTGTTGTGACATTGTAAAGTAATTTGGAGTGTTGTGAGTATATTGTGTAGTGTAGCATTGTAATGTATATTGTGTGGCTTGGTTGCGATGATTTGTGTAGTGTAGAATTTTAAAGTATATTGTGTAGGGGTTGTGTTGCGATGTATATTTTTAGGGTGTGTTGGTTGATCTTTTTAATGTTGGATGTATATTGTTTATGTTGTGTTTTGATGTACATACTTTTCGGAGGTTGTGATGTAATTATGTAGCTTTTTGCTGTTTGTTTATTGTGAAGTGTTTGGGTTTTAATGTTTATTGTATAGTGTTATTTTTTTCCTGAAATTCTCCCGTCTCGTCCTTTAAGTTCGCCTCAAATGTACAGTGTATCCAGTTTAGTTTGTTCATGATTCAGCCAAGACGGATGATTATATTCAAAAATTTGAAATTAGTGGGGTGTCAGTTTATATAATATGGGTTTTATCAGATAATTAATCATTTTTTTTCCTATATTTCTCAAGGACACACACACACCACACACACACACACACCACACACACACCAACAACAAAACCACACACAACACACCACCACACACAGACACCACACACACACACACACACACAACAACACACACACCACCCCACACGCAAAACACACACACACCCACACACACACACAACCAAAAATAATATAAATATTATATATATATATTAATATTATATTATATATATATATAATAAAAGTAATAGAATTAAGAGTAAGACGGGGGAATTTTTGGTAGCAGATGAACAAGAGGGGTTTAGGAAAGGTAGGGGGTGTGGGACCAGGTGTTTACATGAAACATATAATGAACAGATTTAATAAGGCTAAAAGGTCTTTTTTTTGGGATTTTTGGGTTTTGGGAAAAAGGGATGACAGGGTGGATAGGGGGCAATGTGGCGTTTGCAAAATGTATGGTGTAGGGGGTAGGTTTTCGAAAACAGTGAGGGGTTTTTTTCGAGGATAGTGGGCTCAAGTTAGAGTATGAGGAAAAGGGAAATTATTTCCCCGTAAAGTAGGCCTTAGACAAGGATGTGTGATTCACCGGGGGTTGTTTAATATATTTTTAGATGGGGGTTGTAAGAAAGTAAATCGAGGGTCTGGGGAAAGGCGTGGAGTAAAAAAAAAAGAATCCCCGCAAAATGGGGGTTTTTCACAGCTGTTCTTTGCTGATGAACTTGCTCTTGGGGGATTCTGAAAAGAAGTTGCAGAGATTGGTGGATGAATTTGGTAGGGTGTGCAAAAAAAAAAAATTAAAGGGGAATACAGGAAAGAGTAAGGTTATGAGGATAACAAAAAGATTAGGTGATGAAAGATTGAATATCAGATTGGAGGGAGAGAGTATGGAGGAGGTGAATGTATTCAGATATTTTGGGAGTGTACGTGTCAGCTGATGGGTCTATGAAAGATGAGGTGAATCATAGAATTGATGAGGGGAAAAGAGTGAGTGTGCACTTAGGAGTCTGTGGAGACAAAGAACTTTGTCCTTGGAGGCAAAGAGGGGAATGTATGAGAGTATAGTTTTACCAACGCTCTATATGGTGTGAAGCATGGGTGATGAATGTTGCAGCGAGGAGAAGGCTGGAGGCAGTGGAGATGTCATGTCTGAGGGCAATGTGTGGTGTGAATATAATGCAGAGAATTCGTAGTTTGGAAGTTAGGAGGAGGTGCGGGATTACCAAAACTGTTGTCCAGAGGGCTGAGGAAGGGTTGTTGAGGTGGTTCGGACATGTAGAGAGAATGGAGCGAAACAGAATGACTTCAAGATGTATCAGTCTGTAGTGGAAGAAGGGCGGGTAGGGTCGGCCTAGGAAAGGTTGGAGAGAGGGGTAAAGGAGGTTTTGTGTGCGAGGGCTTGGACTTCCAGCAGGCATGCGTGAGCGTGTTTGATAGGAGTGAATGGAGACAAATGGTTTTAATACTTGACGTGCTGTTGGAGTGTGAGCAAAGTAACATTTATGAAGGGGTTCAGGAAACCGGCAGGCCGGACTTGAGTCCTGGAGATGGGAAGTACAGTGCCTGCACTCTGAAGGAGGGGTGTTAATGTTGCAGTTTAAAAACTGTAGTGTAAAGCACCTTCTGGCAAGACAGTGATGGAGTGAATGATGGTGAAAGTGTTTCTTTTTCGGGCCACCCTGCCTTGGTGGGAATCGGCCAGTGTGATAATATATATATATATATATATATATATATATATATATATATATATATATATTATATATATATATATATAATAATGTGTGTGTGTGTGTGTGTGTGTGTGTGTGTGTGTGTGTGTGGCTGCTACCACATGTTTGACAACACTGGCTGCTACCACATGTTTGCCAACACTGGCTGCTACCACATGTTTGACAACACTGGCTGCTACAACATGTTTGACAACACTGGCTGCTACCACATGTTTGACAACACTGGCTGCTACCACATGTTTGACAACACTGGCTGCTACCACATGTTTGACAACACTGGCTGCTACCATGTTTCACAACACTGGCTGCTACCACATGCTTGACAACACTGGCTGCTACCATATGTTTCACAACACTGGATGCTACCACACATTTGACAACACTGGCTGCTACCACATGTATGACAACACTGCCTTCTACCACATGTATGACAACACTGGTTGCTACCACATATTTGACAACACTGGCTGCTACCACATATTTGACAACACTGGTTCACTTTAAAACTATAAGTGAATCGTTAGTTGGTGACCCCCCAAAATGTATTTTCTCTCTGTTGTGAGACGGGTTATGGACGTGATGATAGTGTAGTATGAGCAGCGAGAGGAAACTAAAAGGTACCAAAGAGGAAAACCAACGGGAGAAAAAAGATGGAAGTCCGGTTGATATTTAAATGTTCGTAATTTGTTAATGTTTTCTTACAAATGATATACTTTGGTGTAGCTTTCAAGAACTCATTGTGAACCACCGGGGTGTTCCGAACACGGAGAACCATTGTTCTTCGAACCTAAAAGGGGTTTCGTGGGTCAACGCCCCCGTGGCCCGCTCCGTGCCCAGGCCTCGCGGTGGATCACGGCCTGATCGTCCACCATTTAACATTGTAACTCACCAGTACATTCATTAAAGAAACTCTTCCGTCTACACACATCACACAGAGCGCATTAATAACCCTGGATAAGGTACAAACTGTGGCGAGTGGGAACAGGTGTACAGGTGTGTGCGACGGTCAAGAGGGAGCAGGTGAGCGTAGGTGGGAGGACGCGGAAGACAGGATAAGCAGGATCAAGGTGCCTGTGAAGCCTTCCGGGTGTTTTAAGGAGGATTAGATACCTTTTGAGGGGAAGGAGGCCAGCAGGAAGCAAGACGTTTATTTTCATCGTCCCTACGAACCGTTTTAGGCTTCCCAGAAGTGTAGTTACCACTTTCTCCGTTGTTGTTGTTGTTGTTGTCCAGTGTTGTATGACTCTTTCGGGTTAAATTGGTAATGATAATAATAATAATTATAATAATTAAAATTATAATAATAATTAAATTAATAAAATAAAATAAATTAATAATAATAATAATCATTTTTATTTTTACATATACATTATACAACTATTATAGACCTAGATGAGATCATTGGCACACTATATAGAAAGTCCCTGGTTATGCAGACCATTTCTGACAAGGTAGGTTAATCTTGTCTCCCAGGATGCCACTCAACAGTCTACTAAAACCCTCATGCCTACTTACTGCTAGGTGAGCAGGGGGGAGCAGCAGGTATAAGGAAAAATGCCCAACGGTTCGCCCGTGTCGGGGATTGATCCCAGACCCTCTGTGTGTGAGGTGAGGACGCTACCAACCAAGCTAAAAGTCCAAAGTTAAGATAATTTCTCTTTTTCTGAAGGAACAGAGGAACATAAAATCATATCATTCCTATAGTGTCAGTACAGTTGGGGTCATCACGCCAAGAGTTATTACGTTATGTAGCTAAATGAACTATAGTAATATGTTAATGTTCATATGATTTTAAACACGGTAATCGTTCAATCAAATTCCTTGATTAATTTCTTTAAATCGAGTCTGTGTTTATATAGGTTTGGGTCACTACATAAATAACCCGCACATAGGAGAGAGGAGCTTACGACGACGTTTTGGTCCGACTTGGACCGACACGGACCGAAACGTCGTCGTAAGCTCCTCTCTCCTATGTGCGGGTTATTTGTGTATTGTTCAAGTCACGTTATTGTGCCTTTTTGTTGTTTATTTGGGTCACTAATTTCTAACTGAGTATAAACTTTGTCACTGAGACAGGACAATGATGAAGAGCTGAGGAGGACACGTAGAGTGGAGGAGGAGGTTATCTAATTCACCGACCAACTCAAGATCAAGGCTCAAACTTGATATCAGCAGCAAGCATGGACTCATGGAAATCTCTCCAGAGAGCTGCTGAAATCATATGCTATGTTGCAATCATATAGATAGCAAAAGACTTGCCTGGTGGAGAGATACCACAAGTGAACTAGCAAAGATGTTGAAGCATCTTGACCATGAAAAAGCTTCATGATGACATTATCAAAGAATAACTCTCAGATGGGGCAAGGCCCTCGCCAATACAAGCAGTTTATGAAGGAAAATGCATCTTTTGTAAGAAAACAAACAAGTACATGAGAGATCAGAATACAAGAAATGCTCTTACATATTACAATGAGCTAAATGCAAATGAGAAAATCACGAAAGTTGTAGTCAGGAAGATGGACAAGAGAATGGTTGCCATTGTCAGCAGAGAACTGGTTGCTGTTGAAGACCGCTGCCTGAGGTTTTGGTACCGTCTGTGCACATAGGATGCTGCTGGTACAGCCAGCAGTGTAGCTGATATAGAAGTAACATTGATGTTGATGGGGCAAAGTATGAGGTCGCGGAGAAATCGTTCATTGAACTGTTTACATTCATCACAGAATAACTGTGCGTAATCCGGCTGTGGAACCTCTGACTGACCTCACGTCTAGACTGGTGCTAGGTATGCATGTTTTTAGTGTCACCCAAGTGAAAGTCTCCACAAAGAAGAACATCCGTCACAAACTGAAGGCTGAATTTAGAGGAACGCTACATATGCACAACTTTTGTATATATGTAAGTTTGCAAAAGCATGTCATGCACTCAGAGTAGATTTGCAAACTGAAGTAAGCCAGGACCGAAGACAGTATGTGCCAGAATCTCTTCTGACTAATGCCTTTGCTGGCTATGACACAGTGCGTTCGTTGGCCGCGGGAAGTGAATACGCCTAAATTTCTTTACCTTTGACGAATTCTGGTATTTTTTTCTAATTCCGGACCCCGGCAATGGTCGAGGCTCGTCTGGTGCTTGCCTGGTCAACCAGGCTGTTGCTATTGATGGCCTGCAGCCCACATACCCATCACAACCTGATTGATCTGGCACTTGGTGAAGATGCTTGTCCAATTTCTTCTTGAAGACTTCTTCACTTGTCCCAGCAGTGTTTCTGATATCTTTTGGTAAGATGTTGAATAATCTGGGAAGGAAAGCAATACCTCGCAGGAAATTTTGTTAGCTTCAAGAATGTTGGTTAATCATAGAATATATCAGGAAAAAGACATATATGTACAATTCAAGGCACTTATTAGAGGAAACATTTCGTCACATATGGCTTCTTCAGACTGAAGAAGCCACATGTGGCGAAACGTTTCCTCTAATAAGTGTCTTGGACTGTACATAAGTGTCTTTTTCCACATCTTATTGGTATCACCATATCATTTTTCAGTTGTCAAAACACAGTACTAGTGATGCACGGGATGTGTCTTCATACCTGTTTGAGAATCTGGAAAACTTAGTGTATAGAATGAACCTCAATCACCACCCATGACATCAGTGAGCTTCGCTATCACCTCGTTTGTGCAAAACTTGAAGTGGTGGAATCCAGTCAACTTCCACCACACAAACAGTCAATTCGCATGGATGTCCTTCATGCAGACTATCACACTGCGATGTGGAGGTGATGCCTAGTGAGTCAGTTGGCTGTGGCAGACCCAGAAAGATGTGGCTGGACCACAGTTGATGGCAGTCTTACCACAGAATGGACGCCAGTCTCTCCAGCACCAGATACTGTGTTGTAGCATGAACAACTTCCAGATTGTACGTGCCTGGCTGAAGCGCACCAACACATGTAGAAGTGTACCAAACAAAGAACTGACGATAAGAAGAAGTTGAAGTGGAATTTGGTGATTTTGATCCTGATAATGAAGATAATGGAGAGGTGACAAACTGCAGTTTCATATACATAAAATAGAGAGATGAAGCAAATATACTTCAAACACTGAACACGAACACTGAAATGTTGACACGAATATTTTCCCATTTAAATCTTAAAATATGTTCGTTACATTTTACGTGTTGATCATAAGTTTACATGGGATATATTGAAATAAACTTATTACTGTGGCAACCTTTGTATTAAGCAAATTTAGTTGTATAACGTCATTATCATTAAATTTAGAAGTCACCAAAATAAAATTACGTAATACATAAGTCCTAAGAGAAATGGAATTGTGATACCGACAAGGTGTGGAAGACACTTAAGTACAGTTGAGGACATTTATTAGTACTGAAGAAGCCACTCGTGGCAAAATGTTTCCTTTAATAAATGTCCGGAACTATCCATAAGTGTCTTTCCACACAAGTCATAAGCTTTTAGAGTTAAAAAAAAAAAAACTCCCAGTGTTACTGCCATAATGCTGCTTAAAGTTGACGGTGTATAAAACAAATTTTGATTATCTAATTGCTAATGTTGCTAATGCAATTAAATTTCACTCATGCTAAATTATTTTTTTTTTTGTAATATTAAAGGTGTCAGAGCATCCACAAGTCCCCAGAACTGTTCTAGGGTAGATGTTTAACTCAGATGTACACAATAACAAAGAAAATGTACTCGGCAAATAGGCGACTTTATTTTGTTAGACTAAACCTGTTTTATGGCTTTAAATGTTGTTGTGCTGGGCTGATACATTCAGTGGCTCATAACTATGACCAAGCTGACACACATATGGTTATCACATGAGAATATTATCAATGGGTAGATCATTTCTGAACACCTAAACTACAGTTTGTCATCTTGAATGGTACCGATGAGTGAAAAAACTGACCTGGTTGCAGAAACTGTACTTGATAGTGAGGTGTTGTGGGTCGCATCCTGGGGGAGTGGATGGAAGGAACTCTTACGTAAATAAGCTACACTGCTTGGCTTTCTTGGGTTACCCTGATTTTTAACCCTCTGGGTTAACAACCCAGAGTAATCCATGTCTTCTTCTAGTGCTCTTGATGGAGCCACTATGCTACCCTGGAAGGATAGAAAGCAGATTGCCTGGGACTACATATGTGCCGCCACATTGGCGGACACCTACTTGCCAAACTCCGTAGCTGAAGGGGGTAGAGCTGCCAGCTACAGGGAGACCCAGAAGACCTGCGAATATGAAGACCTTACCCCTTGCTATAACTTCATCCCAATAGGGTCGGAGACCCTTGGAGCATGGCACAGGTGTGCTTTAAAGTTCCTCAAAGAGCTGAGTGAAAAACTCTTCATAGAAACCAAGGATCACAGGGTGGCCAGCTTCCTTTTTCAGAGACTCAGTGTTGCGATCCAGAGGGAAAATGCCTGCAGCATTCTGGGCACGCGGCCCACCGCCGGGGAGCTGGATGAAGTATTCAAATTGAGTTATCTATGTTGTTTTACCTCCTATTGTATTTTGTCAATGTATTTTGTCTTTAAATAAAATATATATTTAAATATAGGGGGTGGTAGGAGAATATTTTCAAACAGCTTCAGGGAGAACCTTGAGTTTTCCCTGAAGCAAGTTTATTCTTTTCTCTGAGGATGAGGGTCCCAAGAACAGTTCCAGAGGTGGTACCTCCCTATATATATATATATATATATATATATATATATATATATATATATATATATATAATATATTATATACGATGGGGTCCACCTCTGGTGTAAATTGTGGGACCCATAGCCTCGGAGAAGTGGATAAAAAGGCTTCAAGGAAGAATATTTGGATTTCTTCCTGAAGCCGTTTGAATATTCCACTTCCCCTACCACCCCATCTTTTAATATATATATATTTTTTACCAATAGGAATATTTTATTACATAATATGGTACAGAAGATTTAAGAGATACATTGTTGATATAAAGGTGGCATATAAGGTACATGTTGTTACGTGTGTATCACCGATTATAAGGCGAAAATCTCATCCAGCTCCTCAGAGCTGGGGCGTGTGCCCAAAATACAGCAGGCATTACCCCTTTGAACAGCCGCACTGAGCCGCTGGAACAGAAAACTAGCTGCCCTGGGATCCCTAGTTACCCTGATGAGTCTTTTTCCCAGCTCCTTAAGGAATTTAGATACACTCTTTCCCCATGAGCCAAGGGTCTCTGAGCCTACGGGAACAAACATATAATGATGGGCAAGTTCTCCATATTTTCTAGACTTTTGGGACTCCCTGAAGCTGGCAGCTGCCCCTCCTTCCTCCCTGGTGTATTGGAGATAGGTATCAGCCAAGGTAGACGCACATGTATAGTCCCACACCACCTGCTTCCCATCTGTCCAGGCTTGAAGGGTGATACCATCTGGACGCTTCTGGCTGCCATCAGATCTGCATAGTTGGGGTGGCTCTCTTACTGCTGGGCATCCAGCTGTTGTGAGGCTCCTCTTGATAATGTTATTAACCTCCTCATGTCTTGCAATCTTTCCCTCGGATTTACGGCACACAAGACCATGGTACCCGAATCGGTCTGCTGCTTCACTGCCACAAATACACCTGTACTCATGTTTGTGTTGTCTATCAGTATATTCTGTATATTAATAAAGTACATATATAATATAAATTGTATGGGGTGGTAGGAGAAGAAAATATTCAAACCGCTCTGGGGAGAATCTTGAGTTTTCCCTGAGGTACGTTTATTGTCTTATCTGAGGATGAGGGTCCCCAGTAAAGTTCTAGAGGTGGTACCTCCCTATATATAATATATATATATAATATATATATATATATATATTATATATATATATATATATATATATATATTATATATTATATAATATATATATGTATTTAACAAGTCGGCCGTCTCCCACCGAGGGAGGGTGACCCAAAAAAGAAAGAAAATCCGAAAAAAGAAAATACTTTCATCATCATTCAACACTTTCACCTCACACATAATCACTGTTTTTGCAGAGGTGCTCAGAACACAACAGTTTAGAAGCATATACCTATAAAGATACACAACATATCCCTCCAAACTGCCAATATCCCGAACCCCTCCTTTATATATATATATATATATATATATATATATATATATATATATATATATATATATATATATATATATATATAATCTTCTTTCAACTAACCGGCCGTATCCCACCGAGGCAGGGTGGCCCAAAAAGAAAAACGAAAGTTTCTCTTTTTAAATTTAGTAATTTATACAGGAGAAGAGGTTACTAACCCCTTGCTCCCGGCATTTTAGTCGCCTCTTACAACACGCATGACTTATGGAGGAAGAATTCTGTTCCACTTCCCCATGGAGATAAGAGGAAACAAACAAGAACAAGAACTAGAAAGAAAATTGAATAAAACCCAGAGGGGTGTGTATATATATGCTTGTACATATATGTGTAGTGTGATTTAAGTGTAAGTAGAAGTAGCAAGACGTACCTGAAATCTTGCATGTTTATGAGACAGAAAAAAGGACACCAGCAATCCTACCATCATATAAAACAATTGCAGGTATTTGTTTTACACTCACTTAGCAGGACGGTAGTACCTCCCTGGGTGGTTGCTGTCTCCCAAACCTACTGCATATATATATATATATATATATATATATATATATATATATATATATATATATTATATATATATATATATATATATATATTTATATATATATATATGAAATGAATTTACTCTTCGTAGTTTGGCCTTTATTCTTGTGATTTTAATTGTATACACTTTTAAATAGACTTAAATTAATGAAAATTAATCGATGTCATTATTGTGTTGTTGCAGGTAAGGATGTCCGTGTGTAACCAGTGGCAAGCATCACAACCATCACCACCTCGTCATGAGGATGTCCGTGTGTGACCAGTAAAAAAAACATCACAAACATCACCTCTTGGTGATGTTTGTGTGTGCGTGATCAGTGAAAAGCATCACCTCACCTCTTGGTAAGTACCAACTTACCACTGATTGCTTTTGTTTTTTTATAAAAAAAGAGATCTTTTGCTTGAATACAGAATGGGTAAAATTACTTTGGTAATTAGAAAAAGATACATCATACAACTGATGACATGTAAGCCGTGAGGACGTTAAACTCTTTATTTAATATCGTTGTATATTAGATTTTTGACTCCTTAAATGAGTCAAATTATTGGACTCTTGTAACATCCTGATTTGGATGAACATCGGAACAAGTGCTGTAATTACCTGCAAGTGAGGTCAGAAAACATTACTGACCTTGTCCGGGGTGTTAGTCTAACATGCACAAATCAGATTGTACAAGGAACTATGGGCAAACTTATTTGAACAATCATTTAAACGATTTCAATATGTCTTCCTTTTAATTGTGTTTGAAGAATTAACATTATTTTAATATGGATATTAAAATGGGATTTTCTGAAGGATTTTTGCTGATGCGATTGAAGATTTGTAATATTGCAATTAATTTTCAAAAAAATGGAGTTGTATAATATAGTGGCGTTTAGTCTGTTGACTTAAAACAAAGGTGAGAACATCACTGATGAAATAGCAGTCCAGAACAAAGAGGAAATGCAAGTGTTTTGCTAGTGAAGAATTTATGTTTATAAATAGAGATTTATAAGCAACAGTTTCTTCACACTCACTCATGTGTGTATATATATATATATATATATATATATATATATATATATATATATATATATATATATATATATTCTTCTTATTCTTTTTAGTAATCTTTACAGGAAAAGGGGTTACTAGCCCATTGTTCCCGGCATTTTAGTTGACTTTTACAACACGCATGGCTTACGGAGGAAAGATTCTTATTCCACTTCCCCATGGATATAAAAGGAAAATTAATAAGACCAAGAACTATTAAGATAAAATCAAAGAAAACTCAGATGAGTGTGTATAAATAAATGTGTACATGTATGTGTAGTGTGACCTAAGTGTAAGTAGAAGTAGCAAGACATGCCTGTAATCTTGCATATTTATGAGACAGACAAAAGACATCAGCAATCCTACCATCATGTAAAACAATCACAGGCTTTCGTTTTACACTCACTTGGCAGGACGGTAGTACCTCCCTGGGTGGTTGCTGTCTACCAACCTACTACCGGCAGTGGAGATGTCCTGTTTAAGGGCAATGTGTGGTGTAAATATTATGCAGAAAATTCGGAGTGTGGAAATTAGGAGATGGTGTGGAGTTAATAAAAGTATTAGTCAGAGGGCAGAAGAGGGGTTGTTGAGGTGGTTTGGTCATTTAGAGAGAATGGATCAAAGTAGAATGACATGGAAAGCATATAAATCTATAGGGGAAGGAAGGCGGGGTAGGGGTCGTCCTCGAAAGGGTTGGAGAGAGGGGGTAAAGGAGGTTTTGTGGGCAAGGGGCTTGGGACTTCAGCAAGCGTGCGTGAGCGTGTTAGATAGGAGTGAATGGAGACGAATGGTACTTGGGACCTGACGATCTGTTGGAGTGTGAGCAGGGTAATATTTAGTGAAGGGATTCAGGAAAAACCGGTTATTTTCATATAGTCGGACTTGAGTCCTGGAAATGGGGAAGTACAATGCCTGCACTTTAAAGGAGGGGTTTGGGATATTGGCAGTTTGGAGGGATATGTTGTGTATCTTTATATGTGTATGCTTCTAGACTGTTGTATTCTGAGCACCTCTGCAAAAACAGTGATAATGTGCGAGTGTGGTGAAAGTGTTGAATGATGATGAAAGTATTTTCTTTTTGGGGATTTTCTTTCTCTTTTGGGTCACCCTGCCTCGGTGGGTAGACGGCGCGACTTGTTGAAATTATATATATATATATATATATTATAATAATATAAAATATATTTTATATATATATATTATATATATATATATATATTTTATATAAAATATATATATATATATATATATATTATATGCAATAAGATCCCAGTAAACAGGTAATATCACAATGAGAAATTACGGAAGAGCAGAAACTACTGAATGTATATGCAAAGAAATATCGCAGCCTGCAGGATTCGAACCCAGATGGGCGAGTCTCCACAGGTGTAGTTAGCCGCCGACCTGACGCCTTAAACCACTCACAATGTTAGGCAACCTACTGGACTGCAAGTCGTTTCTCGAAACGCCTGGCACACCAGTGAGCCTCAAGGATGGTCTCCAGCCATTTCATTTTCTTCGTGTATGTTCTGGCCTCACGACTCAATGCCCCTCTCAGAAACAGATGATAGTATATGCAAAAAAATATCGCAGCAACAGGATTGGAACCCAGATCCGCACGTGTCCATGAGTATAGCCAGCAGACGACCCGACGACTTAAACCATCTTATTTACCCTAGTCGGGTTATCCTACATTAAATCTTTACCTGTAAATATTGTTACCCTTAATGTAAACAACTATAGAAAATTAAAATATCAGTAAAAGCATCTGTAGAAGAAGCATTCTTTTTTTTACACAGATGAATTTACAGGAGTTTAGCTGTATTAACCTAGTAGCAGGTGATGACTGGCACATAATGCGGGTGGAGAGGCACTGCAGTGTTTTACCCTGGATAAGCAGGAAGAATCTGCAGACGGTAGCACAAAGCACTTGAAGTGTCTCATACGCGACAGGCAGGTCCGCTGAGCACGTGGCAGACAGCTGATAATCAGCTGACTGCGTTCGCGGGGAAAACGTACATGTACAAGAAACGCTAGTCAGCGCGGGAAAATCTCTCTCTCTCTCTCTCTCTCTCTCTCTCTCTCTCTCTCTCTCTCTCTCTCTCTCTCTCTCTCTCTCTCTCTCTCTCTCTCTCTCTCTCTCTCTCTCTCTCTCTCTCCGTTTTGGCTGAGGATGCGGCCTGTGTGGGTTCTGATCACGCCCGTGGTAAGTGTAAAGGTGTCTCTGGCAGTTAAATAGCGTTAGACTACCCCACTCCTTCCCTTGTAAAATTATTGACAGGGTTAATGTTAACTATGACAGCCGCCTCGATTTATGAATCAACTTGTCTATGATTACCCACGGTGAGACAAAATAATTGTGAGTAAAGACGTGGGCTGCAGGGTCCATTTGGCAGAAATATCTTCATTAAGCTCTTGTGTAGTTGACCAACACACTGCAACAAGGAAGACTTGATCTACGATCAACTGCAGAGATGGAAGAGGCACACGATGAGGAAGGAAGGAGGAAGGGGAAGGAAAAAAAGGACGATGAAGGATGAAATTATGGGGAATAAGAATGAGCTGGTAGAGGAAGTAAAGTGATGGATGACACTGAGAATGAAGTAAGAGGAGAGACAGGATGGAGGTGAAATAAGGGTAAGGCTAATTTGATGGGTGATGTGTGGGAGAAAATTCTCTCCCACAATAACAGTCGCCGATTTAATAATACCCATTATCAGTTAGTCAATGACTGGAGAGATGAGAACTTAGCTGATCTCCAACCACTACCTTCCATCGATACATCAACTCTTGAAGATGCCCACCCTCTTACTAGACCTATTACATTACTTGAGATGAGTCAGGTTATTGGAAGAATGCGAAATAGAGCCCCTGGTCTGTCTGGAATAACAATGAAACAAATAAAGTTCCTACCCAGATATTGTAAACAGTCTTTGGTCAATATCATTAATGCCATCTTGGCCTCCGGACATTTTCCAGTGGTTTTTAAGACTGCGAGGATGATCTTTCTTGCTAAACCCCATAAAGACATCCACCAACCTGGAAACTATAGACCTATATCCTTACTTGAAGTCACTGGCAAAGTTCTTGAGATTATTTCTAATAGATTGAACTATTACATGGAGTTTAATCACCTCTTTACTGAAAAACAATTCGGCTTTAGGACTCATAGAGGTACCCATCATGCAATAAATATTATTTTCGATGCTGTAGCGAGCCTGAAACATCAGGACAATCTTGCCCTAATTGCCACCAGAGATGTTCATAAAACTTTTGATAGCTTATGGCATGATGGTCTTATATATAAACTAGTTGACCTACCTGACCATAACTGGACCTTTCTCAGATTTATATATATCTTCTTAACTCAAAGAAAAATCATTCCTACCTTTCACGGCAGGTCGACAGAACCTTTTATACCTACAGCTGGTGTCCCACATGGTTCATGTCTTAGCCTAATACTATTCAATATTTATGTGAATGATCTTCCTCAACTGGAGTTCAATGATACAATTATAACGCAATTTGCAGATGATATTATTCATGTCGTCTCGTCAACCCCTGTAACAGGAAAATATAAGTATGAGAGAGTCATAGAAAAATGAATGTTGAACTTCGCCGAACATCTAATTGGGAAAAGAAATGGAGAATTACGACCAACCCTGAGAAAGTTCTTGTTAGTACGATAGGATGTTTTGCACCAACCATCGAAGACAAGGGGGGTTTCTCCATCTCCATCTCCATCTCCATCACTTTCTTCTTCACCTGTAGCAATTAGAAACCCTAACAAGATCTTCGGATATTAAATAGACAGGCTGCTCTACTCAACATCTCACGTCAGTAAAAAGATCAACATAGCCAAAGCCGGTCTTAGCAGTCTCTATAGATTTAATGAAGCCCCTTCACACATCAAAAAACGTATAAAATGATAATAAGACCTATACTCGAATACCCACGTGTCCCAATGTCATTAACAACAAAGACCAACATGCTACGGTTGCAGCGGGTCCAGAATAGAGCTCTCCGCTTTATTACGGGTACCAGGAGAGACAGAATCAAAATGGCAGATTTACACATACAACAGGATATTGCTGTCTTAAATGTGCGCCTTGATATGCTGAAGAAGAGGCAACTCTATGCAATGCAAGAACTCTACATATCAGATAGAGAACATCCTCCCCAAGTTGAAAATACTACCGCCTATATCATTAACACTACTCCCTACAGGACCCAAAGAATGACTTTTCCACAGAGGCTGCGTCGCTTCATCCATAAAGACGATTACCAACGACCAGTGATCTTGAGCAACCTCCCTGCAGATGAAGATGATTGAGTAACACCAGAACCCTTCTTTGTCTACTAAGAATATTATCGCCTCTAATTATGGAGATATATAACTTTAATACTTTCACATCTACTGTTGTAAATTCGCTATATTTACTATGGCGGGACACCACCTTGAAATAAGCCAACGTGCTCAGTGATTTTACCTGAATTGTCTATGTTAACATCGCCTTGCTTGTCGTTGAAATCTTCGTATGCAATCGCAAAAAAAACCGCAATTGCAACATTGTATATCTACTACCAACTCAGAATCATGCACCTATATATCTGTTATATCTGTGTGACTCTGATGGGTAAGTAATTTTCTGTTATTACACACACTTTTTAAATTGCACCAAATTATTATTATTATTATAATCAAAGGGGAAGCGCTAAACCCGGAGGATTATACAGCGCCTGGGGGGGGGGGATGTGGAAGGCATTCAGGCTTAATTCGGGGAACTGGAGCACAGATCCAATTCCCTAAATCAAGAGCCCCTCACCAACATCAAGGAACCTTCCTTGAGGGGAAATTGCACCAAAGTGTTTGGGCCACTTCCCTGTTGTATCATACCTCGTTCCCCCTCCCATCCTTTTTCCATATTTCTATCCTTACCCATCCTTCTTCCTTACCCTTCTTACCAAAGTTCTGGTCATAAGTTGAAGTTGAAGTTGAATAAGGGTAAGAATGAGGTGGAGGATGAAGTGAGGATGAAGTATCATGAGTCAGTCAGCAGTCATACCGCAGTGCTCCTGTTTCCGTGTGGAGGAAGATGAAGATAAGGAGCAGGAAAAGGAGGAGGAGAAGGTGTAAGTGGCCTGGTAACACTAGTACTGTCGTAGCACACTGGTTACTGGTATCTGGTAGCCTAGGTTGTGGCCACTCCTGCCAGGTTGCTCCGATAACAGTTTGATCAGTCAAACTACTTGTGCTGGTTGCCTACATACTGAGCAGACACCACTGCCTGGCTCATGAGGAATAAATTTCGTGAACTTATCAGTATCCTCTCTTGGTACACACTTCTTACCTTCACATGTTTCTTAGTTATTTTTTTTTTTGTCCTGTAATATTTACTTTCCAGTTAGGTAGGCATATTGTGCTGCTGGGCTGCTGCAACAGCGGTCCCAGACATCATGATCTATATCAGATAACACTTCACACTGGCTGAATTGTCTCTTCTTGTATTTATTCCAACCCTGTGTTTTCCTTGGGGATATTTTGCTGTGTTCACCATCCCTCTCACTCTCTTGAGGAGTAACTACAGTCAGCAAATTTAAAACCAGTTCTTCAGGCTTCTTCCAGGTATTTATTTTTGGTATATCTTTCTCGCTTGAACTCCGGGAAATACAACTTAAGGGTTTTTAGGCGTTCCCAATAATTTAAGTCTTTGAACTGATACCAGCAGTAAAACGTTGTGTGCATTTTCCAGATCTGCAATTTCGCTTGGCTTAAACAGAGCTGTTAGTGTAGGCAGTATTTCACTCCGGAGAGTACAAGTGCCTTGAAGAGTATTATCATTGGCTTTTCATCTCTAATTTTATAAGTCCTTCGTATCCAGCTTCTTATTTTCTTGGAATTTATGAGCGTGCTTATCGTACGTAAATTCTTCTAGAAAGATTCGCCTCGGTCTCTTTTCTCTGCAGTTTTGCTGAGTAGTTTGACTGCATTTTGTATTCTTTTCCTCTTTTATTTCTTAAAAAAATTCCCATTGCTGAGTAATTCAAATACGGCCTTGTTGAGTCATATGATATTTTCTGTGGTCCACTGGAAGTGATGGTCTTATGTATGATTGAGAGTATGTTGTGACCTCGATGGATACAACGAACATACATGTTATACCATCATATGAGAAAAAATATTAGTGTTACGGTATGTGTCTTCGTTTGTTGTATATATATGTATAGTATACTATTGTATACTATACCGACAAGATAAAGAATTAGACATGTGTGCAACAATGGGTATCTTTATTGTAGACGTTTCGCCATCCAGTGACTTTATCAATACAAATTCGAGGACATAATGGGAAGAGAGTAGAACTATGTACAAACAACGAGGTAATCAGTCCCCCAGTCTTACAGTTGGTGAAGAGCACCGTAGTCTTGAAGAATCTGAAACACAGGTATGAAGCTTGGCACTTGTATACCGGCGTCAGGTAAGGGACGTGAAGCAGTCGAAGACATTGATAGGCGGGTTTTTCCAGTGGAAGTAGGTCATACCCGAACGATGGGAGTTAGAGAAAAAGTTAGTGCAATACTACTACTGCTGCTGCTGCTGCTGCTGGTTACCACTACTGCTAGTTACTACTACTGATATTGCTACTGCTACTACTGTGACTATTACTACTACTACTATACTACTACTACTACTACTATTACTACTGCTACTACTATTACTACTACTACTATTACTATAATGCTACTACTACTACTACTACTACTACTACTACTACTACTACTACTACTACTACTACTACTACCACCGCCATGACCACCACTAAATCCTAGCCTAAGTGTTGTATCTTCAGTCACTCGTTCATTTATATGTAATGTTTTGCTGTCAGGATTATCTCATCTTTGGAAGAGTGCAATTAGTTGGGGGTCACCTAAATTGTAAGTTCCCCTGATCTTTGGGAAGGGGATGTTGGGGTCACCTCAGCTCAGGTGAGGGAGGTCAAGGGGAGGATGTGAGTAGTGGAGATGCAACTTCCTGGAAGTTGCGTTGCTGATTGTTCCTACAGGTAGATGGTGTGTCAAGCAGGTGTGTGTCAAGCAGGTGTGTGAGAAGCAGGTGTGTGTGAAGCAGGTGTGTGAGAAGCAGGTGTGTGTCAAGGTGGTGGTGAGAAGCAGGTGTGTGTGAAGCTGGTGTGTGTGAAGCAGGTGTGTGAGAAAGCAAGTGTGTGTCAAGAGGTGTGTAGAAGCAGGTGTGTGTAAGCAAGTGTGTGAAGCAGGTGCGTGTGAAGCAGGTGGTGTGCAAGCAGGTGTGTGTAAGCGGGTGTGTGAAAGCAGGTGTGTGAGAACCAGGTGTGTGTCAGCAGGTGTGTGTGAAGCAGGGTGTGTGAAGCTGGTGTGTGTGAAGCAGGTGTGTGTGGTGAAGCAGGTGTGTGTGAAGCAGGTGTGTGTGATAGGTGTGTGAGAAATAGGTGTGTGAGAAGCAGGTGTGTGTGTGAAGCAGGTGTTGAGACAGGTTGTATAAGCAGGTGTGTGTAAGCAGGTGTTGAGAAGTGTGTGAAGCAGGTGTGTGTCAAGCAGGTGTTTGCGAAGCAGGTGTGTGTGAAGCAGGTGTGTGTCAAGCAGGTGTGTAAGGCAGCACCATTTCACTTCATAAAACAGAGATGAGGATTTTTATTTAGTCCAGTTGTATAAACCTTTGTAATAAATAACGACAAATTAGTTCACAAAGACACAGGAGTAAACACTAGGACATATTTATTAGAAAACTTTTCGGTCCTGGGGCTTTGATTAAAGTCCCAGACCGAAACGTTTTCTAATAAATTTGTCCTAGTGTTTGCTGAGGTGTCTTTCTGAACCAGTTAGTCCACTTGTACTCGCATCGTGACACGGACTGAGAGAGGGAGGGGGTTGTCATCGGATTCTGCCTGAGAGCGCATAGGATTTGCAGCTCACAGTTTCTCAGAGAGGAATACCACCACATTTTCCAGGTTTTCACTTGCCTTCAGTTTCTTCTACACTTTATCTATGCCTGCAGGAGACGGTCCCACCACATTATCAATACCGCCGCAACGGCTGTGTTGATAATGTGGTGAGCTGCAAATCCTATGCGCTCTCAACCAGAATCCGATAACAACCCCTCCCCCTCTCAGCCCGTGTAACGATGCGAGTAAAAGTGTGGCAGGTCGTCCTTGTTTGCAGGTTTTCTCTTCACTGTGAAGGACAGATTATCCGTGTCTGTTCCTAGGAGGATGTCCAAGAACGAGTATGTAAAGTCACTACTGGATTAAAAAAAAAAAGAAGGGGGGGGGTCACCTGGTAAGTGATGAAATGGAAAGAATGCAGTTTGGTTTTACATGAGTATAATTTGTATGACACTTTATTGAGGCAGCTCTGATTAGGGTATCTGACATGGTGTTCCGTAACCTCGGAAATTTTAATATATCAGATGTATTTGACCTCCTTAAGGCCTTTACTTTATATCACAGACACACTTTTATTTACGACTACATTCTGGAAATGCTTGACGCTCGATCCACTCCTACTTATCTTCTGAACTTTGATTATTCTTTCTCTTCCTGTCGCACCTTTCTAATGGAATGTGCTGAGAAACTTGATGCTGTTGACACTGAAGATGTTTTTGCGACAGTTCGTGTTTTGAGACTCAGTCTTCGGGACAGCATGGACACACACACACACAACTAAGCGCATCCGGAGTAGTCGCCACAGCCTTAGTCCGACAGAGGATAAGACTGCGCAACAGATTAAATAGGGTGTTGTAACACTCGATGAAAAGACATAAACAGACTTAACATTATCAGTAATGTATTCAGCTATGTCCTTATTACATGTAAAAATGGAAGCCTTAATCCTCGATCAAGATTCCAAAAAAGATTCTGACTTCCAAGAAGTTTATGTCCAGGACCTTCTTATCACAGTTCCCACCATCTTAAGACATTCGTCTTGATTTTTAAGCATTTAGTGGATAAAGATCGCATTAGTATCACCAGCGCTAACAAAGTCCACTATAACTTGAAAATGCGTCATCCAATCGGTTCTAAATTTTCTAAACTGGTGTACTTTAAGGCAAGATTCATGCAACTAGTATTTACACCTGCAGATTCCTTCTGGTTAATTATATATATAAACCATTCCTGGACTTGGACTAGTTAATAAACGTGAAATCTGCAGATTCTGTGCGATAACTCGAGATTGCATTTTCTGGTTGGCTTCAAACGTTTACCACTGGTGTGATTTTGTCAAAGGAAGCTTCGCACTGAATTTACCTTGTGTAGGTTGCAGTCTGCCAATTTTATAAACCAAAATAGTTTTTTTTGCAGTAACTGTAACATGCCTCTCCTGATAGATTTCAAACATTAAATGCTATAGTATCATATTTAAAACAAATAGATGTATAACTACACTGTAAATTTATGCTGCACATTGCACTATTCCTTTTACATTCATTGAGGTAAACAGATCTGGATTATAGGATATTGGGAACCTCTCTTGGATCGCTCAGTGAAATGCATCCAGTTATTTGATGTTTGCGGAGGTTGTAGTAAGTGCTGCCAGTTTCGTGTGTGAAACAATGTTTTCTTGTATACTTTCTCAGTTTACAATTGTGGCTTCTTGTTCCTCCTGTTGATGGTGCTATGAAGTCTTCTTTATCACTTGTTTCGTATCTTTTATGATCTTGTGTGATTATCTTGTCTCCTAGATCAATATGGAGGGTACTTAGTGTGTTTACTCACCTATTTGTGGTTGCAGGGGTCGATTCAAAGCTCCTGGCCCCGCTTCTTCGCTAGTCGCTATTAGGTCCACTCTCTCCCTGCTTCAAGAGCTTAATCATACCTCTTCTTAAAGTTGTGTATGGACCCTGCACCTGCTACTTCACTGATAACTCTAAGGCCGAAGAAATACTTTCTAACATCTCTATGAATCATCTGAGTTTTTAACTGAAAATTGTTGCCCTTTGTTCCTGTGTCCCATCCCTGAAACATTCTGGTCCTGTCCTCCTTGTTAGTTCCTTTTAGTATTTTATATGTTATCATCATGTTTCCCCATCCCTCCTATCCTCTAGTGTCGTCAGGTTGAATTTCCCTAACCTCTTCTCATAAGACATAACCCCTTAGCTCCGGGACTAATCTTGTTGCAACTTCTGCACTTTCTCCAGTTTCTTGATGTGTTTGATTAGGTGTGTGTGTATAAGGGCTATAGAGAAAAATATAGAATAAAGGGTAGTTAAGGAGAGGTAAACACTGAGTGTGAGAGTGAGAATCAGATAGAGGGTGTAAAGAAAGATGGAGGAGGGTGTAAAGAAAGATGGAGGAGGGTGTAGAGGAAGGAAGTCTGCCATCAGAGAATGTTGACATAAAATTCATGGCACGTGTGATAATACTGAGGTGAACAATAATAACATTGTTGCTGTTAGGAGCTTAGTCAGTGGCGGACCTACATTTTTGTAGCCCTGAAGCTTGAACTGTTTTGGGGGCCCCTTCGCAGTTCCTTCTCATACAGTAGACCCACAAATTTTTAAGAATGTGGACTAGAGTCGTTTCTGGGGCCCCTCGGGATTACGGGCCCCTGAATCTTAAGTTTCGTAGTTTTATAGTAGATCCGTCCCTGAGCTTAGCGTTGAGAGTGTCAGCTACATCTGCTGATAATGTTACTGACTTGAGCTTCATTTTAAAGAACTGCTACCAAGGGTATCTTTATTATTATCTGCACTATTAAAACAGAGTAGTTTAGCGATATACCGACAAGTTGTGGAAAAGACACTTAATGTACAGAACAGGACTGTAGAAGCCACTCACGGCGAAACGTTTCCTTTAATAAACGTCCTTAGCTCGCGCTCTTGAGAAAAACACAGCATTAACAACCGAGTTTCCGTCGTATTATCTCAACACTGAAAAAGAATAATAATTGACAGAGAGGAATAACTAACTATACGGAGGTGTGGGATACACACGAGGAGGTGGAGGAGAGGCGGAGTAAGGCGTGATGAAAGGCAAGGTAGGTAGAGAGAGCAGAGGATGATGGAGGGAGGAAGAGCAGTACGAGTGACAGCGTGTGGGAGGCACAGGTGAGGGTAATTAACCTGCCCCTCCTCCTCATCCCACAGAGAAACACCACCCAGGTAGTGTGGGAAACCTCTGACGTCACGTGACACAATACGCATCCGGCTTGGAGGCAACCCTCGCAAATATAATAATAATAATAATAATAATAATAATAATAATAATAATAATAATAATAATAATAACGACAACAACTGCAATTCCAACTACAACAACAACAGTAACAATTATTATTACTACTACCACCACCTCAACTACCGCCCTGATCCATCGTCAGGTCTGGTCAAGGACTGGGTCGCGGGGGGTGTTGACCCCGGAACTCCCTCAAGGTAGGTAGACTCCAGGTAGACCGCCGCCACTACTACTACTGTTGTTAATAATAATAATAATAATAATAATAATAATAATAATAATAATAATAATAATAATAATAATAATAATAATAATAATGTACATAGTTTCATAGTGTATCATATTTTTACGATATATCCATTTCGAAGTTTAGTAGTAGTAGTTTGCCACCTGGCCGCTTGGGGCGCTCATCAACTGAACCACCTGTTACCTGTTACCATTAACAGATAAACAACAGTTTTGTTTATCTGTTATATGTTAATAATTTCCTTAGGCTGTTTATCTTGGTGTTTGGAGAAGCAAGCGGTGTTCTGTTTTACTCATGATAGAGTCACCAGTGTTGTTGTTTTGATGTTTTACCATTATTCATCTACAAAGTTTGAAGTAAATACGTGATTATTATTATTATTATTATTATTATTATTATTATTATTATTATTATTATTATTATTATTATTATTATTATTATTATTATTATTATTATTATTATTATACAGGAATGATGATTGCTGAATGCTGATCGTAAACATATAGGGATGATGATTGTAGACATACAGGGATGATGATTGTAGACATACAGGGGTGATGATTGTAGACATACATGGGTGATGATTGTAGACATACATGGGTGATGATTGTAGACATACAGGGGTGATGATTGTAGACATACAGGGGTGATGATTGTAGACATACATGGGTGATGATTGTAGACATACATGGGTGACGATTGTAGACATACAGGGGTGATGATTGTAGACATACAGGGGTGATGATTGTAGACATACAGGGGTGATGATTGTAGACATACAGGGGCGATGATTGTAGACATATAGGGATGATGATTGTAGACATACATGGGTGATGATTAGACATACAGGGTGATGATTGTAGACATACAGGGGTGATGATTGTAGACATACATGGGTGATGAATTGTAGACATACAGGGGTATGATTGTAGACATACAGGGGTGATGATTGTAGACATACAGGGGCGATGATTGTAGACATAAGGGATATGATTGTATGACTACATGGGTGATGATTGTAGACATACAGGGTGATGATTGTAGACATACATGGGTGATGATGTAGACATACAGGGGTGATGATTGTAGACATACATGGGTGATGAATGTAGACATACAGGGTGATGATTGTAGACGTATAGGATGATGATTGTAGACATACATGGGTGATGATTGTAGACATACAGGGTGTATGATTGTACATACATGGGTGATTGAGATATCAGGGGTGATGATTGTAGACATACATGGGTATGATTGTAACATACAGGGGTGATGATTGTAAACATACATGGTTGATGATTGTAGACATACAGGGTGAGATTGTAAGATATACAGGGTGATGATTGTAGACATACATGGTGATGATTGTAGACATACAGGGGTGATGATTGTAGACATACATGGGTGATGATTGTAGATATACAGGGGTGATGATTGTAGACATATAGGGATGATTGTAGACATACATGGTGATGATTGTGACATACAGGGGTGATGAATGTAGACATACATGGTGATATTAGACATACAGGGGTGATGATTGTAGACATACATGGGTGATGATTGTAGACATACAGGGGTGATGATTGTAAACATACATGGGTGATGATTGTAGACATACAGGGGTGATGATTGTAGACATACATGGGTGATGATTGTAGACATACAGGGGTGATGATTGTAGACATACATTCGTGATGATTGTGGACATACAGGGATGATGATTGTAGACATACAGGGATGATGATTGTAGACATACATGAGTGATGATTGTAGAAGTACAGGGGTGATGATTGTAGACATACATTCGTGATGATTTTAGATATACAGAGGTAATGATTGTAGCCCCTGGCTGTATCTAAGAAGGCACTGGACAGGCACCTAAAGTCAGTACCTGACCAACCGGGCTGTGGTTTGTACGTCAGCTTGCGTGCGGCCAGCAGTAACAGCCTGGTTGATCAGGCCCTGATCCACCATGAGGCCTGGTCTTAGACCGAGCCGTGGGGGCGTTGACCCCCGAAACCCTCTCCAGGTAAACTCCAGGATGATTGTGGACATACATGGGTGATGATTGTAGATATACATGGGTGATGATTGTGCACATACAGGGATGATGATTGAAGACATACAGGGATGATGATTGTAGACATACAGGGTGATGATTGTAGACATACAGGGGTGATGATTGTAGACATACAGGGTGATGATTGTAGACATACATGGATGATTGTAGGCATACATGGGTGATGATTGTAGATATACAGGGATGATTGTAGATATACAGGTGTGATGATTGTAGACATACAGGGATGATGATTGTAGACAGAGAAGTGATGAATATAAACATAGAGAAGTGATGATAATAGACATATGATAACACATTAAGAAGATTTAAGATAAATTGCCCCAGAGAAAAGACAAATATTGGGATTTATGATTATTAAGATCTGGTTTGTTATGTATATTGTAAGTGATGAGAGGCAGGATGACTTAGTATGTTGTATGAGAGGCAGGATGACTTAGTATGTTGTATGAGAGGCAGGATGACTTAGTATGTTGTATAAGAGGCAGGATGACTTAGTATGTTGTATGAGAGGCAGGATGACTTAGTATGTTGTATGAGAGGCAGGATGACTTAGTATGTTGTATGAGAGGCAGGATGACTTAGTATGTTGTATGAGAGGCAGGATGACTTAGTATGTTGTATGAGAGGCAGATGACTTAGTATGTGGTATGAGAGGCAGGATGACTTAGTATGTGTGTATGAAGCGGATGACTTAGTATGTTGTATGAGAGGCAGGATGACTTAGTATGTGTTGTAGAGGTGCAGTGTATAGTGATTGTATGAGAGCAGGATGACTTAGTAGTTGTATGAGAGGCAGGATGACTTAGTATGTTGTATGAGGAGCAGGATGACTTAGTATGTTGTATGAGAGGCAGGATGACTAGTAGTTGTATGAGAGGCAGGATGACTTAGTATGTTGTATGAGAGGCAGGATGACTTAGTATGTTATGAGAGGCAGATGACTTAGTATGTTGTATGAGAGGCAGGAATGACTTAGATGGTTGTATGAGAGGCAGGATGACTTAGTATGTTGTATGAGAGCAGGATGACTTAGTATGTTGTATGAAGGCAGGATGACTTAGTATGTTTATGAGACGGCAGGATGACTTAGTGTTGTATAGGGCGGATGACTTAGTATGTTGTTGACAGCATGATGACTTAGTATGTTGTATAAGGCAGGATGACTTAGTATGTTGTAGAGAAGCAGGTAGACTTAGTATGTTGTATGACAAGGCAGGCAGACTTATATGTTGTATGAAGGCAGGATACTTAGTATGTTTATGAGGGCAGGATGACTTAGAGTGTACTGAGAGCAGGATGACTTAGTATGTTGTATGAGAGGCAGGATGACTTAGTATGTGTATGAGGGCAGGATGACTAGTATGTTGTATGAGGCAGATGACTTAGTATGTGTATGAGAGGCAGGATGACTTACGTATGTTGTATGAAGCAGGATACTAATGTTGTATGAGAGGCAGGAGACTAGTATTTGTATGTAGAGGCAGGATGACTTAAGTATGTTGTAGCAGAGGCAGATGCTCATAGTGTGTAATGAGAGCAGGATGATTAGTATGTTGTATGAGAGGCAGGAATGACTATATGTTTATAAGAGGCAGGATGACTTAGTAGTTGTTGAGAGCAGGATGACTTAGTATGTTGTATGAGAGGCAGATACTAGTATGTTGTAGAGAGGCAGGATGACTTGAGTATGTCTGATAAGGCAGATTACTAGTATGTTGTTGAGAGGCAAGCATGACTTAGTAGTTTATAGAGCAGGATGACTTAGTATGTTTATGAGAGCAGATGACTTAGTATGATGTATGAAGGCAGATCGACATGTATGTATAAGGCAGGATGCTTATATGTTGTATGAGAGGCAGGATGACTTGTATGTTGTATGAGAGGTGTGGTGATGGTGTGGTTGTGAACGTTGGCGGTGGCGTTGGTTTTGGTGTTAGTGATGGGTAATGGTTTGTGGTGGTGACGATGGTGGTGGTTAGTGATGCGTATGGTTGTGGTGGTGGTGGTTGTGGTGGTGTTAGTGATGGGTATGGTTGTGGTGGTGATGGCTTTTTTTTATTTTGGTGAGGGACGGAGTTGTTGGAGGTAGGGGATGTTGGGGAGGAAGATATAAGGAAGTGGTGAATGTGACAGTTCAGAGAGGTCATCAACAATCATTGATGCCTGGGAACACCTCGTGGATTGTCCCACACCACAAGATGACCCACCTTCGCTTACTCCTTCACCGCTGCAGCATACGGGCGCCTGGCAAACCTGAGAATAGCGTTCCGATACCTTAATAAGGAATCGTTCAAGACACTGTACACTGTGTATGTTAGGCCCATACTGGAGTATGCAGCACCAGTCTGGAACCCACACCTGGTCAAGCACGTCAAGAAGTTAGAGAAAGTACAAAGGTTTGCAACAAGGCTAGTCCCAGAGCTCAAGGGAATGTCGTACGAGGAAAGGTTAAGGGAAATCGGACTGACGACACTGGAGGACAGAAGGGTCATGGGAGACATGATAACGACATACAAGATACTGCGGGGAATAGACAAGGTGGACAGAGATAGGATGTTCCAGAGAGGGGACACAGAAACAAGGGGTCACAACTGGAATCTGAAGACTCAGACGAGTCACAGGGACGTTAGGAAGTATTTCTTCAGTCATAGAGTTGTCATCAAGTGGAATAGCCTAGCAAGTGAAGTAGTGGAGGCAGGAACCATACATAGTTTTAAGAAGAGGTATGACAAAGCCCAGGAAGCAGAGAGAGAGAGGATCCAGTAGCGATCAGTGAAGAGGCGGGGCCAGGAGCTGAGTCTCGACCCCTGCAACCACAATTAGGTGAGTACAATTAGGTGAGTACACACACACACACACACACACACACACACACACACATGCTAACTATACTCTCCAGGCTACTGAATGAAACTGACGACAGAGATAAATAATTATTATTTTTGGCTGAACTGACGAAAAGACTAAACATCAAGGACAGGGAAAATCAGGAAATAAGAAAAATCAGATTATATGATGCTTAACGGTTTAAAACAATAACGATATATATATATATATATATATATATATATATATATATATATATATATAATATATATATATATATATATATATATATATATATATGTCGTGCCGAATATGTAAAACTTGTCAATTAGCAAGAACTCATTTAAAATTAAGTCCTTTTCTAAAATTTTCTCTATACGTTTAAGATACAATTTTTCATTAATGGTAGTGAAAATTTTAATTTTGCTCCAAAACGAATCTGTGTGTTTTCGTTAGGTTTAGAATGATTTTGGCGAAATTATTGCATACACAAATTTTCGCTTGTCTTATATGGCAAGATGAGCGTTGCTATTTAAGCCAAGATGGCAAGTTCTGCCTATTCGGTACGACATATATATATATATTTATATATAATATATATATATATATATATATATATATATATATATATATATATATATATATGCAATAAGATCACAGTAAACAGGTGATTTCAGAATATGCAAAACAACCACTCTGAAAGAATAGAGAAATTCCAAAGCGCTTTCGTGACTACTCACATTATCAAGGAACTATAATAATGTGAGTAGTCACGAAAGCGCTTGGAATTTCTCTATTCTTTCAGAGTGGTTGTTTTGCATATATATATATATATATATATATATATAAATTATATATATATATATATATATATATATATATATATAATATATAAATATATATATATATATATATATATTTATACGTTTGTTTTCTACGTCCACAGCAGGACTTGAACCTGCCAGACTCTATCAAAGTTCCACAAGGGTCAGTCCTAGGACTGGTGCTGTTTCTGGTATATGTAATGACAAGACGGAACGAATAGATTCAGAGGTGTCCCTGACGTGAACCTAGTGTGGGACTACGAACGAATCTGGACAGGCTACTAACCTGGTCCAATATCTGGCTCCTGGAGTTTAACCCCACCAAATGCAAAGTCATGAAGAGTGGAGAAAGTGACAAGGCCCCAGGCAGAGTACAGACTAGGGAGGCTAAAAGACTGCAAACCTCACTCAAGAAAAAAGGATCTTGGGGTGAAACTAAACCCGGATCTAAGCGGTATGTCCTACAAGGAGAGGTTAAAGGAAATCATATTGACTGCACTGGAAGCTGAAAACTCAAATGAGTCGCAGGGATATTAGGAAGTGTTTCTTCAGCCATAGAGTCGTCAGGAAGTGGAACACTCTGGAGAGTGATGTAGTGGAGGCAGGATCCATACTTAGCTTTAGGAAGAGATACGACAAAGCTCATGGAGCAGGGAGAAAGTGAACCTAGTAGAGACCGCGAAGAGGCGGGGCCAGGAGCTGTGAATCGACCCCTGCAACCGCAAATAGGTAAGTACACCTGTTTCTCGTCAAACAGTCTGAACAACATTTGCAGAATGTAGCAGCTACCCTCACGATACTCTGCACACAGCACCTCAGCGACCTTTCAAAAAAAAGTAAATATTTATCAAAAATATACCTCAAACAACAACAAACAACAACAATAGGTATTCACCTTAAGTACTGAGCACCATTGTGGAGCTCACACTTAGAATAACGAAGCGTACGAAATATGAAGGATACAGACTCATAGCTGAGAGAAATTACAACTGGTGCAGAAATTAGAAATGTAAAGAGTGAACGTTTGTTCCGTGTTTTATTATCAAGTCGCCAGCTACTTGATAATGGTCTAGGATGAAGTGAAACGTCTCGTTTTTTCTTGTTAATTTGTGGTTCAAAGCGAAAAGTTAGAGGAAAATTTATATACAAGCTCTTCTATCCTTGTGTATACACCTACGCTATATACAGGTCCTGTCCCCTATACCATGTTATCCATACACAGGTGCCCCCCCTCCCATGTTATCTATACGGAGGTCCTGCCCCCTCCCACAAATCCTCCGCCATATGTCATGCCCCTCCCTGCCTACCCCTCTCATCTTCCTAACCACTACACAGGTAACTGGGACGTCTGGGGGTAATCACTTCCGCTATTATCTAATACGAAGGTTTCCTGATGCATCCTCATCTCACACCTCAGTACATCTTGCACACCCGCAAATACACAAAAGAGTATAGCAGCATATTTTCGTATGCATCGATAAGGACAGAAGCCAGAAGGCCTGGTCTGGGACCGGGCCGCGGGGGCGGTCATTTCCCCTCCGGAAGCAACTATAGGTAACCTACAGGTATGTACACTGACTCTCAGTGGTACATACGCTGGCTAAGACTGTGTCTCCCCCCCCCCACACACACACACACGAGGTTCACCACCACCATAAGCAACCTCCGCCCTTCACGAATACACAGCATCCTGATCTACACAGAATTTGATTCTGTTTCTGCTCGACCCCTGACCTGTGATCTCCACGGGTGACCCCGTGTGTGACACGGGGCACTGGGGCCAGGGCCAGGGAGCAGCGCCTCGTGTCACCACATCCGCTAGACTTATCCGAGACGCAGGAAAAGATGCTCCCAAGGTCAGCCTCCTCCTCCTGTAGCAGGCAGGAAGAAGGAGGGAGTTACTGAGAAAATTCTCTGTGCCCTCTGAAGGGGAGACGATCTTCAGGGCACCAGAGGTCCGCAGGGTCATGCAGTTGACGGCTGCAAGGTCACCCATGTAGGAAGTAGGTGAGGGGGATGACGGGGGTGTTCCTCGTGATGCTGGTGGGGGCATCTCTGGTGTGTTGTTGTACTGGTGAGGGGGAGGGGGTGATACTTGTGATGCTGATGGAGTCGTCTCAGACGTGTTGTGGTACTGGTGTGGGGGAAGGGGTGTTCCTTGTGATGGTGGTGGGGTCGTCTCAGATGTGTTGTGGTCCTGGTGTGGGGGAGGGGGTATTCCTTGTGATGGTGGTGGGGTCGTCTCAGGTGCGTTGTGGTACTGGTGAGGGAGGGGAAGTGGGTGCTGTGACGCTGTTGGGGTCGTCTGCGGTGTAGTGTTGTGATACTGGTGAGTGAGGAGGAGGTGTTCCTTGTGATGCAGGTGGGGTCGTCTCTGGTGTGTTGTAGTACTGGTGAGGGAAGGGGGAGGGGGTGTTACTTGTGACTCTGCTGTGTTTGTAGTGTTGTGATACTAGTGAGGGAGGGGGAGGGGGTTTTACTTGTGACGCTGGTGGGGTCGTCTAAGGTGTGTTGTAGTGTTGTGGAACTGGTGAGGGAAGGGGGGGGGGTTTCTTGTGACGCTGGTGGTGTCGTCTTTGGTGTAGTGTTGGGGTACAGATGCTGGAGGGGGGGAGGTGTTCCTTGTGACGCTGGTGAGGTCGTCTCTGGTGTAGTGTTGGGGTGCAGGCGCTGGAGGGAAAGGAGGTGTTCCTTGTGACGCTAGTGGGGTCGTCTCTGGTGTAGTGTTGGGGTGCAGGTGCTGGAGGGGGAGGAGGTGTTCCTTGTGACGCTGGTGGGGTCGTCTCTGGTGTAGTGTTGGGGTACAGGTGCTGGAGGGGAGGAGGTGTTCCTTGTGACACAGGTGGGGTCGTCTCTGGTCTAGTGTTGGGGTACAGGTGTGGAGGGGGAGGAGGTTTTCCTTGTGACTTTGGTGGGGTCGTCTCTGGTGTGTTGTATTGTTGTAGTACTGGTGAGGGAGGGGGGACGGGGTGTTACTTGTGACTCTGGTGTGTTGTAGTGTTGTGGTACTGGTGAGGGAGGGGGGTGTTACTTGTGACGCTGGTGGGGCCGTGTCTGGTGTGTTGTAGTGTTGTGGTACTGGTGAGGGATGGGGAGGGGGTGTTTCTTGTGACGCTGGTGGGGTCGTCTCTGGTGTAGTGTTGGGGTACAGGTGCTGGAGGGGGAGGAGGTTTTCCTTGTGACGCTGGTGGGGTCGTCTCTGGTGTAGTGTTGGGGTACAGGTGCTGGAGGGGGAGGAGGTTTTCCTTGTGACGCTGGTGAGGTCGTCTCTGGTGTAGTGTTGGGGTACAGGTGCTGGAGGGGGAGGAGAGTTTTCCTTGTGACGCTGGTGGGTCGTCTCTGGTGTAGTGTTGGGGTACAGGTGCTGGAGGGGAGGAGAGTTTCCTTGTGACGCTGGTGAGGTCGTCTCTGGTGTAGTGTTGGGGTACAGGTGCTGGAGGGGGAGGAGGTTTTCCTTGTGACGCTGGTGGGGTCGTCTCTGGTGTAGTGTTGGGGTACAGGTGCTGGAGGGGGAGGAGGTTTTCCTTGTGACGCTGGTGGGGTCGTCTCTGGTGTAGTGTTGGGGTACAGGTGCTGGAGGGGGGGAGATGTTCCTTGTGACGCTGGTGGGGTCGTCTCTGGTGTAGTGTTGGGGTACAGGTGCTGGAGGGGGAGGAGGTTTTCCTTGCGACGCTGGTGAGGTCGTCTCTGGTGTAGTGTTGGGGTGCAGGTGCTGGAGGGGGAGGAGGTTTCCTTGTAACGCTGGTGGAGTATATGACTTCATAGATTTATGTAACCTAACCTAAATTATCTTAACCTGACTTACAATAATAAAAACTGGATTAGAAAACTGTGAAAGCGTTAGGGAACTGACGTTGAACATCACGTCAAAAAACTTGAGGTGCAATAAACACACTGACAGATAGCTAAATGTACAGGGTCCAAGACCTTGTCAACGTCCTCCCTTCAAGTATAAGCGGTATTTACCAACATATTCCTAACTATCTTCAAGAGGAATCTTGCCAAATTCCCTTAGAGAGTTTTTTGATCAGCCGGGCTGTTGTACCTGCGCTCAAGCAGGACTCGTGGGGGGTTAGACATGGGTGGACTGTGCTCATGTTATCTTTGAAGTTCAAGGTAAAGGCTTGACAAAGCTCCTGGAGAGCGAAACGTTCCTACAATATAATGTTTCATTAGTTACATATGTTTCCTTTTACTTAACAATGCTATAATATTTTGCACTACTTTTATCTGAACAAAAAAAATGTTCCTGGTTTCTAGTGAATGTTCAAAGGTGTATAACGCATTCCCAAGCAGTCGAGTGGTAACATTCTTGGTGTCGCCACTCACCGGACGTGAATCAGAGGGATCGCTGCTGAGGACAGACACCTACGAAGAATCATTGGTGATTTAAGTTCTATTCCTGTCGACTTGGAGGCATTTTTCATTTGCTTAAGTCAGTAAATATTTTTCAAGATGAGATCAGACTCAAATAATGATGAGTATTACCAACTAGAAAGCTTGAAGTCTCTCGGGGCAGCTATAAATTCACCTAAAAAGTATTGGTTATGTAAGAAATGATTGGAAGAACCATCACGGCCGCCGATCAAGCTGTTATTGTCAGCGATGTGATAAGATCAATATTATGAGTGTTCAGTGTACTAATCCATACACAAATAACCCGCACCTAGGACAGAAAGCTTACGACGACGTTTCGGCCAGACTTGGACCATTTGCAAAGTTACACTGTGACTGTAAATGGTCCAAAACGGACCGAAACGTCCTCGTAAGCTTCTCTCTCCAATAGTGCTGGTTATTTATGTATTGTTCCAATCACGGTATTGTGCCTCTTTGTATTCACCCTCATGACTACACCATGGAAAGATGCTGCTATCCTTCACCTGCACTCCTCCACCTATCCTACCATCCCAGGACGTTACCATCCCGCCACCTCTCGCCAGCGTGCCCTCATCCTGCCCTCTTCCCCACCTGAACATCCTTCCCCACCTGAGTGATATACCCACCACAACATTACTGGCCGGATGCTGCTGATCTTGAAGGTGAAGCACAAAAAATCTCTTCCTGTGATCTGGCGGCCGCCCTCTGACCTAGAGGAGGTTACTTCCATCCCTCTCAGTGGTTCTACCTTTGGCCTTTGACACTCACGGGTTGTCATAAGGCAAAGGGTCGAGGGCCTTTATCCACGAGCGCCCTCACGCACGCTCACACGCACCTGCATACGCACGCACACAGGAAGGTGTTAGCCTCTGGTTTTTGTTCTCACCTCTCCTTGTCGTAATCTCAAGATGCTACGTGTCTTGCTCTTCCCTTTGGTGTTTCCTTTACTCTCTGCAGTAGTGTGGCTCCTTCACTCTATCCTAACATGTGGCTCCTTCACTCTATCCTAACATATGGCTCCTTCACTCTGTCCTGACATGTGGCTCCTTCACTCTGTCCTGACATGTGGCTCCTTCACTCTATCCTAACATGTGGCTCCTTCACTCTATCCTAACATGTGGCTCCTTCACTCTGTCCTGACATGTGGCTTTCACTCTGTCCTGCATAGTGTGGCTCCTTCACTCTATCCTAACATGTGGCTCCTTCACTCTATCCTAACATGTGGCTCCTTCACTCTGTCCTGACATGTGGCTCCTTCACTCTGTCCTGACATGTGGCTCCTTCACTCTATCCTATCATGTGGCTCCTTCACTCTATCCTAACATGTGGCTCCTTCACTCTATCCTATCATGTGGCTCCTTCACTCTGTCCTGACATGTGGCTCCTTCACTCTATCCTAATATGTGGCTCCTTCACTCTTTCCTAACATGTGGCTCCTTCACTCTGTCCTGACATGTGGCTCCTTCACTCTATCCTAACATGTGGCTCCTTCACTCTATAACCTTACTCTACTTGTTGGCTCCTTTCACTTGTCCTGACATGTGGCTCCTTCACTCTATCCTAAATGTGGCTCCTTCTACTCTTTCCTAACATGTGGCTCCTTACTCTGTCCTAACATGTGGCTCCTTCACTCTTCCTAACATGTGGGCTCCTGTCCAACATCTCTTTCCCTAACATGTGGGACTCCTTTACTCTGTCCTAACATGTGGGGCTCCTTTACTCTGTCCTAACATGTGGCTCCTTTACTCTGTCCTAACATGTGGGGCTCCTTTACTCTGTCCTAACATGTGGGGCTCCTTTACTCTGTCCTAACATGCTTCGGGTGTTAGTGGAGAATGAGTACCGACTCCAACTCTTGGGCCTCGTCTTTTCCTCATAAACTGCATTGTGTAGCTCACTTCCTACTCTTCTGGACTATGCCGTGTCTACTCTTGAGTCCATCTACTAAGATGATCTTCACTATATACCTTCCTAATTAATTTCACTTGGTTACTTGCCGTACATGTTGGAAATATAAATCCCCGTGGCTCATTTGAACTTGTAATTTACATGTGTTTTTCCTCGTTCTGTTCCACTCCATGCCTTCTTTGGAAATGTCTCAGAGTATCTTATATGTTATGATCATGTCTCCGCTGGTTCCTATATTGAAAGTGTGTCCGAGTTATCAAAGCTTACGTCCCAGATTAGTAATAATTAGCTTGGTTTTTGGCCAGCCTCTGAACTTTCTGTATTTTTTTTATATGTCTGATAGAGATGAGGGTTACATACCGGCGCTGCGTGCTCAGTTGTTTGTTAATTTTATTATTGTTTTTATTGTGTGTGTTGCATATATATTTTGTATAGCTGCGAGCGCTGGGTGACCTACACGCTCAGGGTGCTCCGAAATGGTATTACTATTACTTCTGCCACTCTTTCTTATTCTCTCCCTTCCTCCTCATTTCCTCCTTCCCAATGGGAGGTTAGTGACTCGCCGGGGGCCAGGAACCCCCCTTCCCACATCCTAGCATCTGAGAATATTCCCATCAATTTCCCGCAGATGAGAATATCCTTTGCCCCTGGTCGACCCCATTTCCAGCCTCATCCTTATCCCGAGATCTGTTTGTGTGATGTCCAGGTGTGTGGCAGGACTTCATGGCTCAGTCTGCATCCCAGGGTAGGATACTCAGGCCCGGTAACATAACCGGCTGCATGTAATCATATCTTCCTTGTTGGAGTTCAGAGGTTCGAGCCTAAAGCAGTAGGATGCTCAAGCCCAGTGAATATGAATTCCCTTATTAAATGAGTGGCATTGTCCAGTACTTTGTTAATGGTGATATGTTCACTTACATGATGCGTGGCACTGTGCAGTACTGTGTTAATGGTGGTATGTTCATTCACGTGATGCGTGGCACTGTCCATTACTGTCTTTATGGTGGTATGTTCACTCACATGATGCGTGGCACTGCCCATTACTGTCTTTATGGTGGTATGTTCACTCACATGATGCGTGGCACTGTCCATTACTGTCTTTATGGTGGTATGTTCACTCACACGATGCGTGGCACTGTCCATTACTGTCTTTATGGTGGTATGTTCACTCACATGATGCGTGGCACTGTCCATTACTGTCTTTATAGTGATATGTTCACTCACATGATGCGTGGCACTGTCCCTTACTGTCTGTATGGTGGTATGTTCACTCGCATGATGAGTGACACTGTCTGTTACTGTCTTTATTGTGGTATGTTCATTCACATGATGCGTGGCACTGTGCAGTACTGTCTTTATGGTGGTATGTTCACTCACATGATGCGTGGCACTGTCCATTACTGTCTTTATGGTGACATGTTCACTCACATGATGCGTGGCACTGTCCATTACTGTCTTTATGGTGGTATGTTCACTCACATGATGCGTGTCACTGTGGAGTACTGTCTTTATGGTGGTATGTTCACTCACATGATGCGTGGCACTGTGCAGTACTGTCTTTATTCAATTCAATTCAATTCAATTCATGTTTATTCTCTATAAGGGTTACAATGTGGGGTTCACAGGTTTTGGGTATTGTGTGGTTTACATGTTATAAAATACTAATTACAGAGGGGGCCACTAGGACACCTAGCATGGCTAGGCATTTCGAGCAGACTTAGATTAAATCTTAACATTAAATCCTTACAGATTATGGTATTAAGGCTAAGTGACTACATCATAATTTGTGAGTTTAGCAATGTGAATGCTTTTGTTTTGGCACAATACAAGGTGTCTATATTGGAGTATCATAGGCAAACTTATGACTAGTTAGGATTTATTATTTAAGATAGAAATTTCTGTTTTATGTCATGGGTGATGATAAAAATTGTAAACCACCAATGCTTATCATATAGTTATTGTCGGGGGGATCGGGGAGAAAATTTTTTTCTAACGTATTTGAAAGTGTAAATGGTCTGCATTTTAGATTTTCGGAGGTGTTCCAGTTTTTGGGTCCTTTAAAAATACATTGAATTTTTTGTAAAGGGTTTAGTCGAACCGGGAATTCTAGGTTTTTGTGTCTGGTGTTATCCTGTGGTCCTGCACAACTACAAAAAGCTTTTTTAGGTCAAGGTTAAAGGGGAATTTAAGGTCCTGTAATATAGATTACACAGTATAAGTGGGATGTTCTGAACGGGGAGTAAGTTTAGATCTATAAAGAGGGGGGGGGGGGGTGTTGCCAGGGAGGGATTTAGTGTTTATTTTTACTGTGGCTTTTTTTGGTTTTTTATTGGTTTGGGTGTGTTGCTGCAGTTGAACCTCAACCAGACAGCATACTGGGTTTGGATATATAAGTAAAGGGTAAGGTGAGAAGGGCATTTTTGCGGCACGTATATCGTATTTTGGAGAGGACCCCACCTTTTGGGGAAACTTTTTTTTTTTATTTTTTGGATAGGGTGGAAATTTAGGTCGTTGCAGTATAGGGAAAAGGGAATTTTGCCCTCATTTGTCTGGCAATTAGAGTTTTTCGTCTTAATGTTAAGTTTCCAACACCGCTCTGCTACCAAACATAATATAGTAGGTTTTGCCAGTTTTTAAGTGAAGTTTATTGGCTGCATCCCGACATTTTGAGCACCCCCCGTTTGACAATGATGTTTTAGGGTGGCAAATTAGGGGGGGAGATGACCCAAATTGCCGTCACAAAGAGAAGAATTTCAGGTGTTTGGATTGTTTGGGAAAATCATTGATGAAATGAGGAAGACAGGGTCCGGGCACTTCCCTCGGAATCCCGTATCAAGTGGGTGTATTGATGAGGGTGTCTTTAAAAGGGACAAACTGATACCTATTTGAAGGGGGGATTTAAAAAATGCAAGCACAAACCTCTTATACCATAGTGTCAATTTGTGGAGTAGATGCCAGACACGTGTCAAACGCTTTTTTAGGGGGGGTAAAAATTCCAATGGATACCCTTATTTCCAATGCGTGCAAGCAGGTCAGCATTTTATAATTGCATCATTAGTGCTTTTATTTTTTCCCGAATCCAAATTGGGAGGGGTTAGTATGTTTTGTGACGTTTTTAAATGAATTGTCCCCCTTGCACGAGTTTCTTTAAGATTTTGGATACAATGGAAGTTTGATATTGGCCTAAGTTGTTTACCCGTCTGTTGGGGCACCACCTTTAGTATTGGTGTAAACCCCTTTCTGTCTTGAGTAGTGTCGGGAAAGTGTATTTTTTAGGACTGTTAAAAAGTAATGTAATAGCATGCCAAAAGGACAATGGGCCGCCCTTGTTACAATTTAATGGTGGACTTTTGAGACAGATTCCCCGAGTTTTTTTTAAGTACTTTATGATAGGGGTGACTTCCCGGGCCAAAGTAGTATCCCCGCACGGGCAGGGGTTTACGTGGTTTTTTAAACTGGCGAGATTAGATCCTAAGTTGAGAGAAGTCGGTTTATCTATTAGCTGTATCAAGTGGGATCCCAGTGATTTCATGAGGTTTATTAGAAAAATATCTTTTTTTGTTTCAGTTTGTGGGTCCCCCCAGAATCTGGAAAGTTTTTTTTTCCGGGTCCTTTTATATCTCCTCCTTGTCGTAAATCTGCTGGAGTAGTACATTTTTGCCCTTTCTTTATTAATTTGGGAACTGTAATATTGTTTAAGAATATCCTTGTGTTTAACCCCCTGTCTATTAGGTGGTAGTTCACCCCACAGATGCTGCACTGTGCAGTACTGTCTTTATGGTGGTAAGTTACACTCCATAGTGTGGCACTGTGCAGTACTGTCTTTATGGGTAGGCCTCACTGTTTTCACTCAGTATTCTTTTTACCTCATTTTATAACCACACTCCACCACACTCTCATCTCTTTATTACTGACTCTTTGATCTGCTGGAATGTGATCTTTCGCACGTCTCTTTTTTTTTTGTTTAGGAAACGTAAATAAGATGTAAGTAAATAATGTTTAGATGTAGCTGCATGCTATCGTTAGTAATACAGAAAAGACACAAGTGACAATGTTTCATTCCGTGTCAAGCTTTATCAGGTGCTACACAGAACTAGGTCTGTATTTGTTTCTTTTCGTCAATGGTACCTTTAACCTTTGAAGAATTTCGAGAGTAGCTTTAAAATGGTGTGCGATACCGACAGGGTGTTGAACAACAATCCGAAATACACACACTGGGACAGGATGAAAGTTATGACGAAACTTCAGTCCGACTTGGACCATTAATTGACAAGTCACACTGCTAATCGTCCATGTCGGACCGAAACGTCGTCATTAATTTTCCCTGTTCCAAATGCGGGTTATTTATGTGTAAACACTAGGACATTTTTGTGGAAATGTTTCAGTGCTGGGAACCTTGGTCACTTGTGACGAATTATTTATATTTCTCAAGATGCTTTTCTCCGTAGCATTAAACTGTTACACAAAAACATGCATTTGCGAGGTTTTATATATATAATATATATATATATATATATATATATATATAAAATATTAATATTATGGGAAATACATTTAAATTTGGGGACCCCTCCAAAAGGGGAAGAAAAGAAAAACTTGCTTCAGGGAAAACTCAAGGTTCTCCCTGAAGCGTTTGAATTTTCTCCTACTCACCCCCTATATTTCAAGTATTTTTTTATTTAAAGACAAAATACATTGGCCAAACATTCACAAAAATACAACACAAAGTAAAACAACATAAGGTAACTCAGAGCTACATCTCGAATACTTCGTCCAGCTCCCCTGCGGTGGGCCGGGGCCAGCCAGAATACTGCAGGCATTTCCCCTCTGGATCGCAACACTGAGTCTCTGAAAGAGGAAGCTGGTCGCCCTGTGGGGCCTTGGTGATGAGCTTTTCACCCGCTCTTTGAGGAACTTTAGAACAAAACTTGCCCCATGCTCCAAGGTCTCTGACCCTATTGGGAAAGAAGTTATAGCAAGGGGGAGCGTCTTCAATTTTTCGGGTCTTCTGGGTCTCCCTGTGGCTGGCAGCACCACCCCCTTCCACTACAGAGTATGGCAACTAGGTGTCTGCCAATGTGGCGGCACAGGTGTAGTCCCAGGCAATCTGCTTTCCCCTCCTTCCAGGTAGCATAGTGGCTCCATCAGGACGCTTTTGACTTCCATCAGACCTCTGTATTTGGGGTTCCCGTTGAGCTGGGCAATGGGCTGTGGCGAGGCTTCTCTTTATGATGTCATTGACCTCCTCATGTCTGGCATACTTCCCTTCTGCTGTGTGACACACGAGACCATGAAGTCCGAATTGATCAGCTGTCGCCCTGCCGCAAATACACCTATGTTCGGTGAGGAAGGGGGCGGCTAGGCGAAGTGCAACACCAATCTGAATGGCCTGTGGGTCGAGACGGGTGCCCAGGGAGGAATTGGGAAGAGCTAACAGGAAATCTCCTGAGTGTGGTGCCTTTACTGCCAGGAGGCGAGCTTTGTCCTTTCCTGAAGCATTGGAGAGCATTGTGTTGGCGATTTTTTCCATGATCGGTTTGTCCCAATGGGACTGTTTGTGCTCTTTGGGAGGAGCTGGTCTACTGGAGGAGTCTGTAAGGGTGTCCCACCGAATCGCTGCTTCAGTAAACCTGGGGTCTTGAGCTCTTACCATGTCTCTCTTCTTGACTAATGCACTGGAAGCCAAACACGAAGATATATATATATATATATATATATATATATATATATATATATATATATATATATATATATATATATATATATGTCGCTCGTGCCTGATAGGTAAAATTGGTCAACTAGCAAGAACTCATTTAAAATTAAGTCCTTTCTAAAATTTCTCTTATACGTTTAAAGATATATTTTTTTTCATTTACGTTAATGTAAAAGTTAATAATTTTTTACCAAAAGGACCTTAGAAAACTTACCTAACCTTATTATAACAAGCGCAATTTAATTTAGCCTAATCCAGCTAAATGGATTTAAGATAAGTTGATAATAATTTAATAATAAACAAACACAATGAAATATATTTTTTCGTTAGGTCCAGAATGATTTTTTCGAAATTATTGCATGCAGAAATTTTCACTTGCTTATTCGGCAAGAAGAGCATTGCTATTTAAACGAAAATCTCAAGTTTTACCTATTCGGCACGATACATATAACAGAGTTTTTACGAGGATAGTGAGGTCCAGGTTAGGGGGTGCAGGAGAGAGGGAGATTGCGTCACAGGAAAAGTAAAAGAAGTAAATGCTAGGGTGTTGGGGAGAAGGGTGGGATTAAATTATGAGGAATCAAATACAAAATGGGAGTTGACACAGTTAGTTTTTACTGATGATGCTATGCTCTTGGGAGATTCTGAAATTGCAAAGGTTAGTGGACGAGTTTGGGAGGGTGTGTAAAGAAAGGAGGTTGAAAGTGAACATAGGTAAGAGTAAGGTGTTGAGGGTATCAAACGAGTTAGGTACAGAAAAATTGGATATCGGACTGGAGGGAGGGAGTATGGAAGAAATGAATGTCTTCAGGTATTTGGAAGTACACTTATCAGCGGATGGGTATGTGAAGGACGAGGTAAACCATAGAATTGATGAAGGAAGAAAGATGGGTGGTTCATTAAGGTATCTGTGGAGACAGAGAACGTTATCCATGAAGGTACCGAAGGGAATGTATAAGAGTATGGTGGTACCAACACATATGGATGCAAAGCATATGTTGTGAATGTTGCAACGAGAAGGAGGCTGGAGTCAGTAGAGATGTTGTATCTAAGGGCAATGTGTGGTTAAATGTTATGCAGAGAATTCGTGGTGTGAAAATTATTAGGTGTGGAGTTACTAAAAATATTATTCGGGGGGGGGGGCTGAGGAGGGGTTGGTGAGGTGATTTTGTCATTTAGAGAGGATGGAACAAAATGGGATGACTTGGAGGGTGTATAAATCTGTAGTGGAGGGAAGGAGGGGGTAGGGATCGTCCACACACACACACACACACACACACACACACACACACACACACACACACACACACACACACACACACCACACACACACACACACACATAACACACACACACACACACACACACACACACACACACACACACACACACACACACACACACACACACACACACACACACACACATGGAATTTTGATGAGCTGGAGAGAGGAGACAGTGGAGAAGCAAGTGATTACAAAGGACCGCTTCAGTCTGGAGGTCCTAAGGTAGTAATTGCAGTGATGTATAACCCACCTCAGAACAGCAGGAGGCCAAGGGAAGAGTATGATGAGAGCAATATAGCGATGGTTGACACACTGGCTGCAGTGGTCAAAAGAGCTCGTGCATGCACAGTTCTCTGTTTCTGTCTCACAAAATAACTGTCTACAGTCCTTTGTTTCTGTCTCACAAAATAACTGTCCACAGTCCTCTGTACATCCTGGCAAGCTCAACAAGTCTCACACCACTCTCATACTTCTGTATTATTTCCTTCTTCACATCTATGGTGTGTCTCACCTTCTTTACCACAGGGGTACCACTAGCAAGTTTCTTTGGGCCCATTGTAGCTTATTTCACAGTCCCACAAGCACTAAATACAATGAAATAATCGTAAAATGTTTGAGAGCGAAGGTTAGTGTTCACTCAAGCATCAACAAAACCAGACTGGCTCTCATTTCGCCTGTGTGGGGACGCAGACAGAGGGCTGCTGGACAGGTCCGGTACCCGGCAGTTATCGAAAAGTTCCATAAGTGATACGTTCGAAATTTGAGGGTATATATATATATATATATATATATATATATATATATAATATATATATATATATATATATATATATATATATATATAAACAACAAACAAGTTTTATTTCTTTGCAAGATTACATTGAGAAAATGAAATTACAATAATTAGTTGCAGTGCAAAGAGCTCCACTATCATGCCTAGGCATTATGGGTGGCTTTAGTTAAATTTCTTACAGACTTCTTAATACTAATTAAATTGATCATAGATTAAGTTGTACACACACACACACACACACACACACACACACACAACACACACACACACACACACACACACACACACACACACACACACACACACACACACACACACACACACACACATCTTTCCAACGGGATACCAGATCCTGAGGAAAGACAGAGGTAACAGGGGGGGTAGAGGAGAGGCACTGTTGATCAAAAACCGATGGAATTTTGATGAGCTGGAGAGAGGAGGCAGCGGAGAAGCAAGCGATTACATAGCGGGAACACTTCACTCTGGAGCTCTCCTAAGGTGGTAATTGCAGTCATGTATAACCCACCACAGAACAGCAGGAGACCAGGGCATGAGTATGACGAAAGCAATAGAGCGATGGTTGACACTGGCTACAGTGGCCAGAAGAGCTCATGCATGCAGGGCAAAGCACCTGATCATGGGCGACTTTAACCACAAGGAGATCGACTGGGAGATCTTGGAGCCACATGGGGGCCAAGATACATGGAGGGCTAAGATGATGGAGGTGGTACTGGAAAACTTCATGTACCAACACGTAAGGGACACTACAAGAGAGAGAGAGAGGAGAGGATGAGCCAGCAAGACTGGACTTAGTATTCACCTTGAGCAGTGCAGATATTGAGGACATCACATATGAAAGTCTCCTTGGGGCCAGCGATCATGTGGTTTTGAGCTTCGAATACACAGTAGAGCTACAAGTGGAGGGGGAAGCAGGAAGGCCAGGACAAATGAAACCAAACTACAGGAAAGGGGACTACACGGGAATGAGGAACTTCCTGAACGAGGTTCAGTGGGACAGAGAACTGGCAGGGAAGCCAGTTAATGAGATAATGGAATATGTAGCAACAATGTGCAAGGAGGCTGAAGAGAGGTTTGTACCCAAGGGAAACAGGAATAATGAAAAAGCGAGGATGAGCCCATGGTTCACCCAAAGGTGCAAGGAGGCAAAAACCAAGTGTGCTAGGGAATGGAAGAAATATAGAAGGCAAAGGACCCAGGAGAATAAGGAGAGCAGTCGTAGAGCCAGAAACGAATATGCACAGATAAGAAGGGAGGCCCAACGACAATATGAAAATGACATAGCAGCGAAAGCCAAATCTGACCCGAAGCTGTTATACAGCCACATCAGGAAGAAAACAACAGTCAAGGACCAGGTAATCAGTCTAAGGAAGGAAGGAGGAGAGACAACAAGAAATGACCGTGAAGTATGTGAGAAACTCAACAAGAGATTCAAAGAAGTGTTCACAGAGGAGACAGAAGGGGCTCCAGAGGGACGGAGAGGTGTGGCACATCACCAGGTGCTGGACACGGTACACACAACCGAGGAAGAAGTGAAAAGGCTTCTGAGTGAGCTAGATACCTCAAAGGCAATGGAGCCGGATAACATCTCTCCATGGGTCCTGAGAGAGGGAACAGAGGTGCTATGTGTACCCTAACAACAATATTCAATACATCTATCGAAACAGGGAGATTGCCTGAGGCATGGAAGACAGCAAATGTAGTCCCAATCTTTAAAAAAGGAGACAGACATGAAGCACTAAACTACAGACCAGTGTCACTGACATGTATAGTATGCAAAGTCATGGAGAAGATTATCAGAAGAGTGGTGGAACACCTAGAAAGGAATGATCTCATCAACAGCAGCCAACATGGTTTCAGGGATGGGAAATCCTGTGTCACAAACCTACTGGAGTTCTATGACAAGGTGACAGCAGTAAGACAAGAGAGAGAGGGGTGGGTGGATTGCATTTTCTTGGACTGCAAGAAGGCGTTTGACACAGTACCACACAAGAGATTAGTGCAAAAACTGGAGGACCAAGCAGGGATAACAGTGAAGGCACTACAATGGATCAGGGAATATTTGTCAGGAAGACAGCAGCGAGTAATGGTACGTGGCGAGGTGTCAGAGTGGGCACCTGTGACCAGCGGGGTCCCACAGGGGTCAGTCCTAGGACCAGTGCTGTTTCTGGTATTTGTGAACGACATTACAGAAGGAATAAACTCTGAGGTGTCACTGTTTGCAGATGACGTGAAGTTGATGAGAAGAATTCATTCGATCGAAGACCAGGCAGAACTAAGAAGGGATCTGGACAGGCTGCAGACGTGGTCCAGCAATTGGCTCCTGGAGTTCAGTCCCACCAAGTGCAAAGTCATGAAGATTGGGGATGGGCAAAGAAGACCGCAGACGGAGTACAGTCTAGGGGGCCAGAGACTACAAACCTCACTCAAGGAAAAAGATCTTAGGGTGAGTATAACACCAGGCACATCTCCTGAAGAGCACATCAACCAAATAACTGCTGCAGCATATGGGCGCTTGGCAAACCTCAGAACAGCATTCCGACATCTTAATAAGGAGTCGTTCAGGACCCTGTACACCGTGTACTTTAGGCCCATATTGGAGTATGCGGCACCAGTTTGGAACCCACACCTAGCCAAGCATGTAAAGAAACTAGAGAAAGTGCAAAGGTTTGCCACAAGACTAGTCCCAGAGCTAAGAGGTATGTCCTACGAGGAGACGTTAAGGGAAATCAACCTGACGACACTGGAGGACAGGAGAGATAGGGGGGACATGATTACGACTTACAAAATACTGAGAGGAATTGACAAGGTGGACAAAGACAGGATGTTCCAGAGATGGAACACAGCAACAAGAGGACACAGTTGGAAGTTGATGACACGATGAATCCCCAGGGATGTTTTGGAAGTATTTCTCAGCCACAGAAGTAGTTGGAAGTGGAATAGTTGGGAAGAGATGTAGTGGAGGCAGGATCTTTAACATAGCTTAAGCAGAGGTATGATAAATGTCATGGATCAGGGAGAAAGTGACCTAGTGGCGACCAGTGAAGAGGCGGGGCAGGAGCTTGGACTCGACCCTGCAACTTGCTAGGTGAGTACACACACACACACACACACACACACACACACACACACACCACACACACACACACACACACACACACACACATCAACACACACAAATGTGTCCAATCTTTGAAAAAGGAGACAGACATGAAACACTAACTACCGACAGTGTCACTGACATGTATAGTATGCCCAAAATCATGGAGAAGATTATAGGAGAAGAGTGGTGGACACCTACAAAGGACTGATCTCATCAACAGCAGCCAAATGTTCAGGGATGGGAAATCCTGTGCAAAACCTACGGAGTTATGACATGGTGCAACAGAAGACAAAGAGAGAGGGTGGGTGGATTGCTTTTCTTGGACTGCAAGAAGGCGTTTGACACAGTTCACACAAGAGATTAGTGCAAAAACTGGGGACCAAGCAGGGATAACAGGGAAGGCACTACAAGGTCGGGAATACTTGTCAGGAAGCAGCAGCGAGTCATGGTACGTGGCGAGGTGTCAGAGTGGGCACTGTGACCAGGGAGGTCCCACAGGGGTCAGTTCTAGACCAGTGCTGTTTCGGTATTTGTGAAGACATGACGAAAGGATAGACCTCCGAAGTGTCCCTGTTTGCAATGACGTGAAGCTGATGAGAAGAATTCATTTGATCGAAGACCAGGCAGAACTACAAAGGGAATCTGGACAGGCTGCAGACCTGTCCAGCAACTGGCTCCTGGAGTTCAACCCACCAAGTGCAAATCATGAAGATTGGGGATTGGCAAGAGCGAGAACGGATGTACGTCAGCGGCACAGAGATACAAACTATCAAGGAAAAAGATTTGGGGTGAGTATAAACCAGGCACATCTCCTGAAGCGCACATCAACCAAATAACGCTGCAGCTAAGGGCGGGGAACCCCGAACCACCCCGAACCTAAAGGTCATTAGACCCGTAACCGCGTTAGGCACAAGAACGCACATTTAAAAAATTAACAATTAAAAAATAAAAATAATATTATAAAATATATTATATTATAAAAATATATATATTTAATAATAAATTTTAAAATATAAAATTTTATATATATAATTAATATGGGGGAAAAAAAGGGTTAAATCTGGATATCTGAGAGAGTTAGAAACAAAGAAGGGGTAGCAGTAATGTTTAAATGACTTTTTTTTAAATTCAAGAATTATGTGGATCAAAGTAAAGGGGTTTGGGTGCGAGAAGGGTCATAATAACGTGTATGCACCTGGAGAAAGAGGAATGCAGAGGAGAAGAGAGATTTTGGGAGATGTTAAGTGAATGTATAGGAGCCTTTGAACCAAGTGAGAGAGTAATTGTGGTAGGGGACCTAATGCTAAAGTAGGAGAAACTTTTAGAGAGGGTGTGGGAGGTAAGTTGGGGGGCCAGGTGTAAATGATAATGGGAGCCCCCTTTGATTTTAACTTTGTATAGAAAGGGGTTTAGTTATAGGTAATACATATTTTAAGAAAAAGAGGATAAATAAGTATACACGATATGATGTAGGGCGAAATGACAGTAGTTTGTTGGATTATGTAAATTTGGGAATAAAAGACTGTTGAGTAGACTTCAGGATGTACATGTTTATAGAGGGCCACAGATATATCAGATCACTTTCTAGTTTTAGCTACACTGAGAGTAAAAGTAGATGGGAATACAAGGGGAATAGGGAAGCATCAGGGAAGAGAGAGGTGAAGGTTTATAAACTAAAAGAGAGGCAGTTAGGGTAAGATTAAACACTATTGGAGGATAGATGGGGTAATGAGAGCATAGGCAATGGGTCGAAGAGGTATAGGGTAGGTTTAAAAATGTAGTGTTAGAGTGTTCATCAGAATTTTGTGGTTACAGGAAAGTGGGTGCAGGAGGGAAGAGGGGCGATTGGTGGAATGATGATGTAAAGAGAGTAAGTAAGGGAGAAAAAGTTAGCATATGAGAAGTTTTTACAAAGTAGAAGTGATGCAAGGAGGGAAGAGTATAGAGAAAAAGAGAGAAGTTAAGAGAGTGGTGAAGCAATGTAAAAAGAGAGCAAATGAGAGAGTGGTGAGATTTATCAACAAATTTTGTTGAAAATAAGAAAAAATTTGGGTTGAGATTACAATTAAGAAAGCCTAGAGAACAAATGGATTTGTCGTTAAAAATGGGAGGGGTTTTTAAATGAGGTTTAAGGTATTGGGAAGATGGAGGGATAATTTTGAGGAATTGTTAAATGTTGATGAAGATAGGGAAGCTGTGATTCGTGTATAGGGCAAGGAATTACATCTTGTAGGAGTGAGGAAGAGCCAGTTGTGAGTGTGGGGAAGTTCGTGAGGCAGTAGGTTTAAAATGAAAGGGGTAAGGCAGCCGGGATTGATGGGATAAAGATAGAAATGTTAAAAGCAGGTGGGGATATAGTTTTGGAGTGGTTGGTGCAATTATTTAATAAATGTATGGAAGAGGGTAAGGTACCTAGGGATGGCAGAGAGCATGCATAGTTCCTTTGTATAAAGGCAAAGGGGATAAAAGAGAGTGCAAAAATTATAGGGGATAAGTCTGTTGAGTGTACCTGGTAAAGTGTATGGTAGAGTTATAATTGAAAGAATTAAGAGTAAGACGGAGAATAGGATAGCAGATGAACAAGGAGGCTTTAGGAAAGGTAGGGGGTGTGTGGACCAGGTGTTTACAGTGAAACATATAAGTGAACAGTATTTAGATAAGGCTAAAGAGGTCTTTGTGGCATTTTAGATTTGGAAAAGGCGTATGACAGGGTGGATAAGGGGGGCAATGTGGCAGATGTTGCAAGTGTATGGTGTAGGAGGTAGGTTACTGAAAGCAGTGAAGAGTTTTACGAGGATAGTGAGGCTCAAGTTAGAGTATGTAGGAAAGAGGGAAATTTTTTCCCAGTAAAAGTAGGCCTTAGACAGGGATGTGTGATGTCACCGTGGTTGTTTAATATATTTATAGATGGGGTTGTAAGAGAAGTAAATGCGAGGGTCTTGGCAAGAGGCGTGGAGTTAAAAGATAAAGAATCACACACAAAGTGGGAGTTGTCCACAGCTGCTCTTTGCTGATGACACTGTGCTCTTGGGAGATTCTGAAGAGAAGTTGCAGAGAATTGGTGGATGAATTTGGTAGGGTGTGCAAAAGAAGAAAATTAAAGGTGAATACAGGAAAGAGTAAGGTTATGAGGATAACAAAAAGATTAGGTGATGAAAGATTGAATATCAGATTGGAGGGAGAGAGTATGGAGGAGGTGAACGTATTCAGATATTTGGGAGTGGACGTGTCAGCGGATGGGTCTATGAAAGATGAGGTGAATCATAGAATTGATGAGGGAAAAAGAGTGAGTGGTGCACTTAGGAGTCTGTGGAGACAAAGAACTTTGTCCTTGGAGCAAAGAGGGGAATGTATGAGAGTATAGTTTTACCAACGCTCTTGTATGGGTGTGAAGCGTGGGTGATGAATGTTGCAGCGAGGAGAAGGCTGGAGGCAGTGGAGATGTCATGTCTGAGGGCAATGTGTGGTGTGAATATAATGCAGAGAATTCGTAGTTTGGAAGTTAGGAGGAGGTGCGGGATTACCAAAACTGTTGTCCAGAGGGCTGAGGAAGGGTTGTTGAGGTGGTTCGGACATGTAGAGAGAATGGAGCGAAACAGAATGACTTCAAGAGTGTATCAGTCTGTAGTGGAAGGAAGGCGGGGTAGGGGTCGGCCTAGGAAGGGTTTGGAGGGAGGGGGTAAATGAGGTTTTGTGTGCGAGGGGCTTGGACTTCCAGCAGGCATGCGTGAGCGTGTTTGATAGGAGTGAATGGAGACAAATGGTTTTTAATACTTGACGTGCTGTTGGAGTGTGAGCAAAGTAACATTTATGAAGGGATTCAGGGAAACCGGCAGGCCGGACTTGAGTCCTGGAGATGGGAAGTACAGTGCCTGCACTCTGAAGGAGGGGTGTTAATGTTGCAGTTTAAAAACTGTAGTGTAAAGCACCCTTCTGGCAAGACAGTGATGGAGTGAATGATGGTGAAAGTTTTTCTTTTTCGGGCCACCCTGCCTTGGTGGGAATCGGCCGGTGTGATAATAAAAAAATAAAAAAATATATATATATATATGGCACATACAGCACCATGCACATACGTGTATATAAGAGACACTGTTGGTAGAAATATATGTACATTCGTCAGTATAAAGGAAAATCCATTTTGTTCTTCGTATTTCATCACTCACAGATAACATCGTGATTCCTGAGTCGACAGTGTTGTGAAACATGACTCTCTCTCTCTCTCCTCTCTCTCTCTCCTCTCTCTCTCTCCTCTCTCTCTCTCTCTCTCTCTCTCTCTCTCCTCCTCTCTCTCATCCTCTCTCTCTCTCTCACACACACACACACACACCACAACACACACAACACACACCTGACGACACTGGAGGACAGGAGGGTCAGGGGAGACATGATAACGACATATAAAATACTGCGTGGAATAGACAAGGTGGACAAAGACAGGATGTTCCAGGGAGGGGACACAGAAACAAGAGGCCACAATTGGAAGTTGAAGACACAAATGAGTCAGAGAGATAGTAGGAAGTATTTCTTCAGTCATAGAGTTGTAAGACAGTGGAATAGCCTAGAAAATGACGTAGTGGAGGCAGGAACCATACACAGTTTTAAGACGAGGTTTGATAAAGCTCATGGAGCGGGGAGAGAGAGGGCCTAGTAGCAACCGGTGAAGAGGCGGGGCCAGGAGCTAGGACTCGACCCCTGCAACCACAAATAGGTGAGTACACACACACCTGTGGATGCAGTAGTGGCTTTAATATTATCATTAACACAAGATATGAATGTAGATAAATTGTTCAGAGAACCGACAAGTTGATAAATGAGACACATGTGCAACACTTGCGTATCTTTATTGTAGAAACGTTTCGCCACACAGTGGCTTCATCAGTCCAATACAAAGAAGAATGATGAAGATCAGGAGTTTGAGGTAATCAGTCCATCAGTATTGATGGACTGATTACCTCAGGCTCCTTCTTCCAATACAAACCATTCTTCTTTGTATTGGACTGGTGAAGCCACTGTGTGGCGAAACGTTTCTACAGTAAAGATACCCAAGTGTTGCACATGTGACTAATTTATCAACACGAGGTAAATGGTGAGTTGTGAGAGGCGGCCAGGGGGTCAGCCAGAGATATTAAAATTATGGAGACTTGGCGTGTGTGAGAGAGGAACACCATAGATATAAGTTTTATAAACTGTGTAAATATAATATAGCCAGTCTGTGGTTCGTTCTTTGGTTTACTTGCGACCAGCAGTAACAGCCTGGTTGACCAGACCCCTGATCCACAACGGGGCCTAGTCTCAGACCAGGCCTCGGGGCATTAACCCCCGAAACCCTCTCCAGGTATACTCCAGGTAGGGTAGCAGTGTGCTGCTACCCTATTCTATATTATATTTACACAGTGGAAACAAAAGGTAACTGCGTATGTTTACCTGTCATATTCCATCACTACAGGATGGTGCTCGTACAAGGTGTTAAAATGTGTCAGCCTGAGCTGGTAGACTTCATTAGTTTCAGCCTGAGCTGGTAGACTTCAGTAGTGTCAGCCTGAGCTGGTAAACTTCAGTAGTGTCAGCCTGAGCTGGTAGACTTCAGTAGTGTCAGCCTTAGCTGGTAGCGTTCATTAGGTCAATGAAGATATCGTCAGGTACTCCTGGATAACTGGCAAAGTAAGCAGATGGATCTTTAACTTTCCAAACAATCGAACACAAACAGTAGTGGTAAACAGAGTTAAATCGGAAGGCACAGTACTCGCCCCTATCCTGTTCCTCATCCTCATATCAAACATAGACAGAGATGTAAACTATAGCACCGTATCATCCTTTGCAGACGATACTAGGATCTACATGAGAGTGTCATCCACTGAGGACACGGTTAACCTCCAAGAGGTTTTCTAATGGGCAACGGAAAATAATATGATGTTCAATGACGACAAATTCCAACTACACCGTTATGGAAAACTGGAGGAAATAATTTCTAGGACTGAGTATACTACAAACTCTAATCATACAATAGAGCGGAAAAATAATATGAAAGACCTGGGAGTGGTAATGTCTGAGGATCTCACCTTCAAGGATCACAACAGTGCCACTATCCCATCTGCGAGAAAAATGATAGGATGAATAATGAGAACATTCAAGACAACAGATGCCAAGCCAATGATGATCCTTTTTAAATCACTTGTTCTCTCTAGGCTGGAATACTGCTGCTGTACATTAACATCTCCATTCCTAGCAGGTGAAATTGCAGATCTAGAGAATGTACAGAGATCCTTTCCTGCACGTGTAAGTTCCATCAAACACCTTAACTACTGGGAACGCCTGGAAGCACTTGACTTGTGCTCACTGGAACGCAGGCGAGAGAGATGCATCATAATCTCCACCCGGAAGATCCTGGAGGGACTGGTCCTTAATCTGCACACAGAAAGCACTCCCTGCAGGCAATGCAACATACCCGCAATGAAAAGTAGGGGCGTCATTAGTACACTAAGAGAAAACACAATAAGTGTCCGGGGCCCAAGACTGTTCAACAGCCTCCCACCACCCATAAGGGTGGAATTACCAATAGACCCCTGGCTGTCTTCAAGAGGGAGCTGGACAGATACCTAAAGTCAGTGCCGGATCAGCCGGGCTGTGCTTCATACGTTGGACTACGTGCGGCCTGCAGTAATAGCCTAGTTGATCAGGCCCTGATCCACCGGAAGGCCTGGTCATGGACCCGGCCGCAGGGGCGTTGATCCCCAGAATACTCTCCAGGTAGACTCCAGGTAGATAGTAAGGGTCCATCAGCTACTGCAGCTTCAGAGGTTTCTTTCCAACATAGCTGGAGTTACTGTCACTTGGTAATTGGTATGATACCAGAAGAGGGTGGGTGGGGGCAGGGTAGACGGGTATCCTGGGCATCTGGTGGGAAATGATGGAATGAGGACATTCAGACACATCATTCCTCAGATCAGGATTCTTTTCTTCAGTCCAGCTTCTCCTCATTGTCCCTCTCGTATTTGTTTCTTCTTTCCAACTTTTCCTTACTCTACCTCCACTCCAGCATTCGTTCCTCATTCACCTTCATTCCAGCCATCTTTTACCTACATTTCAATCTTTTCTTCTCTGCTTTCATTCAAATCTTATGTTTCAATCTTTCCTCCTCTGCCTATATTCCAATCTTTCCTCCTCTGCCTACATTCCAATCTTTCCTCCTCTGCCTACATTCCAATCTTTTCTCTATCTACATTCTAATCTTTCCTCTATCTACATTCCAATCTTTCCTCTATCTACATTCCAATCTTTCCTCTATCTACATTCCAATATTTCCTCCACTACCGATATTCTAATCTTACTTCATCTCCCTACATTAAAATCATACATTCTAATATTTCTTTCTCTGCCTGCAATCTAATCTTACATTCTTATCTTTCCTCCCCCTCCTCCTACATTCTTAACTTCCTTCCTCTACCTACATTCTTATCTTCCATTCTCTAAATACATTTTAATCATACCTCTACCTGCTTTCTTCCTCTACCTGCATTCTTTTCTACCCACATTCCAATCTTTCCTCCCCTACCTACATTCTATTATTTCATCCCCTACCTATATTCTTGCCTCCCTTTTACCCATCCCAGCCCCTGGTCGCTACTTCCACCTACCACTTCGAGACTTGTAGTTCAATTTTCTCACCGCCATAGACTGTTGCTGCTTCAGACTTGTCTCACGACCTCTCCACGTACCCGGTCTTGCAATTTCTGCTAGTGTGTGTAGGGCGTAATTACGGGGCACTGCGTGGCTACGTTGTCCCCGGCGCCTCTCGCTCCTTCCCACCCATTTCCTGAGATCGTTCTTAACGGATTCTCAAGATGAGTCAAGGGCCAAGCCAGGAGATCACCTCGCTGACCCCGCCTTTGAGAGTATCCAGGTTTCGCCGCAGTTTTCCTTCTTTTTTTTTTCAAGCCAAAACATAGTGTAAATATGGCAGGTTTATCTCCAAAAAATGAAAATGAGATTTGCTCACTTCTGAAGGAGATTTTGAGGGTAGGAACGCTCTTAGCGGGCGATGCGCGATATAGCAACTGTGGTAATGGCGGACTCGCACTTCCTGACTGTACCAACGCCGGAATTCCCACCAATTTTCTGAGATAAACAGTGACAAAGAGAGAATGATGTTAGAGAGGACATAGCACTATTCTCCCAGGTTATTAGAGATGCGGATACCAGGCAGCGATGCGATGTATTTTGAAACTAATGTTTTTAATGAAGATTTTGCGGGAAAGAAATTTGCACTAGTTTACCAGGTTCCTTGTAATTATATGGGTGATGTGGGGGCAGTTTGCATTGTCTCAAGTGCAGATGACGGGAGAAATAAAAGGGTAAAAAGGCATAATATTAAATAAAAAAAAGTCAGAGTACCATGGCTGGAGCAGTTCATTGAAACTCACAGTCATCTGGCTGAAACAGTTTACTAAAAATCTGCAGACCTGGTGATCTGTACCTGTCACCAGGTGTGCTCCAGACACCTGATGATATATATTACCTGTCATCGTGTGTTCCAGACACCTGGTGTTATTGCCTGTCATTGTGTGTTCCAGACACCTGGTGTTACTCACCTGTTATCGTGTGTTCCAGACTCCTGGTGTTATTACGTGTTATCGTGTGCTCCAGACACCTGGTGTTATTACCTGTCATCGTGTGTTTTAGACACCTGGTGTTATTCACCTGTTATCGTGTGTTCCAGACTCCTGGTGTTATTACCTGTTATCGTGTGCTCCAGACACCTGGTGTTATTACCTGTCACCAGGTGTTTTCAGACACATGGTGTTATTCACCTGTCATCGTGTGTTCGAGGTACCTGATGTAATTACCTACAACCAGGTGTTTTCAAACATCTAGTGTTATTTCTTGCCACCAGGTACGTTCCAGACATGTCAACGGCATGATATAAACACCGAACCATCAGCAACAGAACACAGTGTTGTTAGGTAAGACACATATGCAACAGTTAGGTATCTTTATTTCGAAACGTTTCGCCTACACAGTAGGCTTCTTCAGAGGAGTACAGAAAAAGTTGATAGAAGCAGAAGATACTTGAAGACGATGTAATCAATCCATCACCCTTGAAGTTTTGAGGTGGTCAGTCCCTCAGTCTGGAGAAGAGTATTGTTCCATAGTCTGAAACAATATGGAGTTGAAGTGACAGGATGGAGCGGTATATAGGCTCCATCCTGTCACTTCAACTCCATATTGTTTCAGACTATGGAACAATACTCTTCTCCAGACTGAGGGACTGACCACCTTAAAACTTCAAGGGTGATGGATTGATTACATCGTCTTCAAGTCTCTTCTGCTTCTATCAACTTTTCTGTACTCGACTGAAGAAGCCTACTGTGTAGGCGAAACGTTTCGAAATAAAGATACCTAACTGTTGCATATGTGTCTTACCTAACAACCTGTCGGTATTTTATACCATTTTAATGTTCAGAACACAGTGTTGTAGAACCATCAGCAACAGAACACAGTGTTCTTGTAGTACCATCAACAACTGAACACAATGTTCTTGTAGAACCCTCAACAACAGAACACAATGTTCTTGTAGAACCCTCAACAACAAAACACAATGTTCTTGTAAAACAATCAAAAAAGGAACACAGTGTTCTTGTAAAACAACAGCAAAGCACAGTGTTCTTGTAGAACAATCAACTAGAGAGGGCCTCGGTGAGAACAGGCTGAAGTGCGTTATTTGTAGGTGACCTGTTATCGCTTCCGTGGGCAGGGGGGTCACTGCCTCCCTACTGCCCGGTCCCAGACCGGACCTGGTTACTGCTGGCCTGACCATAATGTGAGTTCAGGCTACAGTTAATAAGCTTCTAAGAGTAACAAGTGCTGGTAGGGGATGGCTGTGTACCTCCATCTTCTGTGTACCGTCAATGCCAGTGTACCACATTACTTAATAATATATATATCTGTTTGTGAATATTAAAATGGTATACAATACCGACAGGTTGATAAATAAGACACTTGTGCAACAGTTAGGTTGCACATGTACTCGGCTGAAGGAGCCTACTGTGTAGGCGAAACGTTTCGGAATAAAGATACCTAACTGTTGCACATGCACATCTGTTTTCTGTATTGATAATTGGTGGGATGGTATTTGGAATGGAATAGTCATACGACCTCAGGGAGAAAATACAAAATATTTTTCCTCGATGCACTGTTTATGTTTTTTTTTTCCGAGGTCGTGGGTCCCCAGAATTTGCACTGGAGGTGGACCCCATCCTTCAGAGAAGATAATTTAAGTTGGGAAAGAGTGGCTGGGAGGTGTGGAGTGGAGGTAGGGGAGGTGGGTGGAGTGGGATGCAGGAAGGGGTGGTGAGGAGGTTTGGGTGCAGGTAGGGGTGGTGGAGAGGTGTGGGGGGCAGGTAGGGGTGGTGGAGAGGTGTGGGGTGCAGGTAGGGGTGATGGGGAGGTGTGGGGTGCAGGTAGTGATGGTGGGGAGGTGTGCGGGTGGTGCCTGGGGCTGCTGGAATCCTTGTCAGGCTTCCGTGGGATGATCAACAAACCCAGAGGGGTCAGGGAGGCTGCCACAGGTGTCACCCACTCTCTTATCCCACATCCTCCCTACCTCTCTCTTTCTCTCTCTCTCGTTCTCTCTCACTCTTCTAAAGCACCATACAAGTAAATTAACATTGCTGAATGGACATTATCCGTATAATGACATTAACATCATTATAACTTAGCTGCATCAAGTGACGTCACTAGTGACCTGGAAGGTATCAGACACCTGGTGAATAAACATCTTCAAGAACAGTAGAAGACTGTCGCAGGTTACTTGTAGTTTTTTCTGGGGTCACCCCTTCCCCCCGCGGCACGGTCCTAGACCAAGCCTCCTGGTTGATGGCTTCATCAGTCAGGTTGTTGGTGCCCGCCTCCCAAAATCCAGTATATGCACCACAACCCGGCTGATCAGGAGCTGATTTGACGAGCTTATCAAGATCTCTCTTGAAGGCAATCAGGGGTTTGTTGGTAAGTTCCCTTATACATGAAGAGAGGGCGTTGAAAATTCATGGTCCTTCAACATTTACTAAGTTCTCATTGTACTTATCGCTTCCCTACTTTTCACTGGTGATATCTTGTACTGTCTGCCAAGCCTTTTGTGTTCATAAGGAGTAATTTCGGTGTGCAGGTTTGCGACCAATTCCTCCAGTATCTTACAGGTGTAGATTATCCTGCATCTTTGTCACCTTCGTTCTAAGGAGTACAGCTCACGGGACTTAAAGTACTTCCAGTAAATTAGGTTCTTAGTCGAGTTCATACGAGCTGTGAAGGTTCTCTGTATATTTTCCAGTTCTGCAATTTCGCCAACCTTGAAAGGGGCCGGTATGGCACAGGAATATTTCTATCATAGAGAGAGAGAGAGAGATCAGGTGACTCTAGTGTCATCATTGGCTTGGTATCTCTTGTTTTGAAAGTTCTAGTTGGCCAGCTTATCATTTTCCTTGCGGCTGCGATAATATCATTATTGTGCTCCTTGAACGTGAGATCTAACATTATCACTCCCAGATCTCTCATATTACACATACGCTCTATTGAGTGGCTTGAGCTCATCTTGGACTCCGATCATCTTTTAGTTTCCTCAATCTTTTCATAATGTAGTAACTGCAATTTGTCCTCATTGAACATCATATTGTTGTCAGTAGCCACTGGAAGACTTGGTCTTTATCAACTGGGAGATTGGTTGTTTCTTCAGTGGATTTTAGTATCAACTGCAAAGGAAGATAATGTGCTGTGGTTTATATCCCTGTCTATGTCGGATATGAGAATGAGGAAGACAAATAACCTGAATACTATGCTTTTTAAACAGAAATTTACGCTGTAGCAGCCACTGATCTTACTTTTTACTATTATTTTTAAGGTTCTGTTGTTTAAAAGTTAAATATTCATCTGCTTAACTTTTAAGTTATTCCCTTTGTACGCATTTTGTGGGTAGGTAGAGAGAGGAACGTCTTCAAGAACAAGAACAGATGAACGTGAAAGCTGCCACAGCCACAGTCACAGCTACAGCCTCAGCCACAGCCTCAGCCACAGCCACAGCCACAGTCACAGTCACAGCCACAGACACAGCCACAGTCACAGCCACAGCCACAGTCACAGCCACATCCACAGCCACAGTCCCAGCCACAGCCACAGTCCCAGCCACAGTCACAGTCACAGCCACAGTCACAGCCACAGCCACAGTCACATCCACAGCCACAGCCACAATCACAGTCACAGACACAGCCACAGCCACAGCCACAGTCACAGACACAGTAACAGCCACAGTCACAGATACAGTCACAGACACAGCCACAGACACAGCCACAGACACAGTCACAGTCACAGACAGAGCCACAGCCACAGTCACAGACACAGTCACAGACACAGTCACAGACACAGTCACAGACAGTCACAGACACAGCCACAGACACAGTCACAGACACAGCCACAGACACAGTCACAGCCACAGACACAGTCACAGCCACAGACACAGTCACAGTCACAATCACAGCCACAGCCACAGCCACTACGTACCTCACGTAATGCTTTAATGTCACATGGGAAAATTGAATTTTTTTACTGTAATAAAATTTGAGTGTTTGTTGTAATATTATACATTTTTTGTGTTTGGCATAGTGCCTGATAAGTGGAAAATGGCAAGTGTAATACCTATTTACAAGGCAGGTCCTTGGCTTCAAACTATAGATCAATAAGCCTTACCTCCATAGTAGGAAAATTTATGGAATCAATAATTGCCGAAGCAATTCGTAGCCATCTTGATAGGCACAGATTGATTAATGATTCTCAACACGGTTTTACAAAGGGGCGTTCCTGTCTTACGAATTTACTAACATTTTTCACTAAGGTGTTTGAGGAGGTAGATCATGGTAATGAATATGATATTGTGTATATGGACTTCAGTAAGGCTTTCGATAGAGTTCCACACCAGAAGCTATTGAGGAAACTTAGGGCACACGGAATAGAAGGAGAATTTTTTTCCTGGGTAGAGGCATGGCTGACAAATAGGCAGCAGAGAGTTTGCATAAATGGGGAGAAATCAGAATGGGGGCGTCACAAGCGGTGTTTCTCAGGGGTCAGTGTTGGGTCCGTTGTTGTTCACAATTTACATAAACGACAAAGATGAGGGAATAAATAGCGACATAAGCAAATTTGCTGATGACACCAAAATAGACCGTCCAATTCATTCTGTTGAGGACACTAGAGCACTCCAGGATGATTTTGAATAGACTGATGCAATGGCCGGAAAAGTGACAGATGCAGTTTAATATTGACAAATGCAAAGTTCTAAATGTTGGACAGGTAAATAACTATGCCACATATAAACTAAATAATGTAGATCTTAATACTACTGATTGCGAAAAGGATTTAGGAGTTCTGGTTAGCAGTAATCTAAAACCAAGACAATAGTGCATTAGTGTTCGCAATAAAACTAACAGAATTCTTGGCTTCATAACCAGAAGTATAAATAATAGAAGTCCTCAGGTTGTTCTTCAACTCTATACATCCTTGGTTAAGCCTCATTTAGATTATGCTTCTCAGTTCTGGTCACCATATTACAGAATGGATATAAATGCTCTGGAAAACGTACAGAGGAGGATGACAACGATGATCCCATGTATCAGAAATCTTCCCTGTGAGGATAGATTGAGGGCCCTGAATCTGCACTCTCTCGAAAGGCGTAGAATTAGGGGGGATATGATAAAGGTGTATAAATGGAAAACAGGAATAAATAAAGGGGATGTAAATAGCGTGCTGAAAATTTCGAGCCAAGACAGGACTCGCAGCAATGGTTTCAAGTTGGAAAAATTCAGATTCAGGAAGGATATAGGAAAGCATTGGTTTGGTAATAGAGTTGTAGATGAGTGGAACAAACTCCCGAGTACAGTTATTCAGGCTAAAACGTTGTGTAGTTTTAAAAATAGGTTAGATAAATACATGAGTGGGTGTGGGTGGGTGTTAGTTGGACTTGACTAGCTTGTGCTGCTGGGTCTGGTGCCGTGCTCCATCCTTGAGTGGAGGTGACCAGACTGGGTGGGTCATTGGCCTAATCCGGGGGGTGGGTCATTGAGCTAATCCGGGGGGGGGGACATGGACCTGCTCCGCATGGGTCAGTAGACCTCCAGCAGTGTTCCTTCTTTCTTATGTTCTTATGTTCTTATTATATATACCATTTTATGTATATGTTTTTGTGTTTGTTTATGTATTATATATACCATTTTATGTATATGTTTCCTAAAAAGAAAAACGAACGTTTCTCTTTTTAAATTTAGTAATGTATACAGAAGACGTTACTAGCTCTTTGCTCCTGGCATTTTAGTCGCATCTTATGACACGCACGGCTTACGGAGGAAGAATTCTGTTTCACTTCCTTATGAACATAAGAACATAAGAAAGAAGGAACACTGCAACAGGCCTACTGACCCATGCGCAGCAGGTCCATGTCCCCCCCCGGATAAGGCCAATGACCCCCCCACCCGGATTATCCCAATGACCCACCCAGTCTGGTCACCTCCACTCAAGGATGGAGCACTACACCAGACCCAGCAGCACAAGCTAGTCAGGTCCAACTCACACCCACCCACACCCACTCATGTATTTATCTAACCTATTTTTAAAACTACACAACGTTTTAGCCTGAATAACTGTACTCGGGAGTTTGTTCCACTCATCTACAACTCTATTACCAAACCACCGCTTTCCTATATCCTTCCTGAATCTGAATTTTTCCAACTTGAAACCATTGCTGCGAGTCCTGTCTTGGCTCGAAATTTTCAGCACGCTATTTACATCCCCTTTATTTATTCCTGTTTTCCATTTATACACCTCTATCATATCCCCACTAATTCTACGCCTTTCGAGAGAGTGCAGATTCAGGGCCCTCAATCTATCCTCATAGGGAAGATTTCTGATACATGGGATCATCTTTGTCATCCTCCTCACCGTATTCTGTAATACGGTGACCAGAACTGAGAAACATAATCTAAATGAGGCCTAACCAAGGATGTATAGAGTTGAAGAACAACCTGAGGACTTCTATTATTTATACTTCTAGTTATGAAGCCAAGAATTCTGTTAGCTTTATTGCGAACACTAATGCACTGTTGTCTTGGTTTTAGATTACTGCTAACCAGAACTCCTAAATCCTTTTCGCAATCAGTAGTATTAAGATCTACATTATTTAGTTTATATGTGGCATGGTTATTTACCTGTCCAACATTTAGAACTTTGCATTTGTCAATATTAAACTGCATCTGCCACTTCTCCGACCATTGCATCAGTCTATTCAAATCATCCTGGAGTGCTCTAGTGTCCTCATTAGAATGAATTGGACGGCCTATTTTGGTGTCATCAGCAAATTTGCTTATGTCGCTATTTATTCCCTCATCTATGTCGTTTATGTAAATTGTGAACTACAACGGGCCCAACACTGACCCCTGAGCAACACCGCTTGTGACGTGCCCCCATTCTGATTTCTCCCCATTTATGCAAACTCTCTGCTGTCTATTTGTCAGCCATGCCTCTACCCAGGAAAAAATTTCTCCTCCTATTCTGTGTGCATTAAGTTTCCTCAATAGCCTTTGGTGTGGAACTCTATCGAAAGCCTTACTGAAGTCCATATACACAATATCATATTCATTACCATGATCTACCTCCTCAAACACCTTAGTGAAAAAAGTTAGTAAATTCGTAAGACAGGAACGCCCCTTTGTAAAACCGTGTTGAGATTCATTAATCAATCTGTGCCTGTCAAGATGGCTACGAATTGCTTCGGCAATTATTGATTCCATAAATTTTCCCACTATGGAGGTAAGGCGTATTGGTCTATAGTTTGAAGCCAAGGACCTGTCACCTGCCTTGTAAACAGGAATTACATTTGCCATTTTCCACTTATCAGGTACTATGCCAGTTTGTAGTGATATGTTAAGAAGATTAGCCAAAGGTATGCTAAGTTCCTCTTTACATTCCTTTAACACCCTTGCAAACAGTTCATCAGGACCTGGGGATTTGTTAGGTTTTAGTTTCTCTATTTGTCTGAGGACCATGTCACTAGTTACCACAATCGTACATAGTTTATTATTATCCTGTTCTACATAATCTGTTATTTCAGGAATATCGCTAGTATTTTCCTGGGTGAAAACTGAGAGGAAGTAGGTATTTAGAATATCACACATATCCTTATCACTGTCAGTGATCTGACCAGAGTTACTCTTAAGTGGCTAATCTTGTCCCTAATCTTACTTCTGTATACCTGAAAGAACCCTTTTGGATTAGTCTTTGAATCCCTTGCGACCTTAGCCTCATAATCCCTTTTTGCTTTTCTTCTTCCTTTCTTTATTTCTCTCTTTAATTGAATATGTTGATTTTTTAACTGCCCATCCCCTCTTTTAATACGCCTATATATGCCTCTCTTTTGACCAATGAGATGTTTTAATCTGTTGTTCATCCATTTGGGATCATTTTTGTTAGATCTCATTTCCCTACTCAGAACAAAAGTTGTCTGGGCAGCTAGAACTATGCTCTGAAAAGCGTCATATTGGCAACCAAGATCACCTACCTGACCCATAGTCAGGACATCCCAATTTAACCCACCCAGGTAATTTTTCAGTCCCATGAAGTCGGCCAAGCGAAAATCTGGGACAGAGATTTGATTGCAGTTATCTGGGTAATTCCATGATATACTGAAACTAAGTGATTTGTGATCACTTTCCCCAAGCTCATCATTAACCTCAAGATTATTAATTAGTGAATCTTTGTTGGCAAGAACCAAGTCAAGCAGATTGTTGCCTCTAGTTGGCTCTGTCACAACCTGTTCTAAAAAGCAATCCTGAACCGTATCAAGAAAGTCACTAGACTCAAGATTTCCTGTCATATTGTTCCAATCAATTTGTCTAAAGCGGAAGATATATATATCTTTTTTTGTTAGCTTCAGAATGATTTTTGCGAAATTATTGCATACACAAATTTTCGCTTGCCTTATTCGGCAAGAAGACCGTTGCTACTTAAGCCAAAATCGCAAGTTTTACCTATTCGGCACGATATATATATTATATATATATATATATATATATATATATATATATATATATTGTGTGTGTGTGTGTGTGTGTGTGTGTGTGTGTGTGTGTGTGTGTATGTGTGTGTGTGTGTGTGTGTGTGTGTGTGTGTATTTGGAGGGAGCTCAAACACTTGTTTTGGGTCCTATTTTGTTTTGTATTAAGCCTGAACCAACGTTACTAAAGACTGCCCAAGATCAGTCAGTCTTGGCGATGGATGATCATTATTGACGTGAAAGCATATAAAGCTATTTGCTTAGAAGCAGCTTTCTTGACTGTCATCCTCCATGACCTGCCTATCATCCTCCATGACATGAGTATCCTCTTCCATGACATACCTATCCTCTTCCACAATCAGGTGGTTGGTGGTGGCCTGGTGGCTAAAGCTCCCGCTCCTCACACGGAGGGCCCGGGTTCAATTCCCGGCGGGTGGAAACATTTCGACACGTATCCTTACACCTGTTGTCCTGTTCACCTAGCAGCAAATAGGTACGTGGGTGTTAGTCGACTGGTGTGGGTCGCATCCTGGGGGACAAGATTAAGGCCCCCAATGGGAATAAGTTAGACAGTCCTCGATTATGCACTGACTTCCTTGGGTTATCCTGGGTGGCTAACCCTCCGGGGTTAAAAATCCGAACGAAAACTTATCTTATCTTACCTGCCAGTCCTCCTCCGTGACCTGCCATCCTCCTCCCAGGTTTGGCTAACCTCCTGCTCAACATTATAACGTCTACACTGTAAACAAGGTGACACCTCACAAATCTTTCTAAATTCGCAACGCGAAATATGTCTCTGTACCAAGACGATTTTAAAATTGATTGTTGTCGGGCGGCACATAACGGGTAGGCCTTAACTGAAATGCTTCAGAATGGTCTGTAACGGGTAGGCTTTCACGGAAATGCTTCAGAATGGTCTATAACGGATAGGTCTTCACGGAAATGCTTGAGAATGGCACGGGAGGCACGGGTTGAGACGTGGTGTGCCGCAGGGGTCGTCCCGAGCACCCCTTGTATTGAAATAAGTGAGGGAACTTCAACAACACGGTGTGGTAACATTGTCAACGGAGAATGCTCTTCTCCACAGAGCTCTCTTGCCAGATATTCTCTTCTGATTTGAAAAACGCCTACATAAGGGAAAGCCTACATGAGTGGAATCCTACATGAAGGGAATCCTACATGAGGGGGAACCCTACATGAGAGGGAAACCTATATGAGGGGTAAATCTACATGAGGGGGAAACCTACATGGAGGGGAACCTACATGAGGGGCACACATATATGAGGGGAACCTACATGAGGGGGAACATACACGAGGGGAAAACCTACATGAAGGCGGAAACCTGCATGAAAAGGGAAACCTGCATGAAGAGGGAAACCTGCATGAAGAGGGAAACCTACATGAGGTGAAACCTACATGAGGTAACCTACATGAAGGGATAACCTACATGAAGGGGGAAACCTGCATGAGGAATAAATCTACATGAGGTAAACCTTCATGAGGAGGGAAACCTATATAAAGGGGAAATACACATGAGAGTAACCTAATGAGGAGGAAACCAACTCATCTATAAGGTTTTCATGCTGCAGTGAAGTGTGTCAGTATACTCCAGTGTGTGGGTGTTGCAATGTGTGGGTGTTGCAATGTGTGGGTGTTGCAATGTGTGGGTGTTGCAATGTGTGGGTGTTGCAATGTGTGGGTGTTGCAATGTGTGTGTTGCAATGTGTGGGCGTTGCAATGTGTGGGTGTTGCAGTGTGTGGGTGTTGCAATGTGTGGGTGTTGCAATGTGTGGGTGTTGCAATGTGTGGGTGTTGCAATGTGTGGGTGTTGCAATGTGTGTGTGTTGCAATATGTGTGTGTTGCAATGTGTGGGTGTTGCAATGTGTGGGTGTTGCAATGTGTGGGTGTTGCAATGTGTGGGTGTTGCAATGTGTGGGTGTTGCAATGTGTGGGTGTTGAAATGTGTGTGTGTTGCAATGTGTGTGTGTTGCAATGTGTGGGTGTTGCAATGTGTGTGTTGCAATGTGTGGGTGTTGAAATGTGTGTGTGTTGCAATGTGTGTGTTGCAATGTGTGGGTGTTGCAATGTGTGGGTGTTGCAATGTGTGGGTGTTGCAATTTGTGGGTGTTGCAATGCGTGGGTGTTACAATATGTGGGTGTTGCAATGTGTGGGTGTTGCAATTTGTGGGTGTTGCAATTTGTGGGTGTTGCAATGTGTGGGTGTTGCAATGCGTGGGTGTTGCAATGTGTGGGTGTTACAATGTGTGGGTGTTGCAATGTGTGGGTGTTACAATGTGTGGGTGTTACAATTTGTGGGTATTGCAATGTGTGGGTGTTACAATATGTGGGTGTTGCAAAGTGTGGGTGTTACAATACGTGGGTGTTGCAAAGTGTGGGTGTTGAAATGTGCTGGTGTTACAATGTGTGGGTGTTACAATGTATGGGCGATACAACGTCTGGGTGTTACAACGTCTGGGTGTTACAATGTGTGGGTGTTACAATGTGTGGGTATTACAATGTGTGGGAGTTACAATGTGTGCATGTTACAATGTATAAGAGTTACAATGTGTGAGTGTTACAATGTATAGGAGTTATAATGTGTGGGTGTTACAATGTGTGGGTATTGCAATGTGTGGGTGTTACAATGTGTGGGTGTTATAATGTGTGGATGTTGCAATGTTTGGGTGTTACAGTGTGTGGATGTTGTAATGTTTGGGTGTTACAATATGTGGGTGTTACAATGTGTGGGTGTTACAATATGTGGGTATTACAATGTGTGGGTGTTACAATGTGTGGGTGTTACAATGTGTGGGTGTTACAATGTGTGGGTGTTACAATGTGTGGGTGTTCACATAACTTTCCACTTCCCCCTTCTCTTGCTCGTATACAATAATCACCTTGAGTCGCTTTATCTAGAATAATTATCTACATATTTATATATCCCAGAAGAGAGACCTTTCAGTGGTTGCCAAAGTTGTTTTTTCTCTCAATTTTTCGTTTTTATTTGTTCACATTTTCCCTCCTACGGTTTCATAGTTCATTTGGGGGTGTACGGTAATAGGAAAAATTCTAAGAACAATGGGCATTACAATGACCTATGATAAAATTTGTTGTCCCAGCCCCAGAACCCTGAAGTTTTCTGACGATTTTCAAACCTTCTAAGTGTATTTTCATATTTAAAAAAAAAAAAACCATTGCCTTTAAATTTGACGGTGGAAAAACAATAAGTCGTGGGGGGGTGCACGCTGCTATTTTTAGTTTAAAAATTGTGAAAAATTTGTTTACCGTAAATTTATTTTTGAGTATCCTTTTGAGTGTTAAAACATCTAAAGAGTGTTGCATTTTTTACAGCCAGGGAGTCCCCAGTGTTTAACATCTAAAGAGTGTTGCTTCTTACGCCAGGGAGTACCCATGGTTTTCAACTCTAAAGGTGTGCATCTTACAGCCGGGAATACCCAGTGGCTTCAACATTAAAGATGTTGCATCTTACAGCCGGGAAGTACCCAGGCTTCAACATCAAAGAGTTTTTTCTTTACGCCGGGAATACCCAGTGGTTTCACATCAAAGATGTTGCATCTTACACCGGAGAGTACCCGGGGCTTAACACAAAAAGAGTGTTGCTCTTACAGCCGGGAAGTACCCAGTGGCTTCAACATCTAAAGGTGTTGCATTTACAGCCGGAGAGTACCCGGGGCTTCAACCTAAAGATGTTGCATCTACAGCCAGGAGAGTACCCTGGCTTCAACATCAAAAAGGTGTTCTTTACAGCCAGAGAAAACCCATGGCTTAAACATCTAAAGAGTGTTCTTTTACGCGGGAGAGTCCCAGTGTTCAACATTTTAAAGAGTGTGCATCTTACACCGGGAGAGTACCATGCTTAAAAAATCAAGATTTGCATCTACACCCAGTGGAGACCCAGTGGCTCAACTCAAAAGAGTTTGCTTTTACAGCCAGGGGAGTCCCATGGTTCAACACGAAAATGTTCATCTTACAGCCAGGGTACCCAAGTTGCTTCAACACTAAAGGTGTTGCACTTACAGCCGGGAGAGTCCCCATGGCTTCAACATCTAAAGATTTGCTCTTACAACCAGGAGAGTACCCGGTTTTCAAACAAAAAGGTGTTCATCTTACAGCCGGAGAGTACCCAGGGGCTTCAACTATAAAGAGTGTTGCATCTTACACCAGGGAACCCAGTGGTTTCCCCACATAAAAAGATGTTGCTCTTACAGCAAGAGTACCCATGGCTTCAACACTAAGAGGTTGCATCTTACAGCCGGGAAGTACCCTGGCTTCAAAAATTTAAAGATGTTTCTACAGCCGGGAAGACCTGGGGCTTCAACATCTAAAGAGGGTTGCTCTTACGCCGGGAAAGGACCCAGGGGTTTCAAATCAAAAATGTTGCTTTTCACCAAAGGGAGTCCCCTTTTGGCTTAACATTAAAGAGTGTTGCATCTTCAGCCAAGATACCTAGTGCTTCAACATCTAAAGGTGTTGCACTAACCAGAAGACCCGTGCTTCAACATCAAAAGAGTGTTGCTCTTACAGCCGGACAGACCCTGGTTCAACATCAAAAGAGTTTGAATCTTAACCAGAGAGAACCTAGTGCTTTCAACACTAAAGAGTGTTGCATCTTACAGCCGGAGAGTCCCGTGGCTTTAACATCTAAAAAGGTTGCATCTTACAGCCAGGAGAGTACCTAGGGGGCTTAAAACATCTAAAAGTTTGCACTTACAGCCAGAGAGTACCCATGGCTTCAAACACTAAATGTTGCATCTTACGCCAGGGAGAAACCCGTGGCTTCTACATCTAAAAGTTTTTGCTTTACAGCCAGAGAGTACCCAGTGGTTTTCAACATCAAAAGGTGTTCATCTTTACCGGGAGGACCCGGGGCTTAAACATCTAAAGAGTGTTGCATCTTACGCCGGGAAGTACCCATTTTTTTCAACATCTAAAGAGTGTTGCATCTTACAGCCGGGAAGTACCTAGTGGCTTCAAACCCCAAAAAAGAGTGTTGCTCTTACACCAGAGATCCCTAGTGCTTCACCTCAAAGGTGTTGCATTTACGCCGGGAGAGCCCCATGGCTTCAACACTAAAAGGGGGGGTTGCATCTACAGCCGGGAAGACCCGGGGTTTCCCCACTAAAGAGTTTTCATCTTACAGCCAGGAAAACCCGTGGCTTCAACACAAAAGATGTTGAAATCTTACAGCCGGGAGGTACCTAGGGGCTTCACCTTTAAAAGAGTGTTGCATTTTACCCCAGGGAGTACCTAGTGCTTCACCACTAAAGAGTGTTGCACTAACGCCAGGAGGTCCCCATGGCCCTTCACCATCTAAAAGATGTTGTCTTACACCAGGAAGTACCCCAGGGGTTCACCATCTAAAGAGTTTTGCATTTTACCCCGGGAAGTACCCAGGGGTTTCACCTCTAAAGAGTGTTCATTTTACAGCCGGGAAAAAGCCCGTGGCTTCAACACTAAAGATTTTGCATTTTACAGCCAGGAGAACCCAGGGGCTTACCAAAAAGATTTTGCATCTTACAGCCAGGAGATACCAGTGGCTTCAACTCTAAAGGTTTGCACTTACAGCCAGGAGATACCCAGTGGCTTCAACATCTAAAGAGGTTGCTTCTTACGCCGGAGATTCCCCCTGGCTTCAACATCTAAGGTGTTGCATCTAACGCCAGAAGTCCCCAGGGCTTCAACATCTAAAGAGTGTTGCTTTTAAAGCCGGGGAAAGTCCTTGGCTTCAACTCTAAAAGTTTTGCATCTTACGCCAGGAAGTACCTAGTGGCTTCAACATCTAAGAGTTTTTGCATCTTAAGCCAGGAAGTACCTAGGGGTTCAACATCAAAAGAGTGTTGCATTTACCCAGAATACCATGGCTTAAACTTTAAAAAGAGTTTCTCTACGCCAGGAGACCCCCAGTGGCTTCAACATCTAAAATGTTGCATTTACACCCAGGAGAGTACCCAGGGCTTCAACTTTAAAATGTTGCATCTTACACCCAGAAGTACCCAGTGGCTTCAACAAAAGAGTGTTGCTCTTACAGCCAGGGAGAGACCCAGGGGCTTCAACATCTAAAGGTGTTGCATCTTACACCCAGGGGGGTCCCCATGCTTCACATCTAAAAAGGTTGCCTTACAGCCAGGAAGTACCAGGGCTTCAACATCTAAAGATGTTTTTTACAGCCAGGAAGTACCCATGGCTTAAACATCAAAGAGTGTTGCTCTTACGCTTTTTTGGGGATTAGCGTGGACGGTTAAAAAGCATGGCTTGTTTCTGCAGTTTTTTTTTAAAACTGATTTGGAGAGTTAAGGGGAGGTTTGCTTCTCCAGGGGGAGATTGGGGGGCTGAAGGTCCACCTCAAGGGGCCTGGGGAGTGTGAGGTGGTTTGGGGAGAGGGGGGGAATGAGGCTTCTGCAGTGGGTGCATCGTCCTAAATGTGGGGAGGCTGTAGGTGGATACAACGGCTACAGCATGAGGTGCACCCCACCCTTACAAGGGGGCGGTTGTTCAAAATGGGGGGGCCATCAAGAAAGGGAAAGTTAAGAGTGAGTCTAAGGTAAAACCCCTTTTTTGTCCCCAAAGGAATGTACTTCGGGGCCATGAATAAGGTAACTTGCCCCTGAAATAAAGGGAAAGCATTCTTGGGGTTTGGTGTCTCAGGTAAGATATGTTACCGGCTTTTGAAATAGGAATAAAAATGAGAGATAGAGTGTGCTTCCCGGAGCTGGTGTTGGGGCATTGTCAACAATGGATAAAAACATGCATTTAATGGGAACAAGCCCTTTTAAACTTTCCCATGCTGGTGAAATGATATTGGGAAATAGGAAGAAGATGCTAGATAATACAGGTCGCTTAGATTTCATTAAGTCAAAGGGGAGGGACCCCCAATCATAGTACATTTTGCCTAGAAGGGGATGGAAATAATGGTTGTCGGGCAATTGGTTTTTAAATGGGGCTAACAGATACTGCAAGGAACTTGCAATCCCATTCATTGACAATGGAAAACTTTTAGGGCAAACATGTTTGAGAAAGGGGAGGGGGTTCATTTTCGGGGGCAGGGGTGGTAGCACTTGCAGACTCGTTTGAAAAGGGCCCGTTGGTAAATGCCATGATTTTTAACTGATGGAAGATAGAGTAGGGGTGTGTGGGGGAAAAAACGGGTTGCAAACACGGGGTGGAAACAGTAACTGTAAAAAAGGCTTCACATAAAGTTTAAAAAAAGACAATAAACGGGCAGCAAAAAAAGGGGACAGCAGAGGGCAGAAAGGGGCTAGCCCCCTTTTGGGTTTACTATCTAATGCAGGAGTTTAGAAATAAGATAGATGAGCTAAGATTAATTGCAATGCAGGAAACATGATATTATTGCATAACAAACCGGGCCAAACTGAAAGATAAAAATCCCCTCTGAATGTCACATAAAAGGCTAAAATTATTCCACCTGACGTAAAACGGGAAAGGGGGGGAGTACGATGTATGCAAAAAATTTAAAATTTGTTTTTAACAAATATTAAATTTAGAAGCGTCACCCACTAAAATCTTTTGGTTACAGCTTCTCGGGGCCGAAAAAAACAAATTTTGGGTGTGTTTACGGGCCCCAAATCTTGATAGGGAGTGCATAATTTCTAGGGGACGAAATTCGTAAGGCATCCAATAAAAAATGTTTGTCAATGGAATTTAAAACTTAGACAGATTGACTGGAGCAATTTGACGGAAATTTAAGGGGGGTGACTTTTTTGATACGATCCAGGATTGTTTTTTAAAAAACAGTTTTGCAGAGCCCTGGGGGAAAACCTCCTTATTGGTTCTTCCATGGGGGAAACACAAATTAAAATCTTGAGGTTAATGAGATTTGGGAGAGTATCAAAAATCACTCAGTTTTAACAATCATGGAACCCCCTAATAATGGCAATCAAGCTCCGTCCCTGACTTTCGTTTGGGGTGATTTATAGACTAAAAAATTTTACTTGGGGGGCTGAACGGGATACCTACAGGGTCAGGAGGGGGTGAGGGGTTGCCAATGATGCTTTCCAGGTTGTTCTACGCCAGTCAAAAGTTCCAATAGGGAAATCAATCAAACAAAAATATCCTAAATGGTGAACAAAAATTAAAATATCTGATTGGTCAAAAGAGAGCATAAATGGGCAAATCAAAAGGGGAGGGGGGCAATTAAAAAAAATCGATATTTTCAGTTAAAAAGAGAAATAAAAAAGGAATTAAAAAAGAAAAAAAGATTATGGGGTTTAAAAGTTGCAAGAGAATCAAAGACTAACCCAAAAGGTCTTTCAGGATACAAATAAGATCAGGACAAGATAGGCCCACTCAAAAGTTCCTCGGGTCACTCACTGACAGGAAAAGGGAAATGTGTAGAATTTTTAACACATATTTCCTCTCATTTTACACGGAGGATCCAGTGATTTTCCGAAAAAATTATGTAAACAGACGAAATAAACTGTGCACTTTTAGGGGTCACAAGTGACATGGTCCTTAGGCAAAAAAAAAATTAAAACCTAACAAACCCCGGGGCCCTGATGAACGATGAAGGGTTTAAAGGAATGAAAAGAGGAGCTAGCCACCTTGGCTAATTTTTAAACATATCACTACAAACTGGCATGGTCCAGAAAAGGGGAAAATGGCAAATTGTACCTTTTTTCAAAACAGGTGACAGGTCCTTACTTCGAACTATAGCCCAATAACCTAACCCCATATGGAAAATTTATGGAATCAAAAATTTGCCGGGGCATTCGTAGCCCCTTGAAAAGCAAAATTAAATCAACGAACTCACTTTTTAAAAAAGGGGGCGTTCCGCCTTAAATTTATAATTTTTTTCACTAAGGTTTTTAGGGGGAAAATCAGGTAATGAATAAAATTTGTGTATATGGCTTCAGTAAGGTTTTTGAAGGGCCCCCACACAGAGACTATTGGGGAAAAATTTTAAAGCACATGGAATGGAGGAGAAATTTTTTTCCGGGATAAGGGCATTTTTGCAAATGGGCAGCAGGAGTTTGCATAAATGGGGGAAACAAAAAGTGGGGGAAACGCACGAGCGGTGTTCCACGGGGGTCAGTTTTGGGGCCCCCTCTTTTCACAATCTACATAAAGCCTAGATAGGGCAAAAGAGCGCCCGGCAATTTGCCGATGACCCCAAAAAAAGCCGTCGAATTCTTTCTGCGAGGACATTCGAGCACTCCAGAAGATTTGAAAGACGATGCAGTGGTCGAGAATGGCAGATGCAGTTTAATATAGAAAAAATGCAAAGTTCTAAATTTGGACAGGACAAAACCATGCCAAATAACTAAATAATGTGATTTAATTTACGGATTTCGAAAAAGATTTTGGAGTTCTGGTTAGCTAATCTTTAAACCAAGAAAAATTTTAATTTCGCAATAAAGTAATGAATCCTTCTTTAATCAAAACATAAAAAATAGGAGTCTCAGGGGGTTCTTCATCTATACACCTTGGTTTGGCCTCATTTAGATTTATGCTGCACAGTTTTGGACCGTATTACAGAATGGATAAAAATTCCTGAAAAAAGTACAAAGGGGGAGACAAAGAATCCCTGATCAGAAACCTTTCCCCTTAGGAAGACTAAGGGCCCTGAAACTGCACTCTCTAGAAAGACTAGAATTAGGGGGATTGATTGAGGTTTAATTTAAAAACGGGAAAAAAAAGGGGATGTAAAAAAGTGTGCTGAAAATATCTACCTGACAACTCGCAGCAATGGGTTTTAATTTTTAAAAAATTCAGTTCAAAGGGGATATAAAAAGTACGGTTTGGTAATGAGTTGTGGGTGATGGAAAAAACTCCCAATACCGTTATAGGGCCAAACGTTGTGTAGCTTTAAAAAAAAGGGTTGGATAAATACAGTAGTGTGGGGGGGTGTGAGTTAACCTGATCTTGTGCTAACAGGGCGTTGCCGTTTCTCCCTTAAGTCAATGGCCCGACCTGATGTGGGGGCATTGGCTTAAGGGAGGACTTGGGCCCTGCCTCGAGGGGGCCTAGGGGTTCTGCAGGTTCCCTTCGTTCTTATTTTTTATGTTCTTTTATGTTCTTATCTTCGCCGGGGGAAATACCCCGGGCTTTAACCTAAAGAGGTTTTCATCTTACACCAGGAGTACCCAGGCTTAACATCTAAAAGTGTTGCTTTAAGCCCGGAAGTACCCCTGGCTTCAACATCTAAAAGTGTTCATCTTACAGTCAGGGGAGTACCTATGGCTTAACATCTAAAAAGTGTTGATCTTTTCAGCCATAAGTACCTTGGCTTCAAAATCTAAAGAGTGTTGCATCTTTTCAGTCAGGAAAATACCCAGTGGGTTCAACATTAAAAAATTTCACTTTCAGCCGGGGGGAAATACCTAGTGGGTTCAACACTAAAGAGTGTTGCATCTTACAGTCGGAGGTACCCCGTGGCTTCAACCTAAAGATGTTGCATCTTTTCGCCAGGGGAGACCCATGGCTTTTAACATCTTAAAAGGTTGCATCTTACAGCCAGGGAAACTAGGGCTTCAAAATCAAAAAGGTTTCAATTTCGCCCGGAGAGTACCCAGTGGCTTCAACATCTTAAAGGGTTTTATCTTCAGCCCGGAGAGTACCCATGGCTTTCAACATCTAAAGAGGTTGCATCTTTCAGCCAAGATACCCGTGGCTTAAAAATTTAAGAGTGCTCTTACAGCCGGAGAGTACCCAGTGGCTTCAAAACGAAAGAGTGTTTCATCTTTCAGCCCGGGGGGTACCCCTGGCTTCAACTGAAAGGTGTTGCCCTCACAGCCCGGGGAGGCCCAGTGGCTTCAACCGAAAAAGTGTTCATCTTACAGCCCGGAAGACCCAGTCTTCAACACTAAAGAGTGTTGCATCTTACAGCCCCCGGGGAATACCCAGGGCTTCAATCAAAAAGGGTTGCACTTACAACCAGGAGAGACCCCGTGGCTTCAACACTAAGGTTTTTGCATCTTACAGCCCGGAGGTACCCAGTGGTTCAACATCTAAAGGTGTTGCATCTTAAGCCCGGGGAGTACCGTGGCTTCAACACTAAAAAGGGGTTATCTTTCGCCCGAGATACCCAGTGGGTTCAAAAATCTAAAAGGTTGCTCTTACAGCCAGGAGAGTACCCAGTGGCTTCAACATCTAAAGAGTGTTGCATCTTACAGCCAGGAGAGTACCTGTGGCTTCAACATCTAAAGAGTGTTGCATCTTACAGCCAGGAGAGTACCCAGTGGCTTCAACATCTAAAGAGTGTTGCATCTTACAGCCAGGAGAGTACCCATGGCTTCAACACAAAGAGTTTGCATCTTACAGCAGGAGAGTACCCATGGCTTACCCTCAAAGAGTTTGCATTTTCGCCCGGAGAGTACCCAGTGGCTTCAACATCTAAAGAGTGTTGCATCTTACAGCCAGGAGAGTACCCAGTGGCTTCACCATCTAAAGAGTGTTGCATCTTACAGCCAGGAGAGTACCTAGTGGCTTCACCATCTAAAGAGTGTTTTCATCTTCAGCCCGGGGAGTACCCAGTGGCTTTTACCATCTAAAAAAGGGTTGCCTTACAGCCCGGGGTACCCCGTGGCTTCACCATCTAAAGAGTGTTGCATCTTACAGCCAGAAGTACCCCGGGCTTCACCCCTAAAGAGGGGTTCATCTTACAGCCAGGAGAGTACCCCGTGGGTTCAAAACTAAAAAAGGTTCATCTTAAGCCAGGGGAAATACCCAGTGGGTTCACCATCTAAAGAGTGTTGCATCCCTTTCACAAGATACCCGTGGGTTCAAATCTAAAGAGTGTTGCTCTTACAGCCCGGAGAGAACCCAGTGGGTTTAAACCTAAAGAGTGTTGCATCTTACAGCCAGGAAGTACCCGGGCTTCAACATCTAAAGAGTGTTCATCTTACAGCCAGGGGAAATACCCGTGGCCCCCCAAAATAAAGAGTGGTTGCATCTTTTAGCCAGGGGATACCTAGGGTTCAACATCTAAAGGTGTTGCATCTTACAGCCAGGGGGTACCATGGCTTAACTCTAAAGGTGTTGCATCTTACACCAGGAGAGTCCCAGTGGCTTCAACACTAAAGAGTGTTGCATCTTACAGCCCAAAGACCCGTGGCTTAACTCTAAAGGTTTTTATCTTACAGCCAGGAAGTCCCATGGCTTTAAAAATTTAAAAGAGTGTTCAACTTACGCCAGGAGAGTACCCCGTGGGTTTAACATCTAAAGAGTGTTTTCATCTTACAGCCAGGAGAGTACCCGTGGCTTTTAACTTCAAAGATGTTGCATCTTTCAGCCAGGAGAGTACCCAGTGGGTTCAACATTTAAAGAGTGTTGCACTTACGCCCGGAGAGTACCCCGGGCTTTAAATCTAAAGAGTGTTGCATCTTACAGCCGAAGTACCCGGGGTTCAACATCTAAAGAGTGTTGCACTTTCGCCAAGAGTACCCATTGGGTTTTACTCAAAAAGTGTTGCTCTTACAGCCAGAAGTACCCAGGGCTTCAAATTTTAAAGAGTTTGCATCTTAAACCGGGGAATACCCCTGGGTTCAACACTAAAGAGTGTTGCATTTACAGCCAGGGGGAGCCCCCTGGGGTTTAAAATCTAAAGATGTTGCATCTTACAGCCGGAGATACCGTGGCTTCAACACTAAAAAAGTGTTGCATCTTACAGCCAGGAAGACCCAGTGGCTTAACATCTAAAGAGTGTTGCCTTACAGCCCGGGGTACCTATGGCTTCAACTCTAAAGATGTTTCTCTTCAGCCCGGAGTACCCCTGGGTTTAGCATCTAAAGGGTTGCATTTACAGCCGGAAGTACCTAGTGGGTTTTAACCCTTTAAAGAGTGTTTCATCTTACAGCCAGGAGAGTACCATGGCTTAACATCTAAAAGTGTTTTCATCTTACAGCCAGGAAGTACCCCGGGCTTTACACTAAAGAGGTTTGCATCTACAGCCAGAGAGTACCCCAGTGGCTTCAAAATCTAAAGGTGTTGCATCTTACAGCCAGGAGTACCCATGGCTTCAAATCTAAAGAGTGTTTGCATCTTTCACCCGGGGGTACCCAGGGGGGGTTTAACATCTAAAGAGGTTGCATCTTCGCCAGGGGTACCTAGTGGCTTCACCACTAAAGGTGTTGTCTTACAGCGGAGACCTAGAGGGTTCACCCTCTAAAGGTTGTTGCATCTTACAGCCCGGGGAGTACCCAGTGGCTTCAACATCAAAGAGTGTTGCATTTTCAGCCGGGGGAGTACCAGTGGCTTTTTCCTCTAAAGAGTGTTGCTCTTACAGCCAGGAAGGGACCCAGTGGCTTTTAACATCTAAAGAGTGTTTATTTACCCAGGGGGTACCCCGTGGCTTCAAACCTAAAGAGTGTTGCATCTTCCCAAGAGTACCCATGGCTTTAACTCTAAAGAGTGTTGCTCTTACAGCCAGGGGGAGTACCCAGTGGCTTCAACATCTAAAGGTGTTGCATTTACCCGGGGAGTACCTAGTGGGGTTCAACACTAAAAAGGTTGCATCTTACACCAGAAAGGGACCAGTGGCTTTCATTAAAAGGTGTTGCATCTTACAGCCGGAGAGTCCCAGTGGCTTAACATCTAAAGAGTGTTGCTTTTCAGCCGGAGAGTACCCCGTGGGTTCAAACATCTAAAGAGTGTTGCATCTTTACCCAGGAAGTACCCGTGGCTTCAACATCTAAAGAGGTTCATCTTCGCCAGAGAGTACCTAGGGCTTCAACATCAAAAAATGTTTTTCATCTTACACCAGGAGAGACCTAGTGCTTTACCATCTAAAGAGTGTTGCATCTTACAGCCAGGAGAGTACCCAGTGGCTTCAACATCTAAAGAGTGTTGCATCTTACAGCCAGGAGAGTACCCAGTGGCTTCAACATCTAAAGAGTGTTGCATCTTACAGCCCGGAGGGAAACCCCGTGGCTTCAACTCAAAATGTTGCACTTACAGCCAAAGTACCCTGGGGCTTCAACATTAAAGATGTTGCATCTTTCAGCCCGGGGGAAATCCCAGGGCTTCAACATCTAAAGAGTGTTGCATCTTACAGCCAGGAGAGTACCCAGTGGCTTCAACATCTAAAGAGTGTTGCATCTTACAGCCAGGAGAGTACCTAGTGGCTTCAACATCTAAAGAGTGTTGCATCTTACAGCCAGGAGAGTACCCAGTGGCTTCAACATCTAAAGAGTGTTGCATCTTACAGCCAAAAAGGGTACCAGTGCTTCAAATCTAAAGAGTGTTGCATCTTACAGCCAGGAGAGTACCCAGTGGCTTCAACATCTAAAGAGTGTTGCATCTTACAGCCAGGAGAGTACCCAGTGGCTTCAACATCGGGTTTGTATTTTACACCAGGGAAATACCCGTGGGTTCCACAAAGAGTGGATTTTAAAAAATACTGTGGCTTAACTCTAAGAGTGTTGCATTTTTCAGCCAGGGGAGTACCCATGGCTTCAACATCTAAAGGTGTTTGCACTTAAGCCAGGAAAAGTACCCCTGGCTTTTAAACTAAAAAAGGTTATCTTTTCAGCCGGAATACCCTGGCTTTAAAATTAAAGAGTGTTGCAAATTTTCAGCCAGGAGGTACCCCGTGGCTTCAAATTTAAAATGTTGCATCTTACCCAGGATACCATGGGTTCAACATTAAAGAGGTTTCATCTTACAGCCGGAGAGACCCATGGGCTTCACATCTAAAGAGTTTGCATCTTTCGCCCCGGAGGTACCCCGTGGCTTCACACAAAGAGTGTTGCATCTTACAGCCAGGGGAGTACCCCGGGCTTCAACATCAAGAGGTTTCATCTTTCAGCCGGGGAGTACCCAGTGGGTTCAACATCTAAAAGTGTTGATCTTACAGCCGGGGAGTACCAGTGGGTTCACCCTCAAAAGGGTTTTTCATTACGCCAAAAACCCCCCCTTTCCCCCCCGCCGGATCCCCCCCCCCCTTCCCCTCAAAAATTTTCCCCCCCCTCTTTACCCTCTAAAGATGTTCTCTTACAGCCAGGAGAGTACCCAGGGCTTCACCCTCTAAAGGGTTCATCTTACAGCCAGGGGAAATCCCAGTGGCTTCCCCTAAACTCAAAAATGTTTTGACACCAGGGAAATACCATCCCCTGATTAAAAAACGTAAAAGATTCAAAAAACCACCCCCGGCCCATTGAACCCGCGGCTGGTTTAAAAATAGCCCCGCGTTCCCCCAATTTCCCCGGCGGGGGGAGGTTTAACTAAAGGGGTTCATCCGGCCGGGGTTGGTTTGGTTCACCCTCTAAAGAGGTTCATCTTACACCGGGGAGTACCGTGGCTTCACCATCTAAAGGGTTTTTGCATCTTTCACCGGGGGGTCCCCCGTGGCTTCCCCTCTAAAGGTGTTGCTCTTTCAGCCAGAGAGTACCCATGGGTTACCACTAAAGTGTTTCTCTTTCAGCCGGGAGTACCCAGTGGCTTTACACTAAAAATGTTGCATCTTCAGCCCGGAGAGTACCCAGTGGCTTCAAACCCTCTAAAGAGTGTTGCCTTACGCCAGAAGTACCCCGTGGCTTTACCCTCTAAAGAGTGTTTCATCTTCCCGCCAGGAGATACCCAGTGGCTTCAACATCTAAAGAGTGTTGCTCTTTACAGCCAGGATAAACCATGGCTTAAAAAACTAAAGAGTGTTCATTTCAGCCGAGAGTAACCAGTGGCTTTAAATCTAAAGAGTGTTGCATTTACAGCCCGGAAGGGGCCCAGTGGGTTCAACATCTAAAGAGGTTTTTTCTCTTACAGCCAGGAGATACCTAGTGGCTTCAACTCAAAGATTTGCTTTACAGCCAGGAGTACCTAGTGGGTTCAAATTAAAGAGTGTTGGGATCTTTCAGCCAGGAGGTACCCAGTGGGTTCAAAATTTAAAAGTGTTGCACTTCAGCCGGAGAGTACTAGTGGGGTTCAAAATCTAAAGAGGTTGCATCTTAAGCCAGGAGGTACCTATGGCTTAACATCTAAAGAGTGTTGCATCTTACAGCCAGGAGAGTACCCAATGGCTTCAACATCTAAAGAGTGTTGCATCTTACAGCCAGGAGAGTACCCAGTGGCTTCCACTAAAAAGTGTTGCATCTACAGCCAGGAAGTCCCAGTGGGTTCAACATCTTAAGGTGTTGCATTTACAGCCAGGAGAAACCCGTGGCTTAAAATTAAGAGTGTTGCATCTTACACCGGGAGTACCCAGGGGCTTAAAAAAAAAAAGTGTTTTCATCTTAAGCCAGGGGAAATACCCAGTGGGTCAACCCCTCTAAAAGTGTTGCATCTTCAGCCGGAAGTACCCTGGGTTCAACATCTTTAAAAGTGTTGCATCTTACAGCCGGGGGAGTAACAGTGGTTCAACATCTTAAGAGGGGTTTCATCTTACACCAGGGGTACCCAGTGGGTTTCAACATTTAAAAGTGTTCAAATTTTCAGCCAGGGAAAAACCCGGGGTTTAGTTTCGTGTTCAAAATTTTACCCAATATTTTTTTATAAAATTGTAAAATTTTAAATTTCTTTAAAAGGAAAATGATTTTTTGGGGTTAGTTTTTTCCCCCTGGTGTTTGAAAAGGGCCCCTTATTGAGGGTTTGATAATCCAAATTTTTCTTTTTATTAAAAAAAGTGTTTAAAATTTATTAAAAAAATGATTCCTTTTTTGGTTTTTGAAAAATTAAATGGTTTTTTTAATAAAAGGAAACATTTTTTTAGACTTCAAAATAAGAAATTAGAAAACTGGAACCTTTGATTCTTCAAACTTTAAGTTTCTCTTTTTAAAAAAATTTTTTTTTATTTTTAATTTTTAAATTTATTTTTTATTAAATAAATTTTTTTTGTTAATAATATAAATATTTTAATAATTTAAATTTACACCCTCTTAAATGAAGCCCGGAAAAAGTTTTTGATTATAAAATTATAAAACCGATTTTTAAAAATTAATTTTTATATTCTTATATTATATAAATAATTTTTATAAAATATTAAAAAATATTTATATTTATATATTAAATTTAAAATAAAATTTTTTATTTTTTAAAATAAATATATAAAAAAATAAATATATATATACACATACATATAAAATGAAATGTTTTTCTTGTACAGTTGTAGAAATTTTTAAATAAAATATAAATGAGACGAGAAAACTGAAAAAAATATTAAAAAATTAATTTTTTATCATGTTCCTTTCACTACTTTAGTGATCCCTTAAATACCATTTTTTCATGCAATATTATGACAGAGGAGGTCATGTTAGCTACGGTGTTCCACTAATTTACTCTCAAAGTTTTCGTTTACAACTTCAGAACACTTTATCTGATTAGCTTTAAATTTTCAACTCTGGTTAACTAGGAATAGAGTAAAGTTCATGAAACAATTCACAAGTACAGCTGCCCACTGGTCAATTTTATATAGACCATTTCCAGTTTTGGTTTTCATGTCGTAACTCTAGAAAACCTCTTGTAATTGGCTTGAACTTTTCTCCACTGTTGTCTGTTAGAAGGAAGTTTAGTGGAATGTGTAGTTCCCATTTTGTCAGTTTTAATTTCAAAATCATATTATTTTTAAACCATACCACGGGTAGGGTTTGAACCCGCGGTCAGAGTCTCAACACTGCAGACCGTCGCGTTAGCCACTGGGCCATGCTTGCGGGTTCAAACCCCACCCGTGGTACGGTTTGTTTGCAGTTGTGTCATTACGATTTCGTGAGTCATATTATTTTTCATTCAGAAACGGGAGTTTGCATCTTCTGAACAACTTCAATCTTTAATGGATGCTGCATTTACTGAAATGGATGAAACGTTTTTGGGTTGGGTTTAGGCTGTGTACAAACACTTTTCTCAAATTTACTAATGTAGTTAATAAACTTCAAATCGTTGGACTCAGCAGTATTTTCTGGTGACATTCAAACATTTAAGGCTGGTTTTTGAAGCACACCGGCCATCTCTCACTGAGGTAGGATGTTTCGGAAAAAATAAACACTTTCACCATTACTCACTCCATCACTGCCTTGCCAAAACTGTGCCGACATAACTGCTCAGATACCCCTACAAACTGCAATATCCCCATCCCTCCTTCAGAGTGCAGGCACTGTTCTCTTACCTCCAGGACTCAAGTCCAGCTAACCGCTTTCGCTGAATCCCTTCATAAATATTAACTTGTTCACACTCCAACTGCAGATGGAAACTTGGCATTAATTTTAAGTTGTGTAACTTTTAATGTTCATAATTTAGTAAGGAAATTGGTTTCTTAGAAATAACCAGAGAGTGTCTCCCCTGGTGAATTATGCTTAGAGAAAATTCTTGGATTGATTCTAGCTTGTGTAGGTTCCCATCTGCCATTTTTTCATGAAATTTTGAAAATTGAAACATGGGTTTTAATGTGATAATTTGGAAATGCGTCTTTCGATTAACTTCAGAACTTCAGTGCTGATACCTTAAAAGTGCATTCTCTGGGCGGCTTAAACTTAACGTGCTCTGTATATTATATATTCATCTCTGGGAGTTGCTTAGAGAATGTCATTTTAGACTGGCTTTAAATTTTCAAAGCTGGTGTATGTAAAAGACGGCTTGAATTAGTGTTGGACTCTGTAGATCCTAATTTGTCATTTTTATTAAAGACTGAATTGTTTAGTTTCTGTGTGATGACTTATAAATACCTCTTATAATTCGCATCAGATCTTCAAATCTGTAACTGCATTATCAACTTATGCCACATTCTGCACTATTCCAATCGCATGCATTGAGTTACAGGGCGGCTTTGATATACCTTTAATTGTGCAGGACAGGTATACAATACCGACAAGATGAAGGTTAAGACACTTGTGCAACATCTGGTTATCTTTATTGTAGACGTTTCGCCATCCAGTGGCTTTATCAATACAGATTCTTGGACATAATAAGAAAACAGAAGAACTATATACAAAAGATGAGGTAATCAGTCCCTCAGCCTTGAAGGTGGTGTTTAGAGCACCGTGGTTATAGAGATTCTGAAGCACAGGCAAGGAGACTGGCGCTTATATAGGCGTCAGTGAATAGGGACGTGTAGCAGACGAGGGCATAGTCACTGGTAAGCGGGATTTCCCAGTGGAAGTAGGTCCTTCCCAAATTGATGGATTAGTTGAAGTAGCCGTGAAGAAGGTGATGTAGATGTCCTCTGAACCAAGAGGCTACTTCAACTAATCCATCAATTTGGGAAGGACCTACTTCCACTGGGGAATCCCGCTTACCAGTGACTATGCCCTCGTCTGCTACACGTCCCTATTCACTGACGCCTATATAAGCGCCAGTCTCCTTGCCTGTGCTTCAGAATCTCTATAACCACGGTGCTCTAAACACCACCTTCAAGGCTGAGGGACTGATTACCTCATCTTTTGTATATAGTTCTTCTGTTTTCTTATTATGTCCAAGAATCTGTATTGATAAAGCCACTGGATGGCGAAACGTCTACAATAAAGATAACCAGATGTTGCACAAGTGTTTTAACTTTTATACCTTTAATTAATGAGTTCCGAGAGTTTTTCTACTCCCAGAGCCCGGCCTCGGGCCAGACCAAGGTTATGCAATACTGGGATACCTTTCTTGTATCGACGAGCGATCAAAATACATCTAATGTTTTTATATAAGTGAATCGTTAAGCAAGCGGGAGGTATCGGTCATGCGGACACAGCTGCGGGAGGCAGCTGTCTTGTGTCCTGACGAATCTTACTTAACTTATTCTGTGAGTAGAAAGTACAGTAAGTAGATATGGTTACAATTATTATTTGAGAGTAATACTGGATATTAATTTTAAGTTACACTAATTCTTCATGTAAATTCTTGACTTTAATGGCTTAGTGTTATTATGTATCCTTACTACCTCTCCTTTACCATAACGTCTGTTTATCCTTCTCTGTAATGCTCCTTGCCTTCTAATCCCTATCCTTCCAGCCTCTCTCTTTCATGCTCTCTCTCCTTTCATGCTCTCACTCCACTCCCTCCAGCTCCTCTTCGTCTTCCCCAAACCCTTCAACCCCAGTTCTTCTCTCCCGCACCCATCTCCTGCCTCACTCCCCAACTTTCCCCTGCTTCCCTCCCACGGCCTCCTTCCCTGCCCCCTCTCATGATCCCCTCCTCCCCTGCCACTTCCCCTTCTTCCTCCATTTATGGCTCTTGCAGCCTCCCACACTTCCCCAGACTCTCCCACACACTCCCACACCAGACCTTCTTACCTGGAAGCTATTACAGTAGAGTACGTGGGCATGGGCGAAGGTGGTGGGTGTGGGCGTGGGTACATGGGCAGAGGAGGTGGGTATGGGTGTGGCAACACACAGTCAGTATCATAAATTTGTTAGAGAAGAAAAGAAATGGTAAATATAAACGATATAATCCCACTGAGAAGAGTGAACCAGCACCTCTGTTAGAAATAACACCTGTTAGCAGGTCTTACTTAACAGAAGAACAAACAAACACCAGTTCTGTTAGAAGTAACACCTGTGACGAGCCTTACTTAAGAGAAAAACAAACACGACGAACTAGATCACTTGAAAGGAAAATATGATGATCGAAGGCAATAACTGATAGACAGGAAATGTAATAAAGTAATATATGACATAAACAAACTACACAACAAGTTCTACAACATAAAATGGAAATCAGTTGATTCAGTAAAATATAAAAACGATGGAAAAATAAAAACGGAGGTTTAATCAAGATGCTGGAAAGCAACGAGAGAAAATATACTTAAAAGTAGTGTTTCTTTCACTTGGAGACAGTGAGAAGGAACGTACTTAAAAACAGTGTTTCTCTCACATGGAGACAGTGAGCAAGAATGTACTTAGAAGCAGTGTATCTCTCAATTAGAGACGCAATCTGAATATCTTTTCAAAGATTATAGAAATTAAAGAAACATAAATCACAGCAACTGAGGAAAGGCTTCAAATATTTTTTATTAACTTGCGTATTAATGTTTCGGTAAAAGACCAGTCACCGTCGTCAGAACTCATTTCAGGAACAGATTTAATAAGTGCAAACAAACCTCCTCTTCACAAAGGAGGCAACAGAACGCTGACAAAAAAAAAAAAAAAAAAAAAGACAGTAATAGGCCAATAGCAATAACATTACACATCATCAGAGCGATGTGACGTCAATTTATGGGAGATGTGACGTCAATTTATGGATAATGTGACGTTAATTTATGGAGAAACCGTGATCCGCACAACCCAAATCAATATGGATTTAGAACGGGAAGACTGTGCCTGTCACAGCTGCTGGACCAGTACGACATGATTACGGAAGCCTTGGAAAAAAATCAAAATATAGATGTGGTCTACGTGGATTTTGCCAAGGTATTAGACGAAGGCGCTCCTGGAGTGATAACTCGTACACTGAGGTCAGTTCTTATAACGGGAAATGTAGGAAGAAGGATACTAGATTTTCTGACAAGAGACGAACAGAAGCAGTAAACAAAACACAAAAGTATATTCAGAGAGATGCAAAGGGCTCATTACTGGTTTAGCAACAGAGTTATGATAAATAGTTTAGAAAACCAAAAAAGTTGAAGAATAAGACACTTGTGCAACATTTGGGAACCTTTGTGAATATCAAAATGGTATACAATAACGAGGACCTGCCTCGTATGGGCCAGTAGGCCTTCTGCAGTGTTCCTACATTCTTATGTTCTTATAGGCAACATTTAGGCAACTTTGTTCCGAAACGTTTCGCCTACACAGTAGGCTTCTTCAGTCGAGTACAGGAAGTAGGCAGGAGCAGTAGAGATGTGAAGACGATGTAATCAGTCCATCACCCTTGAAGTCGTAGATTTGAGATTGTCAGTCCCTCAGCCTGGAGAAGTTCTGTTCCAAAGTCTGGAACTAACTGAAGATCAAGCGACAGTGTTGAGACTTAAATACTGTCGGAAAGAGAGGTGCAGAGTAGTAGTAGTGAGAATGTAGTCACTGAGAGGTCACGTCCCTCTCAGATCAAACAATTCTCACTTGAAAAAGTTGTCCAAAGTGTTTTCTCTTCTGTATACCATTTTGATATTCACTCTGTCAGACACTGCAACACAATGGCATCTTGGTACAGAAGAGAAAACACTTTGGACAACTTTTTCAAGTGAGAATTGTTTGATCTGAGAGGGACGTGACTTCTGAGTGGCTACATTCTCACTACTACCACCTGCACCTCTCCTTCCGACAGTATTTAAGTCTCAACACTGTCGCTTGATCTACAGTTAGTTCCAGACTTTGGAACAGAACTTCTCCAGGCTGAGGGACTGACAACCTCAAATCTACGACTTCAAGGGTGATGGACTGATTACATCGTCTTCACATCTCTACTGCTCCTGCCTACTTTCTGTACTCGACTGAAGAAGCCTGCTGTGTAGGCGAAACGTTTCGGAATAAAGTTACCTAAATGTTGCCTATGTGTCTTACCTACCATTTGGGAACCTTTATTGAGGAGGAAACGTTTCGCCAGTCAGTGGCTTCTTTAGTCCAGTACAAAGAAGAACGGTGGAAGGAGAAGACGAGTTTGAGGTAATCAGTCCCTCAGCTTGGAGTCGATGTGTTCAGTCCATTAGTCTTCAAGACTGATGGACTCCAGGCTGAGAGACTAATTACCTCAAACTCCTCTTTTTCCACCGATCTTCTTTGTATAGGACTGAAGAAGCCACTGGCTGACGAAACGTTTCTTCCTGACTAAATATTCCCAAATATTGTAGATGAATGGTTCAAAGAACCGACACGTTGAACATTAAAATGGTATAAAATACCGACAGGTTGTTAGGTAAGACACATATGCAACAGTTAGGTATCTTTATTGTGAAACGTTTCGCCTACACAGTAGGCTTCTTCAGTCAAGTACAGAAAAGTTGATAGAAGCAGAAGATACTTGAAGACGATGTAATCAGTCCATCACCCTTAAAGTTTTGAGGTGGTCATTCCCTCAGTCTGGAGAAGAGCATTGTTCCATAGTATGAAACAATATGGATAATATACTATGGAACAATGCTCTTCTCCAGACTGAGGGACTGACCACCTCAAAACTTTAAGGGTGATGGACTGATTACATCGTCTTCAAGTATCTTCTGCTTCTATCAACTTTTCTGTACTTGACTGAAGAAGCCTACTGTGTAGGCGAAACGTTTCACAATAAAGATACCTAACTGTTGCATATGTGTCTTACCTAACAACCGACACGTTGTTAAATTAGACACATGTGCAAATCTTGGGTATCTTTGTTGAGGAAACGTTTCGCCACACAGTGGCTTCATCAGTCCATGCAAAGGATAAATGTGAAGAACAGGAGGAGAATGAGGTAATCAGTCCCTCAACCTTGAGTCGATGTGGTCAGTCCATCAATCTTGAATAGAATACGGCATATGAGCGGAGAAGCAGCTTATATACCGTATGGCAGGAGAGGTGCAGCAGTCGTAGGTGGTGTCACATTTGTTCAATGTGGAAGTAGGTCGTACCCAAGGGTTAGGCAAGCGAAGAATTCCCAAGTATTAAGATCCCAAGAAGTTGCAGTGTCTGACAGGATTGTAGATGGATTGTAGTATGGACTGATGAAACCACTGTGTTGCGAAACGTTTCCTCAACAAAGATACCCAAGATTTGCACATGTGTCTAACATTCCCAAATATTGCACAAGTGTCATATTCTTCAGGAAGTAGCAAGTAGAAGATTGAGACACTTATGCAGCATATGGGAATCTTTATTCAGGAAACGTTTCGCCACACAGTGGCTTCATCAGTCCAATACAAAGAGGAAGGCGTAAGGAGAGGAGGAGTATGAGGTAATCAGTCCCTCAGCCTGGAGTCGATGTGTTCAGTCCATCAATCTTGTAGAATGTACAGCACAGGGCCGTAGACGTGGCTTATATACTGTAGTGAGGTGAGGTGAAGCAGGCGGAGGCGGGGTCATAGTGGTACCATCCACTAGTCGAAGTAGGTCTTCGTCCAAAGGTTGAACAAGTGTTGAAGAATTCTTTGTAACAAGATCCCATGATGCTGCAGTGTCTGACAGTTGTGATGAATGGTTTGAAAAACCGACAAGTTGAAGATTGAGACACTTATGCAGCATATGGGAATCTTTATTCCCATATGCTTCAACTTGTCGGTTTTTCAAACCATTCATCACAAGTAGCAAGTAGTATCAGACAAACTTGGGTAGTTTTAAATGGGCGGGTATGTTACAAAAAACGCGATTCTAAAAGCTTAGAGATCTCCAGTGAATACTAGAAAGGACTGCCCTTCTAGCATCCAGCCTGTTACTGGGTTTTCGTAACAATTTGTCAGTATCCTTGTCCAATTATCCATTAGAATTGAGTATTATTCAAAAGTGCTTCAGGATTACAACTGGTAGGCTACTAACTACAGAAATTAAAATTTAATAAATTTATTAATCATTAAGTTGTCTAGAGTTATATTATCAAAGTAAATTAAATTAATCACAGTAATGAAAATAAAATCAATCTCTCGAGTTCAATATTATTGTGCTGAAAGCACATATCACATTTATAATTCTTAAGTACTGTCTGGTACATTAACATTTAATAAGATATTACAAATATGTACAAGTAAGTTTGTGTATGTGTGTAAGTGCTCTAAGTAGTTCACTATGTCTCACGACTCGACTAGACT
>NC_069434.1:45032588-45072588 GCF_026875155.1 Cherax quadricarinatus | reverse complement strand
AATGAAGATGGTCTAATCAGTCCATCAACCTTGGAGAAATAGTATTTGAGGTGGTTAGTCTGTCAGCCTGGAGAAAAATCTGGAACGATATGAAGTTCCAAGCCACTGAACTGAATTCTTCTCTAGGCTGAGCGACTGACCAAATGAAATACTATTTCTCCAAGGTTGATGGACTAATTTACATCATCTTCATTTCACTACTACACCAACTGTCTCAGTATTTGACTGAAGAAACCTACAGTGTAGGTGCAACGTTTCAACAATAAAGATACCCAACCGCTGCACATGTGTCTTAATTAGAATTTTCCTTGTATAAAAGCTCTGTTCCACAAGGCACAGTACTCGCTCCCATCTTGTTCCTCATCCTCAGTATCCGACATAGACAAGGATGTCAGCCACAGCACCGTGTCTTCCTTTGCAGATGACACCCGAATCTGCATGACAGTGTCTTCCATTGCAGACACTGCAAGGCTCCAGGCGGACATCAGCCAAATCTTTCAGTGGGCTGCAGAAAACAATATGAAGTTCAACGATGAGAAATTTCAATTACTCAGATATGGTAAACACGAGGAAATTAAATCTTCATCAGAGTACAAAACAAATTCTGGCCACAAAATAGAGCGAAACACCAACGTCAAAGACCTGGGAGTGATCATGTCGGAGGATCTCACCTTCAAGGACCATAACATTGTATCAATCGCATCTGCTAGAAAAATGACAGGATGGATAATGAGAACCTTCAAAACTAGGGAGGCCAAGCCCACGATGACACTCTTCAGGTCACTTGTTCTATCTAGGCTGGAATATTGCTGCACACTAACAGCACCTTTCAAGGCAGGTGAAATTGCCGACCTAGAAAATGTACAGAGAACTTTCACGGCGTGCATAACGGAGATAAAACACCTCAATTACTGGGAGTGCTTGAGGTTCCTAAACCTGTATTCCCTGGAACGCAGGAGGGAGAGATACATGATTATATACACCTGGAAAATCCTAGAGGGACTAGTACCGAACTTGCACACGAAAATCACTCACTACGAAAGCAAAAGACTTGGCAGACGATGCAACATCCCCCCAATGAAAAGCAGGGGTGTCACTAGCACGTTAAGAGACCATACAATAAGTGTCAGGGGCCCGAGACTGTTCAACTGCCTCCCAGCACACATAAGGGGGATTACCAACAGACCCCTGGCAGTCTTCAAGCTGGCACTGGACAAGCACCTAAAGTCAGTTCCTGATCAGCCGGGCTGTGGCTCGTACGTTGGTTTGCGTGCAGCCAGCAGCAACAGCCTGGTTGATCAGGCGCTGATCCACCAGGAGGCCTGGTCACAGACCGGGCCGCGGGGGCGTTGACCCCCGAAACTCTCTCCAGGTAAACTCCAGGTAAATCCGTGTTGCTCGTTCAGTAGTTCTCGTTGTAATAAGGTTTCCACCATTTTTTTTCTATAAACGTGTACCGCATACTTTTCAGGTTGGTATGCTTTCACCTCCAGCTCTTGGGACCGCCTCGTAAGTTTCTTTTCATGGTTACTTTGATCTGTCTTTGTCATATTTACTTTTAAATCCATTAATGGTCCTAGCCCCTACTGTGTCCTTGTCTAGTTTATTCCACATCACGACTACCTTAACGCTAGATGAATTCTGCCTTGCCTATCTTGACTCATCTGAGTGTTCAGCTTCCATCTGTGTCCTCTCGCCCTGCTCCCTTCCTTGTTTATAGTCTATCTCTGTCCACATTGTCTCCCTGGATGTATATTGTACGTCCTTTGTGTGTGTGTGTGTGTGTGTGTGTGTGTGTGTGTGTGTGTGTACTCACCTATTTGTGGTTGCAGGGGTCGAGTCTTAGCTCCTGGCCCCGCCTCTTTACTGGTTGCTACTGGCTCCTGTCTCTCCCTGCTCCATGAGCTTTATCAAACCTCGTCTTAAAACTATGTATGGTTCCCGCCTCCACTACGTCACTTTCTAGGCTATTCCACTGCCTGACAACTCTATGACTGAAGAAATACTTCCTAACATCCCTTTGACTCATCTGAGTCTTCAACTTCCAATTGTGACCTCTTGTTTCTGTGTCCCCTCCCTGGAACATTCTGTCTTTGTCCACCTTGTCTATTCCGCGCAGTATTTTATATGTCGTTATCATGTCTCCCCTGACCCTCCTGTCCTCCAGTGTCGTCAGGCCGATTTCCCTTAACCTTTCTTCATAGGACATTGTCGCAAACCTTTGCACTTTCTCTAATTTCTTGGCGTGCTTGATCAAGTGCGGGTTCCAAACAGGTGCTGCATACTCCAGTATGGGCCTGACGTACACGGTGTACAGTGTCTTGAACGATTCCTTACTAAGGCATCGGAACGCTGTTCTCAGGTTTGCCAGGCGTGCATATGCTGCAGCAATTATCTGGTTGATGTGTGCTTCCTGAGACATGCTCGGTGTTATGCTCACCCCAAGATCTTTCTCCTTGAGCGAGGTTTGCAGTCTTTGGCCACCTAGTCTATACTCCGTCTGCGGTCTTCTGTGCCCTTCCCCGATCTTCATGACTTTGCATTTGGCAGGGTTAAATTCGAGAAGCCAGTTGTTGGACCAGGTGTCCAGTCTGTCCAGGTGTTTTTGAAGTCCTGCCTGATCCTCATCTGATTTAATTCTCCTCATTAACTTCGCATCATCTGCGGACATGGACACTTCTGAGTCTAACCCTTCCATCATTTCGTTCACATATACCAAAAATAGCACTGGTCCTAGGGCCGACCCCTGTGGGACCCCGCTTCTCACAGGTGCCCACTGTGATACCTCATCACGTACCATGACTCGTTGTTGCCTCCCTGTCAGGTATTCTCCGATCCATTGCAGTGCCCTTCCTGTTATATGCGCCTGATCCTCTAGCTTCTGCACTAATCTCTTGTGAGGAACTGTGTCAAAGGCCTTCTTGCAGTCCAAGAAGATGCAATCAACCCACCCCTCTCTCTCTTGTCTTACTTCTGCTACTTTACCATAAAACTCCAGAAGGTTTGTGACACAGGATTTGCCTTCCATGAATACGTGCTTTGACGTTTATACTTTTGTTCCGTTCCAGCTGCTCCACCACTCTCCTCCTGATAATCTTCTCCACAACTTTGCATACTATACACGTCAGTGACACAGGTCTATAGTTTAGTGCCTATTTTCTGTCTCCTTTTTTAAAAATGGGAACTACATTTGCCGTCTTCCATACCTCAGGTAGTTGCCCAGTTTCCAGGGATGTGTTGAAGATTGTGGTAAGTGGCACACACAGCATATCTGCTCCCTCTCTAAGGACCCATGGGGAGATGTTGTCCGGTCCCATTGCCTTTGAGGTGTCGATGTCCCTTAGCAGTTTCTTCACCTCCTCCTCATTTGTATGTATGTCATCCAACACTTGTTGGTATATTCCTTGCTGATGTCCCCCTCTGTTCTGTCCCCCAGAGGCCTTCCTGTCTCCACTGTAAATACTTCCTTAAATCTCATATTGAGCTCCTCACATACTTCTTGATCGTTTCGTGTGAGTTCTCCACCTTCTTTCCTCAGCCTTATCACCTGGTCTTTGACTGTTGTCTTCCTCCTAATGTGGCTATACAGCAGTTTCGGGTCAGACTTGACTTTCGATGCTGTGTCGTTTTCGTACTGTCGCTGGGCCTCCCTCCTTATCTGTGCATACTCGTTTCTGGCTCTTCTACTAATCTCCTTATTTTCCTGGGTCCTATGCCTCCTGTACCTTTTCCATTCTCTGGTGCACTTAGTTTTTGCGTGTGCGTGTGTGTGTGTGTGTGTGTGTGTGTGTGTGTGTGTGTGTGTGTGTGTGTGTGTGTTTGTGTGTGTGTGTTTGTGTGTGTGTGTGTGTGTGTGTGTGTGTGTGTGTGTGTGTGTGTGTGTGTGTGTGTGTGTGTGTGAGTGCGTGTGTGTGTGCGTGTGTGAGTGTGTGAGTGCGTGTGTTGTGATGAATGGTTATTGAGAGAGTGAGGCACTTAATGTCTCTCACACTCACACAGTCGTTCTACACTCTACTTCCTCGGATAAATAGTAGAAAATACCGACAACATGAATAAAAGAAACACGAATGCAGTATAATGCGATCCATTATTGACAACGTTTCGCTCACACAGTGGGTTTAACCAAGTCAAAAACAAATTGTTTGTGACTCGATAAAGCCCGCTGTGTGGGCGAAACGTTCTTAATAAAGGATCGCAAAATACTGCATTCGTGTTACTTTTTCCAGACTTAACGACGCAAATCTGACAACTGAGAGAACCCATGGTTACAACGGCACAGATACTCACAGGTCTGGGCAGGGTAACAAACACAACCTCTCTGGTACCTGCACAAGGGGACACATGTGATAATTCAACACCATCATGAGTTTAATATTTGAATTTTACGGGCGAATTTCCTCATTTATTGTACCGCCCTCACCTTCCAACTCGCCTCATCATTTGAGAGACAGCTGTGGTAGCTAGGACAGCACTATCTCTTCTCATGTCTCCTTTCCTCATTTTTTACTTATCCTCACCCCGTCCTACTGCTACAATGGTACAGGTTACTAAGCACATGGTCTAGAAGGTATCAGTGACCTTTCCATGAGGTTGTCACCTTACAACCTTCCACTCTCCTTCCACAGTAAGAAGATTTAAGTCGGTACGTCTAAAAATAAACTTGAACACCACCACCACACAATCCTGAAGACACAGTTAACACCACCACACAATCCTGAAGACACAGTTAACACCACCAGGCGCTCGTGAAGACACAGTTAACACCACCACACAATCCTGAAGACACAGTTAACACCACCAGGCGCTCGTGAAGACACAGTTAACACCACCACACAATCCTGAAGACACAGTTAACACCACCAGGCGCTCGTGAAGACACAGTTAACACCACCACACAATCCTGAAGACACAGTTAACACCACCACACAATCCTGAAGACACAGTTAACACCACCAGGCGCTCGTGAAGACACAGTTAACACCACCACACAATCCTGAAGACACAGTTAACACCACCAGGCGCTCGTGAAGACACAGTTAACACCACCACACAATCCTGAAGACACAGTTAACACCACCAGGCGCTCGTGAAGACACAGTTAACACCACCACACAATCCTGAAGACATGGTGACAGCAGTAAGACAAGAGAGAGAGGGGTGGGTGGATTGCATTTTCTTGGACTGCAAGAAGGCGTTTGACACAGTTCCACACAAGAGATTGGTGCAAAAACTGGAGGACCAAGCAGGGATAACAGGGAAGGCACTACAATGGATCAGGGAATACTTGTCAGGAAGACGCAGCGAGTCATGGTACGTGGCGAGGTGTCAGAGTGGGCACCTGTGACCAGCGGGGTCCGCAGGGGCCAGTCCTAGGACCAGTGCTGTTTCTGGTATTTGTGAACGACATGACGGAAGGAATAGACTCTGAGGTGTCCCTGTTTGCAGATGACGTGAAGTTGATGAGAAGAATTCACTCGATCGAAGACCAGGCAGAACTACAAAGGGATCTGGACAGGCTGCAGACCTGGTCCAGCAATTGGCTCCTGGAGTTCAATCCCACCAAGTGCAAAGTCATGAAGATTGGGGAAGGGCAAAGAAGGCCGCAGACGGAGTACAGTCTAGGGGGTCAGAGACTACAAACCTCACTCAAGGAAAAAGATCTTGGGGTGAGTATAACACCAGGCACATCTCCTGAAGCGCACATCAACCAAATAACTGCTGCAGCATATGGGCGCCTAGCAAACCTCAGAACAGCATTCCGACATCTTAATAAGGAATCATTCAGGACCCTGTACACCGTGTATGTTAGGCCCATATTGGAGTATGCGGCACCAGTTTGGAACCCACACCTAGCCAAGCACGTGAAGAAACTAGAGAAAGTGCAAAGGTTTGCAACAAGACTAGTCCCAGAGCTAAGAGGTATGTCCAACGAGGGAGAGGTTAAGGGAAATCAACCTGACGACACTGGAGGACAGGAGAGATAGGGGGGACATGATAAACGACATACAAAAATACTGAGAGGAATTGACAAGGTGGACAAGACAGGATGTTCCAGAGATTGGACACAGTAACAAGGGGACACAGTTGGAAGCTGAAGACACAGATGAATCACAGGGATGTTAGGAAGTATTTCTTCAGCCACAGAGTAGTCAGTAAGTGGAATAGTTTGGGAAGCGATGTAGTGGAGGCAGGATCCATACATAGCTTTAAGCAGAGGTATGATAAAGCTCACGGCTCAGGGAGAGTGACCTAGTAGCGATCAGTGAAGAGGCGGGGCCAGGAGCTCGGACTCGACCCCCGCAACCTCAACTAGGTGAGTACAACTAGGTGAGTACACAGTTAACACCACCAGGCGCTCGTGAAGACACAGTTCACACCACCACACAATCCTGAAGACACAGTTAACACCACCAGGCGCTCGTGAAGACACAGTTAACACCACCACACAATCCTGAAGACACAGTTAACACCACCAGGCGCTCGTGAAGACACAGTTAACACCACCACACAATCCTGAAGACACAATTAACACCACCAGGCGCTCGTGAAGACACAGTTAACACCACCACACAATCCTGAAGACACGTTAACCCACCAGGCGCTCGTGAAGACACAGTTAACACCACCACACAATCCTGAAGACACAGTTAACACCACCAGGCGCTCGTGAAGACACAGTTAACACCACCACACAATCGTGAAGACACAGTTAACCACCAGGCGCTCGTGAAGACACAGTTAACACCACCACACAATCGTGAAGACACAGTTAACACCACCAGGCGCTCGTGAAGACACAGTTAACACCACCACACAATCGTGAAGACACAGTTAACACCACCAGGCGCTCGTGAAGACACAGTTAACACCACCATACAATCGTGAAGACACAGTTAACACCACCACACAATCGTGAAGACACAGTTAACACCACCAGGCGCTCGTGAAGACACAGTTAACACCACCACACAATCGTGAAGACACAGTTAACACCACCAGACACTCGTGAAGACACTGACACAACACCACCACCACCACACACTCGGAAAGACACTAACAGTTAACACCACCAGACACTCGTGAAGACACTGACACAACAGCACCACCACCACCACCACCACCACCACCACACACTCATAAAGAAACTAACAGTTAACACCACCACCACAACACAAGGGGTCCTGTCCACTTAACTTTATCACCTCTATATACCCTTAATCCTCAATTTATTTTATATCCTAGCCTATCCTTCCTTACGAATCCTGTGGTCACTGATTGATTCATCCTCTCCTCCTTTCTCATCATTATCTAGCCCTTTTTTATTTTCCCTTTTTGCCATATTTCTCCTCTTATGTCTCTCTCTCGCTGACTTTCCTCCTGCGTCTTTCCTCTTGCTCACTTCCTTCCTTCCCTGTTGAATAGGCCATCCTGAGTGTCATTATCACAACCGCAAGGAAAATAATTGTATAACCAGGACCTTCAAAACAAGGGATACCAAGCTAATGCTGTTGCTCTTTAAGTTGCTTGTTCTCTCTTGTGCGGACAACCTTACTGTCCGCATAGTTTCTGTGAAGCACCTAAATTACTGGAAATGTTTGAAGGCCCTCGTTCTGCACTCTTTGGAAATAAGGAGAGACAAACAACACAATAATTTACACCTGGAAAATACTAGGATTGGTCCCATATCTACACACACAAATCATTCCCTATGACAGTAGGAGGATTGACAGACGGCACAAGATGCCCCCAATTAAAACCAGGTGCTTATTGAGTATACTAAGGGAAAACTCAATAAGTGTGAAGGGGCCAAGACTTTTCTACATAAAGTAGATTACCAACAAACCCTGGCTGTCTTCAAGAAAGAACCAGACAAATTTCTCGAAGTCAATCCCTGATCAGCTGGACTGTGCTGCCTATTTTGGACTTCGTGTAGACAGCACGTACGTCGTATTTCTTGTGCCAGCATCTATGATGAACTTCGTGTGCCAGTACCTATGTTGTACTTTGTGTACCAGCACCTATGTTGCACTTCATGTGGTTAGCACCCTCTCCCTTCTAACTCATTATCATCTCTCTATTCAGTCACTACACATACACCTGTGGGAGAACCAAACAGTTTTGAGAACGCATGATAGGAGCCATGAAACCAGGAAAAGAGTGACCCTTCGTAACTGATTCATAGATGGGGCTAGGAGGTAAGGCTCAACCCAGCAACCAGAAATAGGTGAGTACAAATAGTTGAGTAAAGTCACCTCTTCATCATCTGTTAACTATCCCTTTCAAACCTGTTTCCTCCCCTCCCTTCATCTATCCCTCATTTTTTTACCACTTTCTCTTATGAACTGCCACCTTGTCGTCATGTGTGTGTGTGTACTCACCTAATTGTGGTTGCAGGGGTCGAGACTCAGCTCCTGGCCCCGCCTCTTCACTGATCGCTACTGGATCCTCTCTCTCTCTGCTTCCTGAGCTTTGTCATACCTCTTCTTAAAACTATGTATGGTTCCTGCCTCCACTACTTCACTTGCTAGGCTATTCCACTTGCTGACAACTCTATGACTGAAGAAATACTTCCTAACGTCCCTGTGACTCGTCTGAGTCTTCAGCTTCCAGTTGTGACCCCTTGTCCCTGTGTCCCCTCTCTGGAACATCCTATCTCTGTCCACCTTGTCTATTCCCCGCAGTATCTTGTATGTCGTTATCATGTCTCCCCTGACCCTTCTGTCCTCCAGTGTCGTCAGTCCGATTTCCCTTAACCTTTCCTCGTACGACATTCCCTTGAGCTCTGGGACTAGCCTTGTTGCAAACCTTTGTACTTTCTCTAACTTCTTGACGTGCTTGACCAGGTGTGGGTTCCAGACTGGTGCTGCATACTCCAGTATGGGCCTAACATACACAGTGTACAGTGTCTTGAACGATTCCTTATTAAGGTATCGGAATGTTATTCTCAGGTTTGCCAGGCGCCCGTATGCTGCAGCGGTTATTTGGTTGATGTGTGCCTCCGGTTGATGTGCTCGGTGTTATGGTCACCCCAAGGTCTTTCTCCCTGAGTGAGGTCTGTAGTCTTTGTCCACCTAGCCTATACTCTGTCTGCGGTCTTCTTTGCCCCTCCCCAATCTTCATGACTTTGCATTTGGCTGGATTGAATTCGAGAAGCCAGTTGCTGGACCACATGTCCAGCCTGTCCAGGTCTCTTTGCAGTCCTGCCTCATCCTCATCCGATTTAATTCTTCTCATCAACTTCACGTCATCTGCGAACAGGGACACTTCAGAGTCTATTCCTTCCATCATGTCGTTCACATATATCAAAAGTAGCACTGGTCCTAGAACTGACCCCTGTGGGACCCCGCTCGTAACAGGCGCCCACTGTGATACCTCTTCACGTACCAAGACTCGTTGCTGCCTCCCTGTCAGGTATTCTCTTATCCATTGCAGTGCCCTCCCTTTTACGTGCGCCTGATCCTCCAGCTTCTGCACTAATCTCTTGTGGGGAACTGTGTCAAAGGCCTTCCTGCAGTCTAGGAAAACGCAATCTACCCACCCCTCTCTCTCGTGTCTTACTTCTGTTACCTTGTCATAAAACTCCAGGAGGTTTGTGATACAAGATTTGCCTTCCATGAACCCATGCTGGTTTTCATTTATAATCTTGTTCCTTTCCAGGTGTTCGACCACTCTCCTCCATGACTTTGCACACAATACATGTCAGAGACATAGGTCTGTAGTTTAGTGCCTCGTTTCTGTTTCCTTTCTTAAATATGGGGACTACATTAGCTGTCTTCCATTTCTCAGGTAGTTGCCCAGTTTCAAGGGATGTGTTGAAGATTGTGGTTAGAGGCACGCACAGCATCTCTGCTCCTTCTCTAAGGACCCATGGGGAGATGTTGTCCGGTCCCATCGCCTTTGAGGTGTCAAGGTCACTTAAGAGCTTCTTCACCTCCTCCTCAGTTGTTCGTATGTCATCCAACACTTGTTGGTATATTCCTTCTTGATGTTCCCTTCTGTGCTGTCTTCCCACAGCCCTTCCTGTCTCTACTGTAAAAACTTCCTTAAATCTCCTGTTCAGCTCCTCACATACCTCCTGATCATTTCTTGTGAGTTCTCCACCTTCTGTCCTTAATCTGATCACCTGGTCTTTGACTGTTGTCTTCCTCCTGATGTGGCTATACAACAGTTTCAGGTCAGTCTTGATTCTCGATGCTATGTCATTTTCATACTGTCGCTGGGCCTCCCTCCTTACCTGTGCGTACTCATTCCTGGCTCTGCGACTGATCTCCCTATTTTCGTGTGTTCTCTGCCTTCTGTACTTTTTCTATTCTCTATTGCATTTTGTTTTTGCCTCCTTACACCGTCGGGTAAACCAGGGGCTCGTTCTGGTCTTCCCGTTGTTACTGTTGCCTTGGGAATAAACCTTTCCACTGCCTCCTTGCATTTTGTTGTTACATATTCCATCATTTCATTTACTGGCTTTCCTGCCAGTTCTCTGTCCCACTGGACCTCCCCCAGGAAGTTCTTCAACCCTATGTAGTCCCCTCTTTTATAGTCAGGCTTTTTCCCATTCAACTCCTGTTATTCTCTCCACTTGCAGCTCTACTATGTATTCAAAGCACAGAACCACGTGGTCGCTAGCTCCTAGGGGACTCTCATACTTGATGTCCTCAATATCTGAGCTGCCCAGGGTGAACATAAGGTCCAATCTTGCTGGTTCATCCTCCCCTCTCACTCTGGTAGTGTCCTTAACATGTTGGTGCATGAGGTTTTCCAGCACCACGTCCAACATCCTGGCTCTCCATGTTTCGGGACGCCCATGTGGCTCCAGGTTTTCCCAGTCAATCTCCCTGTGGTTGAAATTCCCCATAACCAGCAACTTTGCTCTGCTGGAGTGAGCTCTTCTTGCCACCTCAGGAAGTGTGTCCACCATTGCTCTGTTGCTCTCTTCATATTCCTCTCTTGGCCTCCTGCAGTTCTGTGGTGGATTATACATCACTGGAATGACCACTTTGTGTTCCCCAGACTGAAGTGTACCGGCTATGTAGTCTCTTTCTCCCGTCTCATCTATTCCTTCCATTTTCTCGAATTTCCATCTGTTTTTTACGAGCAGAGCAACCCCACCTCCCCCCCTGCCCCTTCTATCTTTCCTCATGATCTGGTATCCTGGTGGGAAGATTGCATCTGTTATTGTCTCCATGAGTTTTGTTTCTGTAACTGCTATGATGTCTGGGGACTTCTCATTGATTCTTTCTTGCCATTCCTCATGTTTATTCGTTAATCCATCTGCATTTGTGTACCAAACCTTCAACTTCTGTTCTAATACTGTAACTGTGGTGCGGGGGGTGGAAACAGAGGGATCGGTGTGTGATGGTTGGTTTGGATTGTTCAGTTGCCTTGGGGGTGTGTGCGTGTGTGTGTGTGTGTGTGTGTGTGAAACAGAAGCCTGTTAAATAAGTTCTCACTGGCTGGAGTGTTGATTGTTTCTATCACATAACGAGGTGAAGTGACAGGTAAATCTTACAAACTTCTCCTTAAAACACTACTACCTTGAATCTCCTCTCTATTCTTAATAGGTCTTATTCTTTTAATATATTTTTTTTTTAATTCTAAAAGCCTGACGATTAAGACACATGTGAATCACTTAAGGACTTAGGAATCACTTAAGTACTTGTGAATCACTCAGGTACTTGTGAATCACTCAGGTACTATTGAATCACTCTGGTACTTGTGAATCACTTAAGTACTTGTAAATCACTTAGGGCTACCTACCTGGAGTTTACCTGGAGGGTATTCCGGGGATCAACGCCCCCGCGGCCCGGTCCATGACCAGGTCTCCTGGTGGATCAGGGCCTGATCAACCAGGCTGTTTAGTTATCTGTCCAGCTCACTCTTGAAGGCAACCAGGGATCTATTGGTAATTCCCCTTATGGCTGGTGGGAGGCTGTTGAACAGTCTTGGGCCCCGGACACTTATTATGTTTTCTCTTAGTGTACTAATGAATCCGCTACTTTTCACTGGGGGTATGTAGCATCGCCTGCCAAGTCCTTTGTTTCGTAGGGAGTGATTTCTGCGTGCAGATTAGGGATCAGTTCCTCTAAGATCTTCCAGGTGTAGATTATGATATATCTCTCTCGCCTGTGCTCAAGTGAGCACAAGTCAAGTGCTTCCAGGCGTTCCTAGTATTTAAGGTGTTTGATGGAACTTATATGTGCAATAAAAGTTCTCTGTACATTCTCTAGATCTGCAATTTCACTGCCTTGAATGGAGATGTTAATGTACAGCAGCATTCCAACCTTGAGAGAACAAGTGATTTGAAAAGGATCATCATTGGCTTGGCATCTCTTGTCTTGAATGTTCTCGTAGATGAATTGTTCAGAGAACCGACACGTTGATAAATTAGACACATGTGCAACTCTTGGGTATCTTTATTCAGGAAACGTTTCGCCACATAGTGGCTTCATCAATCGATACATAGGAGAAACTTGAAGAACAGGAGGAGAATGAGGTAATCAGTTCCTCAACCTTGAGTCGATGTGGTCAGTCAAGGTTGAGGGACTGATTACCTCATTCTCCTCCTGTTCTTCAAGTTTCTCCTATGTATGGACTGATGAAGCCACTGTGTGGCGAAACGTTTCCTGAATAAAGATACCCAAGAGTTGCACATGTGTCTATTTTGAATGTTCTCCTTATCCATCCTAGTAGTTTCCTCGCAGATTTGATAATGGCACTGTTTTGATTCTTGAAGGTGAGATCCTCAGACATTACCACTCCCAGGTCCTTCACATTACTTTTCCGCTCTGTTGTGTGATTAGAATTTGTAGTATACTCAGTTCTAGCTATTATTTCCTTCAGTTTTCCATAACGGAGTATTTGGAATTTGTCTTCATTGAACATCATATTGCACTCCGTTCCTCGTTGGAAAACTTGGTTTATATCTTCTTGGAAATTTGCTGTGTCCAAAATGGATGACACTCTCATGCAGATTCTAGTATCGTCTCCAAAGGATGATACGATGCTATGGTTTACATTTCTGTCCATGTCTGATATGAGGATAAGGAACAGGATAGGGGCGAGTACTGTACTTTGTGGAACAGAGCTGTTCACTATGGCAGCTTTAGATTTAACTCTGTTTACCACTACTCTCTCTGTTCAATTGATTAGAAAGTTGAAGATCCATCTGCCTACTTGGCCAGTTATTCCTTTAGCACGCATTTTGTGCTCTATTACACCATGGTCGCACTTGTCAAAGGCTTTTGCAAAATCTGTGTATACTACATCTGCATTGGAGGTGGTGTTTAGAGCACCACGGTGCTCTGAACACCACCTCCAAGGCTGAGGGACTGATTACCTCATCTTTTGTATATAGTTCTTCTGTTTTCTTGTTATGTCCAAGAATCTGTATTGATAAAGCCACTGGATGGCGAAACGTCTACAATGAAGATAACCAGATGTTGCACAAGTGTCTTAACTTTCACCTTGAAACCATTGCTGCATTTCCTTTCTTGGCTGGATATTTTCAGCACGCTATTTACATCCCCTTTATTTATTCCTGTTTTCCATTTATACACCTCAATCATATCCCCCCTAATTCTACGCCTTTCTAGAGAGTGCAGATTTCTGATACATGGGATCAACTTTGTCATCCTCCTCTGTACGTTTTCCAGTGAATTTATATCCATTCTGTAATGAGGCCTAACCAAAGATATATAGAGTTGAAGAACAACCTGAGGACTTCTATTATTTTGTTGGCTTTGAGAAGTGCCTTTGCTTTTTCTGCTGTGTAGTAATTACAGTTGCTGTTTGATTCATTTAAGTCATTTAATACGAGGTTGGTATCAAGATCAGTGCTTGTAGTCATAAGATTTATAGTGATTCTATAACTAGACTTAACAATAAGACAATGTAAATACGTATTCTAAAGAAAAAAACTTACCTTCACTCCTTCAGTTGCATATATATTATATATATATATATATATATATATATATATTATATATATATATATATATATATATATATATATATAATATATATATATATGCAGCTGAAGGAGTGAATCTAACATTTAGGACAGAATAAAAATTAAAGAAAATTAAGACAAAACATACAAGATATTCAGAGAAGTTTCTAGGGTACACGAGGACAGGATGTTTATATGGGATCACTCTCTCCCTTTATCACTGTCAGGGATCACTCTCTCCCTTTATCACTGTCAGGGATCACTCTCTCCCTTTATCACTGTCAGGGATCGCTCTCTCCCTTTATCGCTGTCAGGGATCACTCTCTCCCTTTATCACTGTCAGGGATCACTCTCTCTCTTTATCACTGTCAGGGATCACTCTCTCCCTTTATCACTGTCAGGGATCACTCTCTCCCTTTATCACTGTCAGGGATCGCTCTCTCCTTTTATCACTGTCAGGGATCGCTCTCTCCCTTTATCACTGTCAGGGATCACTCTCTCCCTTTATCACTGTCAGGGATCGCTCTCTCCTTTTATCACTGTCAGAGATCGCTCTCTCCCTTTATCACTGTCAGGGATCACTCTCTCCCTTTATCACTGTCAGGGATCGCTCTCTCCCTTTATCACTGTCAGGGATCACTCTCTCCCTTTATCACTGTCAGGGATCGCTCTCTCCCTTTATCACTGTCAGGGATCACTCTCTCCCTTTATCACTGTCAGGGATCGCTCTCTCCCTTTATCACTGTCAGGGATCACTCTCTCCCTTTATCACTGTCAGGGATAAGCCCCTCCCTTTATCACTGTCAGTGATAAGCCTCTCCCTTTATCACTGTCAGGGATAAACCTCTCCCTTTATCACTGTCAGGGATAAAACTCTCCCTTTATCACTGTCAGGGATAAGCCTCTCCCTTTATCACTGTCAGGGATAAGCCTCTCCCTTTATCACTCTCAGGGATAAGCCTCTCCCTTTATCACTGTCAGGGATCACTCTCTCCCTTTATCACTCTCAGGGATAAGCCTCTCCCTTTATCACTGTCAGGGATAAGCCTCTCCCTTTATCACTGTCAGGGATAAGCCTCTCCCTTTATCACTGTCAGGGATAAGCCTCTCCCTTTATCACTGTCAGGGTGCACTAGCTCCCTTTATCACTGTCAGGGATCACTCTCTCCCTTTATCACTGTCAGGGATAAGCCTCTCCCTTTATCACTGTCAGGGTGCACTCGCTCACTTTATCACTGTCAGGGATCGCTCTCTCCCTTTATCACTGTCAGGGATCGCTCTCTCCCTTTATCACTGTCAGGGATCACTCTCTCCCTTTATCACTGTCAGGAGTAAGCCTCTCCCTTTATCACTGTCAGGATGCATTCGCTCCCTTTATCACTGTCAGGGATCGCTCTCTCCCTTTATCACTGTCAGGAATCGCTCTCTCCCTTTATCACTGTCAGGTATCACTCTCTCCCTTTATCACTGTCAGGGTGCACTCGCTCCCTTTATCACTATCAGGGATCGCTCTCTCCGTTTATCACAGTGAGGGATCGCTCTCTCCCTTTATCACTGTCAGAGATCGCTCTCTCCCTTTGTCACTGTCAGGGTGCACTCGCTCCCTTTATCACTGTCAGGGTGCACTCGCTCCCTTTATCACTGTCAGGGATCGCTCTCTCCCTTTATCACTGTCAGAGATTACTCTCTTTATCACTGTCAGGTATCACTCTCTCCCTTTATCACTGTCAGGAATCGCTCTCTCCCTTTATCACTGTCAGGGATCACTCTCTCCCTTTATCACTGTCAGGGATCACTCTCTCCCTTTATCACTGTCAGGGATCACTCTCTCCCTTTATCATTGTCAGGGTGCACTCGCTCCCTTTATCACTGTCAAGGTGCACTCGCTCCCTTTGACACTGTCAGGGATCACTCTCTCCCTTTATCACTGTCAGGGATCGCTCTCTCCCTTTATCACTGTCAGGGATCACTCTCTCCCTTTATCACTGTCAGGGATCATTCTCTCCCTTTATCACTGTCAGGGATCACTCTCTCCCTTTATCACTGTCAGGGATCGCTCTCTCCCTTTATCACTGTCAGGGATCACTCTCTCCCTTATCACTGTCAGGGATCGCTCTCTCCCTTTATCACTGTCAGGGATCACTCTCTCCCTTTATCATTGTCAGGTATCACTCTCTCCCTTTATCACTGTCAGGGTGCACTCGCTCCCTTTATCACTGTTAGGGATCGCTCTTTCCCTTTATCACTGTGAGGGATCGCTCTCTCCCTTTATCACTGTCAGAGATCGCTCTCTCCCTTTGTCACTGTCAGGGATCACTCTCTCCCTTTATCACTGTCAGGGATCGCTCTCTCCCTTTATCACTGTCAGGGATCGCTCTCTCCCTTTATCACTGTCAGGGATCACTCTCTCCCTTTATCACTGTCAGGGATCGCTTTCTCCCTTTATCACTGTCAGGGATCACTCTCTCCCTTTATCACTGTCAGGGATCGCTCTCTCCCTTTATCACTGTCAGGGATCACTCTCTCCCTTTATCACTGTCAGGGATCACTCTCTCCCTTTATCACTGTCAGGGATCGCTCTCTCCCTTTATCACTGTCAGAGATCGCTCTCTCCCTTTGTCACTGTCAGGGATCACTCTCTCCCTTTATCACTGTCAGGGATCGCTCTCTCCCTTTATCACTGTCAGGGATCAACTCATCCCTTTATCACTGTCAGGGATAAGCCCCTCCCTTTATCACTGTCAGTGATAAAACCTCTCCCTTTATCACTGTCAGGGATAAAACTCTCCCTTTATCACTGTCAGGGATAAGCCTCTTCCTTTATCACTGTCAGGGATAAGCCTCTCCCTTTATCACTCTCAGGGATAAGCCTCTCCCTTTATCACTCTCAGGGATAAGCCTCTCCCTTTATCACTGTCAGGGATCACTCTCTCCCTTTATCACTGTCAGGGATAAGCCTCTCCCTTTATCACTGTCAGGGATAAGCCTCTCCCTTTATCACTGTCAGGGATAAGCCTCTCCCTTTATCACTGTCAGGGATAAGTCTCTCCCTTTATCACTGTCAGGGTGCACTAGCTCCCTTTATCACTGTCAGGGATCGCTCTCTCCCTTTATCACTGTCAGGGATCGCTCTCTCCCTTTATCACTGTCAGGGATCACTCTCTCCCTTTATCACTGTCAGGGATAAGCCCCTCCCTTTATCACTGTCAGTGATAAGCCTCTCCCTTTATCACTGTCAGGGATAAATCTCTCCCTTTATCACTCTCAGGGATAAAACTCTCCCTTTATCACTGTCAGGGATAAGCCTCTCCCTTTATCACTCTCAGGGATAAGCCTCTCCCTTTATCACTGTCAGGGATCACTCTCTCCCTTTATCACTGTCAGGGATAAGCCTCTCCCTTTATCACTGTCAGGGATAAGCCTCTCCCTTTATCACTGTCAGGGATAAGCCTCTCCCTTTATCACTGTCAGGGATAAGTCTCTCCCTTTATCACTGTCAGGGTGCACTAGCTCCCTTTATCACTGTCAGGGATCGCTCTCTCCCTTTATCACTGTCAGGGATCGCTCTCTCCCTTTATCACTGTCAGGGATCACTCTCTCCCTTTATCACTGTCAGGGATAAGCCCCTCCCTTTATCACTGTCAGTGATAAGCCTCTCCCTTTATCACTGTCAGGGATAAATCTCTCCCTTTGCCACTGTCAGGGTGCACTCGCTCCCTTTATCACTGTCACGGTGCACTCGCTCCCTTTATCACTGTCAGGGATCGCTCTCTCCCTTTATCACTGTCAGAGATTACTCTCTCTCTTTATCACTGTCAGGTATCACTCTCTCCCTTTATCACTGTCAGGGATCGCTCTCTCCCTTTATCACTGTCAGGGATCACTCTCTCCCTTTATCACTGTCAGGGATCACTCTCTCCCTTTATCACTGTCAGGGATCACTCTCTCCCTTTATCACTGTCAGGGATCACTCTCTCCCTTTATCATTGTCAGGGTGCACTCGCTCCCTTTATCACTGTCAAGGTGCACTCGCTCCCTTTGTCACTGTCAGGGATCGCTCTCTCCCTTTATCACTGTCAGGGATCGCTCTCTCCCTTTATCACTGTCAGGGATCATTCTCTCCCTTTATCACTGTCAGGGATCACTCTCTCCCTTTATCACTGTCAGGGATCGCTCTCTCCCTTTATCACTGTCAGGGATCACTCTCTCCCTTATCACTGTCAGGGATCGCTCTCTTCCTTTATCACTGTCAGGGATCACTCTCTCCCTTTATCATTGTCAGGTATCACTCTCTCCCTTTATCACTGTCAGGGTGCACTCGCTCCCTTTATCACTGTGAAGGATCGCTCTTTCCCTTTATCACTGTGAGGGATCGCTCTCTCCCTTTATCACTGTCAGAGATCGCTCTCTCCCTTTGTCACTGTCAGGGATCACTCTCTCCTTTTATCACTGTCAGGGTGCACTCGCTCCCTTTATCACTGTCAGGGATCGCTCTCTCCCTTTATCACTGTCAGGGATCACTCTCTTCCTTATCACTGTCAGGGATCGCTCTCTCCCTTTATCACTGTCAGGGATCACTCTCTCCCTTATCACTGTCAGGGATCGCTCTCTCCCTTTATCACTGTCAGGGATCACTCTCTCCCTTTATCACTGTCAGGGTGCACTCGCTCCATTTATCACTGTCAGGGATCGCTCTCTCCCTTTATCACTGTCAGGGATCACTCTCTTCCTTATCACTGTCAGGGATCGCTCTCTCCCTTTATCACTGTCAGGGATCACTCTCTCCCTTATCACTGTCAGGGATCGCTCTCTCCCTTTATCACTGTCAGGGATCACTCTCTCCCTTTATCACTGTCAGGGATCACTCTCTCCCTTATCACTGTCAGGGATCGCTCTCTCCCTTTATCACTGTCAGGGATCACTCTCTCCTTTATCACTGTCAGGGATCGCTCTCTCCCTTTATCACTGTCAGGGATCACTCTCTCCCTTTATCATTGTCAGGTATCACTCTCTACCTTTATCACTGTCAGGGATCACTCTCTCTCTATCACTGTCAGGGTGCACTCGCTCCCTTTATCACTGTGAGGGATCGCTCTTTCCCTTTATCACTGTGAGGGATCGCTCTCTCCCTTTATCACTGTCAGAGATCGCTCTCTCCCTTTGTCACTGTCAGGGATCACTCTCTCCCTTTATCATTGTCAGGTATCACTCTCTACCTTTATCACTGTCAGGGATCACTCTCTCTCTATCACTGTCAGGGTGCACTCGCTCCCTTTATCACTGTGAGGGATCGCTCTTTCCCTTTATCACTGTGAGGGATCGCTCTCTCCCTTTATCACTGTCAGAGATCGCTCTCTCCCTTTGTCACTGTCAGGGATCACTCTCTCCCTTTATCACTGTCAGGGTGCACTCGCTCCCTTTATCACTGTCAGGGATCGCTCTCTCCCTTTATCACTGTCAGGGATCACTCTCTCTCTATCACTGGCGGGGTGCACGCGCTCCCTTTATCACAGTCAGGGATCACTCTCTCCCTTTATCACTGTCAGGGATCACTCTCTCCCTTTATCACTGTCAGGGATCACTCTCTCCCTTTATCACTGTCAGGGATCACTCTCTCCCTTTATCACTGTCAGGGATCACTCTCTTCCTTTATCACTGTCAGGGATCACTCTCTCCCTTTATCACTGTCAGAGATCGCTCTCCCTCTTTATCACTGTCAGGGATCACTCTTTCCCTTTATCACTGTCAGGGATCGCTCTCTCCCTTTATCACTGTCAGAGATCGCTCTCTCCCTTTATCACTGTCAGGGATCACTCTCTCCCTTTATCACTGTCAGGGATCGTTCTCTCCCTTTATCACTGTCAAGGATCGCTCTCTCCCTTTATCACTGTCAGGGTGCACTCGCTCCCTTTATCACTGTCAGGGATCACTCTCTCCCTTTATCACTGTCAGGATGCACTCGCTCCCTTTATCACTGTCAGGGATCGCTCTCTCCCTTTATCACTGTCAGGGATCGCTCTCTCCCTTTATCACTGTCATGGATCACTCTCTCCCTTTATCATTGTCAGGGATCACTCTCTCCCTTTATCACTGTCAGGGATCACTCTCTCCCTTTATCATTGTCAGGGTGCACTCGCTCCCTTGATCACTGTAGCGTAAACCCCTGCACCACGAACCAGTCAACGCAGGGGTTTACAGTATACCCTATGGAGGCTGCAACAAGATTTATGTAGGTGAAACAGCAAGAAACCTCGACACCCGCCTCAATGAACACATTTACTCATGTAGGAACGATAACTTAAACAACGCCTGTGTACAACACCGAAATTCTACCAATCATCTCATGAAGTTCAGGGACGCCCAACTAGTGATCAAAGAAACTAATTTCCGCAGACGCAAGTGCCTCGAATCTTCACTAATAGCTGTTTCTAATACAATTAAACAAAACAAAGGCAGCTTCACCATCTCTGAAGTCTTAGCAAGAATCCTCCTGAAAACAGTAAACCCTGCCATCACATAGTCTCTCCTCTTAATACTACACAAGCACATTACAGAGAATGAACATTGAAACAGGTCTTCTCTATCCAGCCTCCAATAGAAATATTTGTCTAACCTATTTTTATGTTACCCAAGTAATAGCTTTTATATCCTTTTACTCATGTGCGAGTTAATTGTTCTAACGTATTGTATTATTACTACTACTACTACTACTACTACTACTACTTATATCACTACTACTGATCTTTTATATATCCTGTGTCAATGTACTGTTTGTAACGGCTTGACAAAGCTCCTGGAGAGCGAAACGTTGCCACAATAAAATGTCACATTAGTTGCACTTCTGTCCTTTTACTTTACAAAGGTGGGTGAACTGTGTAAATGGTCCAAGTCGGACCGAAGCGTCGTCATAAGCTCGTCTCTCCTATGTGCAGGTTATTTGTGTAGTGAACTGTGCATTCCCTGTCTGTTAGAAGAAAAAAAAAACTTTCGACCCAGTTACAAGTAGAAGACTATTATATAAACTAGTCACAAGCCAGAGAAACGGTCAAGATATTAGCATGGATAAACGAATACCAAATGGATTTTAACGTAATTATTTATTGACATTGTCAATAAATCATTTCATTATACTGTATTTGTGCCTTCTATTCCATCATGTTTGTATTTTATATCATTCATCTCCACATGGATACCTAAATAGAAGGCAAACGAGTCGAGGGGTGAAACCTGTGGATGAGCGAGAATCATTAGTCTCACAGTGGTCAATACATGCGAACGTGTAAATAGTTCATTGCTACTGTGACTTTGAGGCCCAGTCCCTGAGCCCAGTCCCTGAGCCCAGTCCCTGGGCCCAGTCCCTGGGCCCATTATGTGCCTCAGTAATCTTTTGACCATCTTCCACCGGATAGGTATGAAGCAGCATAGTTAAGATATTAAAGTAATACCCTACTCATCCCTACCCCTTCCCTCTGTTACTACCCCTCTCTCACTCATCCCTAGCCCTTCCTTCCGTTACTACCCCTCTCTCACTCATCCTTACCCTTTCCCTCTGTTACTACCCCTCTCTCACTCATCCCTAGCCCTTCCTTCCGTTACTACCCCTCTCTCACTCATCCCTACCCCTTCCCTCCGTTACTACCCCTCTCTCACTCATCCGTACCCCTTCCCTCTGTTACTACCCCTCTCTCACTCATTTCTACCCCTCCCTCCATTACTACCCCTCTCACTCATTTCTACCCCTCTCTCACTCATTCGTACCTAGGCTCTCCCTCCTCATTCCTCCCTCTCCCCTCTTTCACTCCCTACCCCCCTAATGTCACAGGTCCCCTCTTCCTCATTTACATCAATGATCTTCCAAACATATCTCAACACCTGAAACCCATTCTCTTTGCTGACGACACGACTTATGTCATCTCCCACCCTAATATTGCCACCCTCAACACCATTGTTAACGAGGAGCTGCTCAAAATATCGACTTGGATGACAGCCAATAAACTTACACTTAACACTGGCAAAACCTACTATATTATGTTTGGTAGCAGAGCAGGTGCTGCGCAACTTAACATTAAGATCGACAACACTCTAATTGCCAGACATAATGAGGGCAAATTCCTTGGCCTATACCTCGACAACAACCTAAATTTCAGCACCCATATCCAACACATAACAAAAAAAGTATCCAAAACGGTGGGGATCCTCTCCAAGATATGATACTACGTGCCGCAAACTGCCCTTCTCACACTATACCATTCACTTATATATCCATACCTCACCTATGCTATCTGTGCTTGGGGTTCAACTGCAGCAACACACCTAAAGCCAATAATAACCCAACAAAAAGCCGCAGTAAGAATAATCACTAAATCCCATCCCTGGCAACACCCCCCCCCCCACTCTTCATAGATCTAAACTTACTCCCTGTTCAGAACATCCACACTTACTACTGTGCAATCTATATATACAGGACCTTAAATTCCAATATTAACCTTGACCTAAAACGCTTTCTTGATAGTTGTGACAGGATCCACAGGCATAACACCAGACACAAACATCTCTGTGACATTCCCCGTGTTCGACTAAACCTTTACAAAAATTAAATGTATTTCAAAGGACCTAAAATCTGGAACACCCTACCTGAAAACTCTAGAACTGCAGACACATTCATCACTTTCAAAACTACAGTTAGAAAACATCTTATCTCCCTGATCCACCCCGACAACTAACTACAAGATAACCACCTGGCGGTTCACAATTACACTCAGTCACCCACTGACTATAAACCCAGAAATACTAATCTTAATCTTAAAATAATAAATCCTAACTAGTCATAAGTTTGTCTATGATACTCCAATATAGACACCTTGTATTGTGCCAAAACAAAAGCATTCACATTGCTAAACTCACAAATTATGATGTAGTCACTTAGCCTTAATACCATATTAATACCATATTAATCTAAGTCTGCTCGAAATGCCTAGCCATGCTAGGTGTCCTAGTGGCCCCCTCTGTAATTAGTATTTTATAACATGTAAACCACACAATACCCAAAACCTGTAAACCCCACATTGTAACCCTTATAGAGAATAAACTTGAATTGAATTGAATACCCACCGCACCTCAGGAGGTGCCAGTACCCGGATGATGAGGGAGGGGTGGAGGAGGCAGGGGAGGGAGGGGGAGGCTGTGTGGCCACTTCCTGCTCAGACACAACACTGTAGACGTAATTACAGCTGCCTCCCTCCCCCTGGTCCTCCCACCCATTGCCTGCCTCCCTCCCATCCCAGTACCAGCATCCTACCCCTCTCCTAGCCTCTTCTTCCAGTCTAGTCTTGTCTCTCCACTCTCTGTACCCCCCTTTCCATCCATATACTCATCCCATCCATTACCCAAGACATAACCCCTTCCCGTCCCTAGATTCCCCCCCATCCTCCTGTTAGCCTCCCTCACTTACTTAATCTCTCCCATTCTCTCTTTAACTCCCCGTCCCCATCTTACCTCCCACTCATTATTCATTCCACTATCTGTTTTCTCTTCTCTTATCTACTATACCCTCCCCTTACACCATTACCCAACCACCCCTCCCCACTACCATCTCATTCCACTATCACCTCCTAACCCCTCCTTCCCTCCCATCATCACTGTACTCCCCTCATCCCTTCCCTTCATCCTCCTCCTCACCACCCCCTACCCGACCCTTCCCTCCTCACCCCCCTGCTGTATCACTACTCTCCTGCCCCATCCTCTCTTCTCCCATTACCAGCGTTACCACAGCACGCCTAGGGCGCTACCATGCTGCAGTTATGGGAAGTTGGGTTAAGGGGGGGAGGGGTAGAGGAAAGATGAAGGAGGTGAGGTTAGTGTTGATAGTAAAGGGAGGGGGCAAGTGAGTGAGGAAGGGGGAGTGTCCTCCCTTCCTTCCTCCCTTGCTTCCCATTCCAAAATCTCTCCCCTCTTCTTCCTTCCCTCACAGCTTTTCATACAGTCATTTCCCCCTCCCTCCCTCCCTCTCTCCTCTTCCATGATTCTCTCCCTTTCCACCCCTCCTTCCCCCCTCCTCCTCCATATTTTGAGTCACCCTAGATTAGCCTTGATGATGATCTTGATGCTGACACAAGATCTGCAGGTGCCACCACCAGTGTGGGGGAGGGGTTGTTGTTGGGGTGGGGGGGGGGTGACGTAAGTCACACTCTCTGAGGGTTTCTAGTGACCCAAAGTGAAACTTCCCATCACTTCCATGTGAATAACACATAATATGAAGTTAATGGCATTTACTCAGACATTTCGTTCAGCTGGTGGGCGAAACATCTCAGTCGTGTCAGTTTATTTTTCCCTTGAAAATCATTTGACATAATATGCCGCTAGTTTTCAATCACTGAGTTGAGTGGAAGGTTGATGTGCGAGTTGGGAGTAATAATGGAAGGGTAGTTCACCTTCAAGGAAAATTATGGGTTTTAAGGAAGTGAAACTGCAGATCTAGAGAATGTACATATTAGTTGCATTAAACACCTTAACTACTGGGAACGTCTGGAAGCATTTGACTTGTACTCACTGGAGTGCAAGCGAGAGAGGTACATCAAAATTTACCCATGGAAGATCCTGGAGGGACTGGTCTACCTACCTGGAGTCTACCTGGAGGGCATTCCGGGGATCAACGCCCCCGCGGCCCGGTCCACGACCAAGCCTCCCGGTGGATCAGGGCCTGATCAACGAGGCTGTTACTGCTGGCCGCACGTAGCCCAACGTATGAACCACAGCCCGGATGATCCACCACTGAGTTTAGGTATCTGTCCAGCTTCCTCTTGAAGACAACCAAGGGTCTACCGGTAATGCCCCTTATTGCTGGCGAGAGGCTGTTGAACAGTCTTGGGCCCCGGACACTTACTGCGTTTTCTCTTAGTGTACCAGTGACGCCCCTACTTTTCACTGGGGGTATGTCGCATCGCCTGCCAAGTCTTTTGTTTTCGTATGGAGCGATTGCTGTGTGCATATTAGGGACCAGTCCCTCTAGAATCTTCCAGGTGTAAATTATGATATATCTCTCTCGCCTGCGCTCCAGTAAGTACAAGTCAAGTGCTTCCAAGCGTTCCCAGTAGTTAAGGTGCTTGGCAGAACTTATACGTGCAGTAAAGGATCTCTGTACACTCTCTAGATCTGCAATTTCACCTGCTTTGAAAGGAGATGTTAATGTACAGCAGTATTCTAGCCTAGAGAGAACAAGTGATTTGAAAAGGATCATCATTGTCTTGGCATCTCTCGTTCTGAAAGTTCTCATTATCCATCCTATCATTTTCTTTGCACTTGTGATTGTGGCACTGTTGTGATCCTTGAAAGTGAGATCCTCAGACATTAATAAAAATAAATGGTATAAAATACCGACACAATGGAAACATAAACACATATGCAGTTTAATGTGATCCTTTGTTGACAACGTTTCGCCCACACAGTGGGCTTTGAAAAAGCCCACTGTGTGGGCGAAACGTTGTCAACAAAGGATCACATTAAACTGCATATGTGTTTATGTTTCCATCCTCAGACATTACTATTCCCAGGTCCCTTACATTATTTTTCCGCTCTATTGTATGGCCAGAGTTTGTAGTATACTTCTGTTCTAGTTATTATCTCCTCCAGTTTTCCATAACGGAGTAGTTGGAATTTGTCCTCATTGAACATCATATTGTTTACCGTTGCCCACTGGAAAACTTTGTTTATATCTTCTTGGAGGTTAACCGTGTCCTCAGCAGAAGACAGCCTCATGCAGATCCTAGTATCATCCGCAAAGGATGATACGGTGCTGTGGTGTATATCTCTGTCTATGTCTGATATGAGGATAAGGAATAAGATGGGGGCGAGTACTGTGCCTTGTGGAACAGAGCTCTTCACTATGGCAGCCTCCGATTTAACTCTGTTGACCACTACTCTTTGTGTTCGATTCGTTAGGAAGTTGAAGATCCATCTCCCCACTTTCCCAGTTATTCCTTTAGCACATATTTTGTGCGCTATTATGCCATGATCGCATTTGTCAAATGCTTTTGCAAAGTCTGTGTATATTACATCTGCATTCTGATTTTCTTCCAGTGCATCCAAGGTCATATCATAGTGATCCAGTAGTTGTGAGAGGCATGAGTAACCTACCCTGAACCCATGTTGCCTGGGATTGTGCAGATTTTGGGAATCCAGGTGATTTGCAATCCTGCTTCTTAGCGCTCTTTCAAAGACTTTTATGATGTGGGACGTCAGAGCTATTGGTCTATAGTTCTTAGCTAATGCTTTGCTGCCACCTTTATGGAGTGGGGCTATATCCATTGTTTTAAGTGACTGGAATTTCACCCATGTCCAAGCTCCTCCTCCATAGTGTACTTAGGGCACGCGAGAGGGGTTTCTTGCAGTTCTTAATGAATACAGAGTTCTACGAGTCTGGGTCCAGGGCTGAGTGCATGGGCATGTTGTCAATGGCTTTTTCGAAGTCTATCGGAGTTAGGGTAATGTCGGAAATCTGGCATACATTTGTGGAGTTTTGAGGCTCATTCATGAAGAAATCATTTGGGTCGTCGATCCTCAGACTGATTAGTGGCTCACTAAACACAGAGTCGTACTGGGATTTCAATATTTCACTCATTTCCTTGTTGTCAACTGTGTAAGTCCCATCCTGTCTGAGTAAGGGCCCGATACTAGATGCGGTATTTGCCTTGTTTTTGGCATATGAAAAGAAATATTTCGAATTTCTTTCAATTTCAGTAATAGCTTTAAGCTCCTCCTGTCTCTCCTGGTTCCTGTAAGAGTCATTTAACTTAAGTTCGATAGTTTCCACTTCCCTGGTCAGCACCTAATTTTGTGTATCAGATATTCTAGCACTCCTGAGGAGCTCAGTGACTCTTCGTCGTCTTCTGTAGAGGGAGCGTCTTTCTCTAGTTTACTCCTGCTCTTCTTCTTTCTTAGGGGAATATGCCTAGAACATGCCTCAGCTGCCAGGAAGTTGATCCTTTCAAAGCACTGGTTTGGATCCATGTCATTTAAAATATCTTCCCAACATGTTTCATTTAGGACATGGTTTACCTGGTCCCAGTTGATGTTCTTGGTGTTGAAGTTGTATTTTGTGAAGACACCTTCACAGGTACATGCATTCTGTTGATCAGGACCCCTATGCATGTACTTATTCTCTCTAGGCTGGAATACTGCTGTACATTAACATCTCCATTCAAGGCGGTGAAATTGCAGATCTAAAGAATGTACAGAGAACCTTTACTGCACATATAAGTTCCATCAAACACCTTAACTACTGGGAACGCTTGGAAGCACTTGACTTGTGCTCACTTGAGCGCAGGCGAGAGAGAGATATCATAATCTACACCTGGAAGATCTTGGAGGAACTGATCCCTAATCTGCACACAGAAATCACTCCCTACGAAAGCAAAAGACTTGGCAGGCGATGCAACATACCCCGAGTGAAAAGTAGTGGAGCCATTAGTACACTAAGAAAAAACACAATAAGTGTCTGGAGCCCTAGACTGTTCAACAGCCACCCACCAGCCATAAGGGGAATTACCAATAGAACCCTGGTTGTCTTCAAGAGGGAGCTGGACAGATACCTAAAATCAGTGCCGGATCATCCGGGCTGTGGTTCGTACATTGAACTATGTGCGGCCAGCAGTAACAGCCTCGTTGATCAGGCCCTGATCCACCAGGAGGCCTGGTCATGGACCGGGTTGCGGGGGCGTTGATCCTCTGAATAGACTCCAGGTAGGTAGGTAATCTGTAGTCGCTTCCGAAGGTCATCGCCCCCGCAGCTCGGTCCCAGATCAGGCTGGTGTGGTCGCCGCCCGCATTCCAGCATATGCACCTCAGCCCAGCTGATCAGGAACCACTCTGAGGACTCTGTCGAGTTCCCTCTTGAAGACACCTTGGTGTTGGTTAGCAGTTCCCCTTAAGTAGATACAGCGCTTGATGGAGGAAAAGAGGATTTGTAGTAGTCCTCCTGTTGTGAGTCCTCAGGTTAAGAAAGGAACCTGGGCAGTGGCCGGACAGCATGGAACAAAGTTGAAGATCAAGAAGACAAATGGAGAGGTAGAAACAATGAAGAAGAAAGAGACTGCTGTGGAAACATCAAACGCTACCCAACGAATGTGAGTCGACTACTGGGAATATCACGATGAATGATATTAAGGAAGGTAAAAACATTGCTGTTGTTAGGGATAGCCAGGTTAGGTACATAGACAGGGCATTCTGCTTGAAGGATAGGAGTAGGAGACAAAAGGTTTGCTTTCCTGGGGTTGGTATGGAGGATATTGTTAGCTGGCTTGACAACAATGTGAATGGTAATGGGATCAATCCGTTATCTGCCGCAGTGCTGGAGGCAATGATGTAGGCAAGCGTAGAAGTGAGGATTTAGTTAGAAGGTACAGGACAGTAATAGACATAATTAGGAAGAAGGGTGGGCACCCTGTTATATGTGGCATTATGCCAAGAAGGGGTGTTGGAAATGAATGGTTGTCCAGGGCAATTGGTATTAATTGTTGGCTGGACAAACACTGTAAGGATAATGCAGTACCATTCAATGACAACTGGGATCACTTCTATGGCTGAAATGACATGTATGCCAGGGATGGGGCTCACTTATCCAGGGCAGGTGTGGGATTTCTTGCTAGCTCAGTTGAGGGTGTTGTTAGGACTTTAAACTAGGATTAGTTAGAGGTATGGGTTTAGAAATGAAAAATAATGAGTATGGATACATTGACTTAGGCTTTAATATTATGAAACTTAATAACAGTCATGGAATAACTCTGGGTAATGATAATTACAGAAATTATGTAAAAGCAAAGGTGAATAGGAAAAATGTGCAGAAGAAAAAACATATGACTGTATTTTATGTTAACAGTTGAAGTGCAAGAAATAAGATTAATGAATTACGTTTGATAGCGTGTGCTGGGAACTTTGATGTCATTGCAATAACTGAAACATGGTATGATTTAAAGAGTCGGGATATGATTGCTGAGTGTAACATTCAAGGGTTTAAGTTGTTCCATGTGGATAGATATAATGGGAAGGGGGGAAGAGTTGCATTATAAAAATAGATGGACGGACTGGTAACAGAATCTGTTGGGTAGAGTTTGTAGAAGGTCAAGAAAAACTATTTCTAGGTGTAATATACCGACCTCCAGGTTTGGATCACGAAGAGGGACACTTCATTGGGACGAAATTGTTAGGGCTTCTAGACACATTAACGTAGTAATAGTACTTTAGTCAAATTGACTGGACCTCTTTGACCGGTAATCTGGAATTCAGTAACTTTATGGAAGTGGTTCAGGACTGTTTTCTGAAGCAATGTAAAACAGAGCCTACCAGGGGTAATAATTTGCTCGACCTAGTCTTGTCAAATAAGGAAACACTCGTAAATAATCTGGAGATCGCTGAAGAGCTTGGCGCAAGTGATCACAAATCCATCACTTTTAGCATTAACTGGGAATACGAGAATAGCGATAATACGGTAAAAGTCCCTGATTTTCTTTCTGCCGATTATAGTGGACTTAGGGAACACCTATCTAATCTCGACTGGGGTAATCTAGCTAATGATTTTATTGATGATGATCATACTTACGATTACGAAGGGATCTGTGTTTATGATTTTTTATCGCAAAGGGTTCTTAAATGGAGATATCGTAGGATAAGGTAGACACACTTGTAGGATGGTAGGTGTATTGTCAGACTGAGATGAGGAATAGAGCCCAGTGCCTTGCCTGTCTACGCCTGGATGGACTGCCGCCGAGTGAGGACGGGACAGAGGGATCACTGCCCATGTGTATCCTATGACGTCACACAAAGCCAAAGGCCTACGAGGGATCTCGTGTCTAAAGCACAGGGATGATACTAATATGCTATGCTATATAATACTGGGAATACAGGGATCAGCAACTATGCTGACAGCTCGACCAATATGTTCAGCTTAAAAGAGAGGTAAAAAGGGGGAATATAACGGCTAAACGTGACTATGAAACTAGAGTTGCTAATGAATCAAAGACTAATCCAAAGGGGTTCTTTTAAGTGTATAGGACAAATGTGAAGAAAATTAGGACCTCTGAAAATTGGGAATGGACAGCTGATGGATAACGAAATGGAAATGTGTTCCATATTTAATGACTATTTGTCACTTTTTGCACAGGAAGACATAAATGAGATTCCAGAAATTAACAATTATTCAGTTCCTGGTGAATTCAAATTAACTAATATTACTGTCATGAGGGACATGGTTGCCAAACAGATAGACAAACTGAAGTAAAATAAGTCACTGGGACCCGACAAGAATGCAAAATGGAACTTAGTCAGCCATTAACGAGTGTTTAATGCGTCCATCCTTACTGGTGTTGTGCCTGAGATGTGGAAGATGGCTAATGTGGTTCCTATATTCAAATCAGGGGATAAGTCCACTCCTTCAAATTACCGTCCAATAAGCTTGACATCTATAGTGGGCAAGTTATTAGAATCAATTATAGCTGACATTATTAGAAGTCACCTTGAAGAGCATAATTTGATTAATGAATCTCAGCATGGGTTCACGAGAGGTCATTCCTGCCTGACAAATTTACTGACGTTCTTCAATAGAACATTTGAGGCAGTAGACAGTAATAAAGAATATGATATTGTTTATTTGGATTTTAGTAAAGCCTTCGATAGAGTACCTCACAAGAGGCTCTTAAGAAAAGTGGCAGCTCATGGTATAGGAGGTAAAGTTCTAGCATGGCTAGAGGTATGGCTTACCAATAGAAAGCAGAGAGTTTCCATTAATGGGGTAAAATCTGAATGGGGATTAGTCACTAGTGGCATTCCACAAGCATCAGTTTTAGGCCCTCTCTTGTTCATACTTTACATTAATGACCTTGATGAAGGGAATACGAGTGACATGAGTAAGTTTGCTGATGATACAAAGATAGGCCGTATAATTCATTCTGAAGAGGATAGCAATGAACTCCAGCAGGATTTGGACAAATTAATGTCTTGGTCTGAAAAATGGCAGATGAAGTTCAATGTGGATAAGTGTAAGGTACTAGTCCTTGGTAATGAAAATAACCCTCAAAGCTATAAACTAGATGAAGTAGAGCTTGATCATACAGAATGTGAAAAAGACTTGGGAGTCATGGTAAGCAGAAATCTAAAGCCAAGACAGTAGTGCCTTAGTGTGCGCAACAAGGCTAACAGTTTACTAGGATTTATCTCTAGTAGTATAAGTAACAGAAGTCCAAAAGTTATTTTACAGCTCTATACCTCACTGTACTTAACTCTGTGAAGAAGTGTCTTGTGTGCTCCCGTGGACTGAACACAGAGTTCCATTTTGCATTCCTTAAGAACCCTTGAAAAAACCTCATCAGGACCCGGTGACTTATTTTGCTTCAGTCGGTCTATCTGCTTCACAACCATTTCACTAGTGACTGTGATGTTACGTAATTTATCTTCTTCTGGCCCACTATAAAAATTAATTACCGGAATATTATTAGTGTCTTCCTGTGTAAAAACCGAGAGAAAATAATTATTTAAAATCGAACACATTTCATTCTCTTTGTCAGTAAGATGCCCATAGTTATTTTTAAGGGGACCTATCTTATCTCTGACTTTTGTTCTATATACCTGGAAAAAACTTTTTGGGTTAGTTTTAGAATCCCTAGGAACTTTAATTTCATAGTCCCTTTTAGCTTTTCTTATCCCCTTTTTAATGTCCCTCTTAATGCCAATATACTGATTCATAAGATGACCCTCGCCTCTTTTGATACGCCTATAAATTCCTTTCTTATGCCCTAGTAGATATTTGAGCCTATTATTCATCCATTTTGGGTCATTTCTATTTGATCTAATTTCTTTATATGGGATAAACGTTCTTTGAGCAGCATGTATAGTGTTCAGAAAACTGTCATATTGATAGCTCTCTTCGTTACCCCAGTCAACAGATGATAAGTGTTCTCTAAGCCCATCATAATCTGCTAAGCGAAAATCTGGGACTGTTACTGAGTTATCCCTACTATCGTACTTCCATTCAATGCTAAATGTAATTGATTTGTGGTCGCTAGCACCCAGTTCCTCTGAAACCTCTAAATTATTAACAAGGGATTCATTGTTTGCCAGAACCAAGTCAAGCAGGTTATTACCCCTTTTAGGTTCAGTCACAAACTGCTTCAAAAAACAATCCTGAACTACTTCTAAGAAGTCGTATGATTCTAAATTCCCAGTCAAGAAATTCCAATCAATATGACTAAAGTTAAAGTATCCTAGAATTACTACATTATCGTGCCTTGTGGCCCTAACAATTTCCTCCCATAGTAGTCTCCCCTGGTCCCTATCTAAATTTGGGGGACGGTATATCACACCTAAAATTAATTTTTCATGCCCCTCTGAAAATTTTATCCAAACAGACTCTGTGTTACTTCAGACTTAATACCCGTTTTTATGCAACAGTTCAAGCGATCTCGGACATACAATGCCACCCCACCTCCCTTCCCGACACTTCTATCTACTTGGAACAATTTAAAACCCTGAATGTGACATTCTGCAGGCATGTCCCGACTTTTTGAATTAAACCACGTCTCAGTAATGTCAAATACATCAATGTTACCTGCACTAGCAACTAGTCTCAACTCGTCCATCTTATTCCTAGCACTGCGACTATTTGTGTAATAAATATTTAAAGACCCTCTTCTCTCTTTACCCTTCCTGCTCCTTTCTGTTATTCCACTAAACCTATTACTGTCCTTGTCAATTAGTGCCACTGGCTTTCCAATATCCACCTCATTTTGCCTATTACTAGTTCTCCTAGTACTCATATTACTAACCTGCGACTTCACAGTTTTCCCGCCAAAACCCATACCACTAACTATTCCTAGTTTAAAGACCTAACAGCTCCCTCCACTGCATTGGCCAGTGCTCCCACCCCACACCTAGATAAGTGAACCCCATCCCTGGCATACATGTCATTTCTGCCATAGAAGAGGTCCCAGTTGTCAATGAATGTTACCGCATTTTCCTTACAGTATTTGTCCAGCCAGCAATTGACACCAATTGCTCTGGACAACCATTCATTTCCAACTCCTCTCCTTGGCAAAATGCCACATATGACAGGTTTCCTCCTAATTATCTCTATTGCTGACCTATACCTGCTAATCAGGTCCTCACTCCTATGTCTGCCAACATCGTTGCCTCCAGCATTGAGACAGATAATAGGATTGCTCCCATTACCTCTCATGATGTCATCCAGATGGCTAACAATCTCCTTCATCCCAGCCCCAGGAAAAGACACTCTCTGCCTCCTACTCCTATCCTTCAAGCAGAATGCCCTATCCATGTACCTAACTTGGCTATCCCCAACAACAACAATGTTTTTACCTTCCTTGGCGTCGTCCTTCGTGATGCTCCCAGTAGTCGACTCACATTCGTCAGGTAGCATTACACCACTTGTGGAATTCGTCAAGACGTTCTCGATGGTCTTCGTTGGGGTTTCTAGGGATGTCTCACTCACGTCTGCCAATGCTTCCTTGGTGCTCGTTGTGGCATTCCCAGTAGAACACTCACATTCGTCAGGTAGCATGGAGAATGGGTTGGAAGTTTCCACGGTAGTCTTCTGGTGTCTCGTTGTTTCTGCCTCTCCAACCGTTTTCTTGATCCTCAGCTTGGTTCCATGTTGCCCGGCCACTGACCAAGCTCCCCTCTTAACCTGGGGACTCACAACAGGAGGATTACTACGAATCCTCTTGTTCTCCTCCGTTAATCGCCGTATCTCCAGCTTAGCAACTCTGAGCTCCTCTCTCAGCTGCTGGTAAAGTTGCTCAAGAGAGGGCATCCTTGTTCAGATTCACAGAGAGCACACAAACAGGTCTTCACAGAGCTAAGTACACGTCACCACTGAGCTAAGTACAGCTAAGTACAGTCATAGGTGGTGTCACATTTGTTCAATGTGGAAGTAGGTCATGCCCAAGAATTAGGCAAACGAAGAATGTGACACCACCTATGACTGCTGCACCTCTCCTGCCATACAGTTTATAAGCTGCTTTTCCACTCATATGCTGTATTCTATTCAAGATTGATGGACTGAACACATCGACTCAAGGTTGAGGGACTGATTACCTCATTCTCCTCCTGGTCTTCAAGTTTCTCCTACGTATGGACTGATGAAGCCACTGTGTGGCGAAACGTTTCCTCAATAAAGATACCCAAGAGTTGCACATGTGTCTAATTTATCAACATGTCAGTTCTCTGAACCATTCATCTACAAACCTCTCAGACACTGCAACTTCTTGGGATCTTAATACTTAGGAATTCTTCGCTTGCCTAATTCTTAGGCACGACCTACTTCCACATTGAACAAATGTGACACCACCTATGACTGCTGCACCTCTCCTGCCATATGGTTTATAAGCTGCTTCTCCGCTCATATGCCGTATTCTATTCAAGATTGATGAACTGAACACATCGACTCAAGGTTGAGGGACTGATTACCTCATTCTCCTCCTGGTCTTCAAGTTTCTCCTACGTATAGACTGATGAAGCCACTGTGTTGCGAAACGTTTCCTCAATAAAGATACCCAAGAGTTGCACATGTGTCTAATTTATCAACATGTCAGTTCTGTGAACCATTCATCTACAAACCTGTCAGACACTTAAACTTCTTGGGATCTTAATACTCAGGAATTCTTCACTTGCCTAATTCTTGGGCATGACCTACTTCCACATTGAACAAATGTGACACCACCTATGACTGCTGCACCTCTCCTGCCATACGGTTTATAAGCTGCTTCTCCGCTCATATGCCGTATTCTATTCAAGAGTGATGGACTGAACACATCGACTCAAGGTTGAGGGACTGATTACCTCATTCTCCTCCTGGTCTTCAAGTTTCTCCTACGTATGGACTGATGAAGCCACTGTGTGGCGAAACGTTTCCTCAGTTATCCATTAGAATTCAGTATGATTCAATAGTGCTTCAGGATTACGACTGGTAGGCTACTAACTAGAGAAATTAAAATTTAATAAATTTATTATTTAAGTTGTCTAGGCGTATATCAAATTAAATTAAATTAATAATAATCACAGTAATCAAAATAATATTAATCACTTCTCTCGAGTACAGTATTATTGTGCTGAAAGCACATATCACATTTATAATTCTTAAGTACCGTCTGGTACATTAACATTTAATAAGATATTACAAATATGTACAAGTAAGTTTGTGTATGCGTGTAAGTGTTCTAAGTAGTTCGCTATGTCTCATGACTCGACTAGACTTAAACAAGTGACTGACAAAGTCCTCAAATAAAGTAAGTTCTTGACCAACTGGCAATCAGAACAGTCTGCTTGAACAATAAAAAGAATACTAAGCCCAATAGCAATATAACAAGCAACTGCGACACAGAATCAGGAACAAGGAGATAATATAACGACACTAAGTAGGGACCATCTGCAGATCCTTCACAAGTCAACAAGCTCCCATACTACTGAATCTAAGTTCAGCATAAGAAAATCCCCGACTGTGACAGTACACAGATACCAGTACAAGTTAGGTCAGAAGCTACAGCTCAGGACCTGAGTTGCTCAGAGTGTCTATGTGACACACAACCTCAGTACAACGTCGAAAATCACTAAGTCTATACAATGTTCTGTGAACAGAGTTCTACAGAACTAACAAGAATAATGAGACAGACAATCTGTCCAACCACCAAGCGAGTCTAGACCAGACTGAATACTTCAGGCGAGGTGAGGACACCCCCCCTCGAACACGTGATAGCTCCATGGACAGCTGCAGCTCGGAAACAGAAGCCTGCAGTCTAACGAGCCACAAGCGATAATTACAGTAGTTAGACAATCAAGACTTGAACTGAGCACATAATATGTAACATCCTACCTAACAACATAACTATGTCAAATAATATTATAAAGCAATATATTCACGATTTAGCTATTATCGCAAATATAAGCAGTATAAAATTATATGAAAAGATAATAATTATATATATACATAATAATCATTGCAACCCATTCAGGGGTTGTAACAAAATTAAAGTTGCTAGGGATTCTAAAACTAACCCAAAAAGTTTTTCCAGGTCTATAGAACAAAAGTTAAAGATAAGATAGGTCCCCTTAAAAATAGCTATGAGCATCTTACTGACAAAGAGAATGAAATGTGCTCGATTTTAAATAAATATTTTCTTTCGGTTTTTACGCAGGAAGACACTAACAATATTCCAGTAATTAATTTTTATAGTGGGCTAGAAGATAAATTATGTAACATCACAGTCACTAGTGAAATGGTTGTGAAGAAGATAGACAGACTGAAGCAAAATAAGTCGCCGGGTCCTGATGAGGTTTTTTCAAGGGTTCTTAAGGAATGCAAAATGGAACTCTGTGAACCATTAACTAATATTTTTAATTTATCTCTTCAAACAGGTGTAGTGTCTGATATGTGGAAGATGGCTAATGTAATTCCTATTTTTAAAACAGGGGACAAGTCGTTACCGTCAAATTACCGCCCAATAAGCCTGACCTCAATTGTAGGCAAATTACTAGAGTCAATTATAGCTGAGATTATAAGAAGCCATCTCGATACGCATAGCTTGATTAATGATACTCAGCATGGATTCACAAGAGGCCGGTCTTGTCTAACTAATTTATTAACTTTCTTCAGTAAAGCTTTTGAGGCTGTTGACCACGATAAAGAGTTTGATATTATTTACTTAGATTTTAGTAAGGCTTTTGATAGAGTTCCGCACCAAAGACTGTTAAAGAAAGTGGCAGCTCATGGCATTGGGGGATAAGTGCTCTCATGGATCGAGTCATGACTCACAGACAGGAAGCAGAGAGTGTCCATAAATGGGGTTAAATCCGAGTGGGGATCTGTAACAAGTGGCGTTCCACAGGGGTTAGTCTTGGGTCCGTTGTCGTTTATAATGTATATCAATGATCTTGATGAGGGAATTACTAGTGATATGAGCAAATTCGCCGGTGACACAAAGATAGGTAGGATAATTGATTCAAACGTAGATGTTAGGGAACTTCAGGAGGATTTAAACAAACTATATTCTTGGTCAGAAAAGTGGCAGATGCAGTTCAATGTAGATAAATGCAAGGTTCTGAAGCTCGGGAGTGTCCATAACCCTAGCACTTATAAGTTAAATGATGTAGAACTTAGCCATACAGATTGGGAAAAGGACTTGGGGGTTATGGTGAGCAGCAACCTTAAACCAAGACAGCAATGCCTAAGCGTACGTAATAAGGCAAATAGATTACTGGGATTTATATCAAGAAGTGTAAGCAACAGAAGTCCAGAGGTCATACTGCAGCTTTATACATCATTAGTAAGGCCTCACCTAGATTTGCAGCTCAATTCTGGTCTCCATATTACAGAATGGACATAAATTCATTAGAAAACATTCAGCGTAAGATGACTAAATTAATACATAGCATTAGAAATCTTACTTATGAAGAAAGATTGAAGACTCTTAAGTTGCATTCACTTGTTAGACGAAGAATGAGGGGAGACCTGATCGAAGTGTATAAGTGGAAGATAGGTATTAATACAGGGGATATTAATAAGGTCTTGAGGATATCTCTCCAAGAGAGAACCCGCAGTAATGGATTTAAATTAGATAAGTTTAGATTTAGAAAGGACACAGGAAAGTATTGGTTTGGAAATAGGGTAGTTGATGAGTGGAACAGTCTACCTAGTTGGGTTATTGAGGCTAGGACTTTGGGTAGTTTCAAATTTAGGTTGGATAAGTACATGAGTGGGAGGGGTTGGATTTGAGCGGGACTTGCACATCAGAGCTTATTTCTTGGGTAGCATTGAAAATGGGGTTGGTCAAATGTTTTGTTAGTGGGATGAATTGTAAAGGACCTGCCTAGTATGGGCCAACAGGCCTGCTGCAGTGTTCCTCCTTTCTTATGTTCTTATGAAACTACCCAAAGTCCTAGCCTCAATAACCCAACTAGATAGACTGTTCCACTCATCAACTACCCTATTTCCAAACCAATACTTTCCTATGTCCTTTCTAAATCTAAACTTATCTAATTTAAATCCATTACTGCGGGTTCTCTCTTGGAGAGATATCCTCAAGACCATATTAATATCCCCTTTATTAATACCTATCTTCCACTTATACACTTCGATCAGGTCTTCCCTCATTCTTCGTCTAACAAGTGAATGTAACTTAAGAGTCTTCAATCTTTCTTCATAAGGAAGATTTCTAATGCTATGTATTAATTTAGCCATCCTACGCTGAATGTTTTCTAACGAATTTATGTCCGATGCAACCTCACAACAGTTCAAGGAACAGCTACTGAAAATTGATTACTGTTTGGAAAACCTTCCAGCTCCATCCCCAAACATCTTACTGCTTGGTGATTTCAACCTAAGGCATACAAAATGGAAGAATGTAGCAAATAATGTTATAGCTGAAACAATCCCCGGAGGTAGGGCAGATGAAAGGTCACACACACATGAGCTACTAAGTCTCTGCGAAAAACACACCTTAAGCCAGCAGATAGTGGAGCCAACAAGACTAGAAAACACACTTGACCTTATCTTCACAAATAATGAGGACCTGAAAAGAGACATAAGAATATCAAAAACAACTAATTCTGATCACAACCTAATCGAAGTCCAGACGTACATGCATAGGGGTCCTGATCAGCAGAATGCATGTACCTGTGAAGATGTCTTCACAAAATACAACTTCAACAACAAGAACATCAACTGGGACCAGTAAACCATGTCCTAAACGAAACATGTTGGGAAGATGTCTTAAATGACATGGATCCAAACCAGTGCCTTGAAGGGATCAACTTCCTGGCAGCCGAAGCATATTCTAGGCATATTCCCCTAAGAAAGAAGAAGAGCAGGAGTAAACTGGAGAGAGAAAGACGCTCCCTCTACAGAAGACGACGAAGAGTCACTGAGCTCCTCAGGAGTGCTAGAATATCTGATACACGAAAGGAGGCGCTGACCAGGGAAGTGGAAACTATCGAACTTAAGTTAAATGACTCTTACAGGAACCAGGAGAGGCAGGAGGAGCTTAAAGCTATTAGTGAAATTGAAAGAAATTCAAAATATTTCTTTTCATATGCCAAAAACAAGGCAAATACCACATCTAGTATCGGGCCCTTACTCAGACATGATGCGACTTACACAGATGACAACAACGAAATGAGTGAAATATTAAAATCCCAGTACGACTCTGTGTTTAGTGAACCACTAATTGGTCTGAGGATCGATGACCCAAATGATTTCTTCATGAATGAGCCTCAAAACTCCATAAATGTATGCCAGATTTCAGACATTATTATAACTCCTATAGATTTCGAAAAAGCCATTGACAACATGCCTATGCACTCAGCCCCGGGCCTAGACTCGTGGAACTCTGTTTTCATTAAGAACTGCAAGAAACCCCTCTCGCGTGCCCTAAGTACACTATGGAGGAGGAGCTTGGACATGGGTGAAATTCCACAGTCACTTAAAACAACGGATATAGCCCCACTCCATAACCTGGAGTTTACCTGGAGAGAGTTTCGGGGGTCAACGCCCCCGCGGCCCGGTCTGTGACCAGGCCTCCTGGTGGATCAGCGCCTGATCAACCAGGCTGTTGCTGCTGGCTGCACGCAAACCAACGTACGAGCCACAGCCCGGCTGATCAGGAACTGACTTTAGGTGCTTGTCCAGTGCCAGCTTGAAGACTGCCAGGGGTCTGTTGGTAATCCCCCTTATGTGTGCTGGGAGGCAGTTGAACAGTCTCGGGCCCCTGACACTTATTGTATGGTCTCTTAACGTGCTAGTGACACCCCTGCTTTTCATTGGGGGGATGGTGCATCGTCTGCCAAGTCTTTTGCTTTCGTAGTGAGTGATTTTCGTGTGCAAGTTCGGTACTAGTCCCTCTAGGATTTTCCAGGTGTATATAATCATGTATCTCTCCCTCCTGCGTTCCAGGGAATACAGGTTTAGAAACCTCAAGCGCTCCCAGTAATTGAGGTGTTTTATCTCCGTTATGCGCGCCGTGAAAGTTCTCTGTACATTTTCTAGGTCGGCAATTTCACCTG
>NC_069434.1:44962588-45027588 GCF_026875155.1 Cherax quadricarinatus | reverse complement strand
GGTGATACTATAGAACAGGATGTGCTGGCGACACTAGCGCAAGTGTGCTGGCTACACTAGCGCAGGTATGCTGGTGACACTATAGAATAGCTATACAGATTTGAAACTAGTCCCTCTAAGATTTTCCAGGTGTAAATTTTGGTGTATCTTTCTCGCTAGCATTTCAAGGAGTACAGGTCAAGTGAAGGTTTTCCTATATATTCTCCAAATCTGCAATTTCACCTGCCTTGAAAAGGGCTCTTGGTGTACAGCAGTATTCCAGGTTAGAGAGAGAGACTTAAAAAGGATCATCATTGGCTTGGCATCGCTTGTTTTGAAGGTTCTCCTTATCCATCCTGTCATTTTTCTCGCATTTGTGACAATGACACTGTTGTGACCTTTGAAAATGAGATGCTCTGGCATTATCAATCTTAAGTCCTTCATATTAAGTTTTCGCTCTACTGTGTGGTTAGACTTTGTTTTATACTCCACTCTAGCTTTTATTTCCTCGTGTTCTCCTTAGCGGAGTAACTGCAATTTGTCCTCATTGAACTTCATATTGTTTTCTGCGGCGGATTGGAAGACTTAGTTTATATCTGCTTGGAAATTTAGTGTCTTCAGTGGATGACATTTTCATGCAAATTCTGGTATTATCAGCAAATGGAGACACGGTGCTATGGTTTACATCTCCGTCTATGTAAGATATGAGAATGAGAGAAAGGATGGGGGTGAGTACTGTACCTGGTTGAGAAAAGATTTTCACTGTGGCAGCCTCTAACCTCGGTTTATTATTATTCTTTGTGTTCTGTTGGTTAAAAAGTTAAAGATCCATCTACCCACTTTTCTGGTTATTTCTTTAGCTGACATTTTGTGTGCTATTACACCATGGTCACACTTGTTGAAGGCTTTCGCAAAGTCTGTACATACTCATTTATACTATGCTTCTCAGTTTTGGTCACCGTATTACAGAATGGATATAAACGCTCTGGAAAACATACAGACGAGGATGACAAAGATGATCCCATGTATCAGAAATCTTCGTATAAACCTTGGTAATAAATACCGACAAGTTGGTTTAGAAAGACACATAAGCAAACACTATGACACATTTATTAGAAAACGTTTCGGTCCTGGGACTTTGATCACTTCTAACATACAGAGGTAGAGAGACATTATATATATATATATATATTATATATTATATATATATATATATATATATATATATATATATATATATATATATATATAATAGGCGGAGAGTGAGGTGTGAGTGACGCACGTGACCTGAGGAATGTCATAAGAACATAAGAATGGAGGAACACTGCAGAAGGCCTACTGGCCCATGCGAGGCAGGTCCTTATCAAAAACAACCTCTACCTATGATGAGGACGGGTAGACGATGAAATCATGTGACTCCTGTGTTGTTGGGTTGGTGGTGCTTAAGTGTCATGTATGCCACTGTTTTTGAATTTTTTGTAGTTTCCAGTGTTGCGTTCTATAGAACCTATGAGGATAGACTGAGGGCCCTGAATCTGCACTCTCTCGAGAGGCGTAGAATTAGGGAGGATATGATCGAGGTGTATAAATGGAAAACAGGAATAAATAAAGGGGATGTAAATAGCGCGCTGAAAATTTCCAGCCAAGACAGGACTCGCAGCAATGGTTTCAAGTTGGAAAAATTCAGATTCAGGAAGGATATAGGAAAGCACTGGTTTGGTAATAGAGTTGTGGATGAGTGGAACAAACTCCCGAGTACAGTTGTTCAGGCTAAAATGTTGTGTAATTTTAAAAATAGGTTAGATAAATACATGAGTGGGTGTGGGTGGGTGTGAGTTGGATCTGACTAGCTTGTGCTGCTGGGTCTGGTGCAGTGCTCCTTGAGTGGAGGTGACGAGACTGGGTGGGTCATTGGGCTAATCCGGGGGGGGGGACATGGACCTGCTCCGCATGGGTCAGTAGGCCTGCTGCAGTGTTCCTTCTTTCTTATGTTCTTACTACATCCGCATTCTGTTTGTCCTCCAGTGTATCCAAGACCATATCATAGTGGTCCAGTAGTTGTGAGAGTCAGGAGCTATCTGCTCTAAATTCATGCTGCCTTGGGTTGTGCAATTATTAGAAAGTGGTTGGTGATCTTGCTTCTTAGAACTTTCAAAGATTTTTATTATGTGGGATGTTAGTGCTATCGGTTTAATTCTTTGCTGTTGCTTTGCTGCCACCTGTGGAGTGGGACTATATCCGTTGTTTTTAGCGATTGTGGGATGACCCCTGTGTCTAGGCTCCATCTCCATAAAATATTTAAGGCACATAAAAACGTTTCTTGCAGTTCTTAACGAACAGAGTTCTACGAGTCTGGGTCTTGGGCAAAGTACATGGGCATGTCTTCAATGGCTTTTTCAAAGTCTAGTAGTGTTAGAGTTATGTCAGAAATTTTGGAGACATTGACAAGATTTTGGGTCTCAATCATAAAAAAAAAATGGTTCAGATTGTCGACCTTTAGTTTGGTTAACGGCCTGGTCATGGACCGGGCCGCAGGGACGTTGATCCCCTGGAATGTTAGGTAAGACACATATGCAACAGTTAGGTATCTTTATTTTGAAACGTTTCGCCTACACAGTAGGCTTCTTCAGTCGAGTACAGAAAAGTTGATTGAAGCAGAAGATACTTGGAGACGATGTAATCAGTCCATCACCCTTAAAGTTTTGAGGTGGTCAGTCCCTCAGTCTGGAGAAGAGCATTGTTCCGTTGTCTGAAACAATATTGTTTCAGACAACGGAACAATGCTCTTCTCCAGACTGAGGGACTGACCACCTCAAAACTTTAAGGGTGATGGACTGATTACATCGTCTCCAAGTATCTTCTGCTTCAATCAACTTTTCTGTACTCGACTGAAGAAGCCTACTGTGTAGGCGAAACGTTTCAAAATAAAGATACCTAACTGTTGCATATGTGTCTTACCTAACAATCTGTCGGTATTTTATACCATTTTAATGTTCATCCCCTGGAATACCCTCCAGGTAGACTCCAGGTAGGCAGGTAGGTACACAGAGTCATATTGAGACTTCAGTATCTTACTCATTTCTTTATTGTCATCAGTGTAAATCCTATCTCATTTAAGCAAGGGCCCAATACTACATGTGGTTTTTGCCTTTAATTTGGCACATCAAAATTATTATTTCAGATTTCTTTCAATTTCATTATTTGCTTAAAGTTCCTTCTGTCTCTCCTGGATCTTGCATGATTCATTTAACTTTAGTTCAATATTTTTCACCTCCCTAGTCATTGCTTGCTTCCTCATATCGTATAAACTAACCCTCTTGCGAAGCTCGGTGATATTTCGGCTTTGCCTGTAGAGGAATCGTCTCTCTTTTTCTAGTTTGCATCTTCTCTTCCTTTTCCTTAGGGAAATGTGCCTTGAGTATATACCTCCAGTGCCACCACACGGCATAACCACAATGACAAAAACCACCCAGATAAACTCTGGGGGATAATCCACAACAAAACCCCCTAGGGCTTAACCTAACTTGACTTAACCTAACCTAACGTGGCTATATTTTAGAGGGGAACCTGACTATTTCATTAAATAAGTTCTTTATCAGCCGGGCTGTAGTGCAGTCATTAACCTGCGGGCAGCGAACACCAACATCCTTATTGATCAGGCCAGCAACCAAGAGGGCGGCCCGGTCTGGGACTGAGCCGCTGGGGCGGTGACCTCCGGAAGCGAATACATGTAACCTACAGGGGCAGGTAACTTTACCTAATCTAAATTAATCAAACATAATGTAACTTAACACCTAACCTAACGTAATCTAACCTAACCTAACTTAACCAAATCAAACTGAATCTAACACAAGAGTAAAACGTTTGTCTTACTCTTGTGTTTTTTTTTTCCGGGAGGGCTGTTTACCTGGGGTTTTGTCCTGGGGAGGGAGAAGAGGATTTTGTTGTACCCCTGTTTCTTTAGACTTGTTCTACTTCGCCTAACAGACAGTAACTAGGTACCTAGGTGTTAGCCGACAGTTATGGATCGCATCCTGGGGAGGATCAGAGGACCACAGTGGAAATAAGCCAGACTAAATGGCTTTCTTGGCTTATCCCTTTAAGAACATAAGAAAGAAGGATACCTGGATACAACCTTTTCAGATGCGACAGAAAGAACAGGCAACAAGGAGGGGTTGGCCTGTATGTCAAAGAGTCGCTCATTTGCACAGAGATACTGAACACCATTAATGATGTAGTTGAAGTTCTGACAATAAAAATAGAGAAACAAAACTTAGTCATTGTACTTGCATAAAAGCCATCGGATGCAACTTCCCAACAGTTCAAAGAATAACTGTCAAAAATCGACTCCTGTCTGGATAACTTTCCAGCCCCATCCCCAAACATCTTGCTGCTTGGTGACTTCAATCTAAGACACACAAAATGGAAGAATATAGCAAATAATGTCGTTACAGAAATAATCACTGGAGGTAGCTCAGATGAAAGGTCACACGCACAGGAGCTGCTGAATTTCTGCAACAAACACACCCTAAGTCAGCAGATAGTAGAGCCAACAAGACTGGAGAACACACTGGATCTTATTTTCACAAATAATGAGGACCTGGTAAGGACTATAACAATATAAAAAACAACAAATTCTGATCACAATCTAATCGAAGTCCAGACTTGCATGCAGAGGAGTCCTGATCAGCACACAGAAATCACTCCCTACGAAAGTAAAAGACTGGGCAGGCGATGCAAAATGCCCCCAATTAAAAGTAGGGGCGCCATTGGTACACTAAGAGAAAACACCATAAGTGTCCGGGGCCCAAGACTGTTCAACAGCCTCCCACCAAGCATAAGGGGAATTACCAATAAGCCCCTGGCTGCCTTCAAGAGAGAGCTGGACAGATACCTAAAGTCAGTGCCGGATCAGCCGGGCTGTGGCTCGTACGTTGGACTGCATGCGGCCAGCAGTAACAGCCTGGTTGATCAGGCCCTGATCCACCGGGAGGCCTGGTCATGGACCGGGCCGCGGGGGCGTTGATCCCCGGAATAATCTCCAAGTAAACTCCAGCATCTTCCATTGCAAAAACTGAGAGGAAGTGTGTGTTAAAATTGTTTACACATTTTCTTATCACTGTCTGTGAGCTGACCCGAGTGGGCCTATCTTGTTCCTAATCTTACTTTTGCTCAAGCAAAAAAGTTTCCCTGAACGAATCTGCTTGGACTTCTTACTCATTTTTGCAACATTGCAAGGTGCTGATGATGTGTTGATTGCAACATGAAAGGCCTGGATCTATCATTCAGTTCCCCCCCATGGTTGTTTTGCATTTCTTTCTATGTATTACTGTGGTGCAGTGACAGAGTGGGTAGAAGAAACTGGTCGTAAATTATCTCCGACACCTCACTGGCTTGTCTCCCCCACCATCCCCTTCTCTCACCCCACACCACATCCCCTTTCCTCTCACTCTCCTTCCACCCCCCTCCCCCCCTTCTTCCAATCCTCCACAATCACGGGTCTTCTCCCATAACAGGTGGTCGGGGAGGGCGCCTCGGGGAACCCCTGCGGCCACACCTGCGGGAGACACCTGCAGAGGGTAGCTAGCCACACCTGCTTACCCCAGGGTACCACCCAGAACACTTGTTGACAGCAACAGAAGTCGTTGTCAGCGCGGCTGGCAGCCCCACGCTCACCACAGGGGGTTATACATTGTGGAGAAGTGCACTCCCACAGCTTTTATCTGGTGCATATTCCCACGTACGTTAAATCCCAATTGTAACTTCTTATTCCCAGTTTCATTAAGTTAAATACCAGCTGTAATTTCTCATTCCCAGTTACATTCCGTTAAATACCGGCTGTAACTTCATATTCCCAGTTACACTACGTTAAATTCCAGTTCTGACTTATTCCCAGTTACATTACGTTAAATACTTGCTCTAACTTCTTGTTCCTTTAACCATGGCTTGGTTGGCATCCTCCTAAGCTCACAAACTGAGGAACCGGGGATCGATCCCCAGCACAAGTGAAACGTTGGGCACGTTTCCGTACACCTGCTGTCCATGTTCACCTAGCTGTACGTTGGTACCTGGGTGCTAGTCGACTGTTGTGGGTCGCATCCTGGGGGACAAGATTAAAGGACGCCAATGGAAATTAAGACCATGACGCACCTTCTTGGGTTGACGCTCCCTGCCCCGGGTTAATAGTCCAACAAAATCTTATCTCAAGCTTTGCATACTATACCTGGAGTATTCCTGGAGGGGGTTTTAGGGGTCAACGCCCCCGCGGCCCGGTCCGTGACCAGGCCTCGTTTCGGATCGGGCTTGATCAACTAGGCTGTTACTGCTGACCGCACGTAAACCGACGTACGAACCACAGCTCGGCTGGTCGAGTGCTGACTTTAGGTGCCTGTCCAGCTCCTTGAAGACCGCCAGGGGTCTGTTGGTAATCCCTCTTATGTATGCTGAGAGGCAGTTGAACAGTCTTGGGCCCCTGACACTTACTGTGTTGTCTCTTAGCATACTCATGGCGCCCCTGCTTTTCAGTAGGGGGATATTATTATTATTATTATTGTTGTTGATGTTGTTGTTATTATTATTATTATTATTATTATTATTATTATTATTATTATTATTATTATTATGTATGCTTCTCCAATTTCATTTAATCCTTTCCCCAAGCCATATCTCCCTTCCTCTTTCTTCCCTTTCTCACAGCCCTGCCAATACCTATCCCACAGTCTTTTCCCTCCAGCGAACCCACCATTCTAGCCAGCCCACCATTACACCCACTCCCACCCACCTTTCCTGTAGCTTCTCCACTCAGCAGGGTCAAGATTTTTTCGTTCAGCTTGGGGCAGTAGAGGCAGGTGACCTCAGGGCTTTGTCCAGGTTCTCTAGTTGTCATCATTGTATCCACGGAGTACTACTGCATCTCTCTCTCTCTCTCTCTCTCTCTCTCTCTCTCTCTCTCTCTCTCTCTCTCTCTCTCTCTCTCTCTCTCTCTCTCTCTCTCTCTCTTAAACTGTGACAAACCTCTTATATTTTTCATTTAATTTTCTGATGGCAGCTGAAGCATGTTCTAGGCATATTCCCCTAAGAAAGAAGAAGAGCAGGAGTAAACTGGAGAGAGAAAGACGCTCCCTCTACAGAAGACGAGTAAGAGTCACTGAGCTCCTCAGGAACCCTAGAATATCTGATACACGAAATGAGGCGCTGACCAGGGAAGTGGAAACTATTGAACTTAAGTTAAATGACTCTTACAGGAACCAGGAGAGACAGGAGGAACTTAAAGCTATTAGTGAAATTGAAAGAAATTCAAAATATTTCTTTTCATATGCCAAAAACAAGGCAAATACCACATCTAGTATCGGGCCCTTACTCAGACAGGATGGGACCTACACAGATGACAACAAGGAAATGAGTGAAATATTGAAATCCCAGTACGACTCTGTGTTTAGTGAACCACTAATCAGTCTGAGGATGGACGACCCAAATGATTTCTTTATGAATGAGCCTCAAAACTCCACAAATGTATGCCAGATTTCCGACATTACCCTAACCCACTGCATGCGGCCAGCAGTAACAGCCTGGTTGATCAGGCCCTGAACCACCGGGAGGCCTGGTCATGGACCGGGCCGCGGGGGCGTTGATCCCCGGAATGACCTCCAGGTAACCCTGATAGACTTCGAAAAAGCCATTAACAACATGCGGATGCACTCAGCCCCGGACCCAGACTCGTGGAACACTGAGTTCATTAAGAACTGCAAGAAACCCCTCTCGCGTGCCCTAAGTACACTATGGAGGAGGAGCTTGGACATGGGTGAAATTCCACAGTCACTTAAAACAACGGATATAGCCCCACTCCATAAAGGTGGCAGCAAAGCATTAGCTAAGAACTATAGACCAATAGCTCTGACGTCCCACATCATAAAAATCTTTGAAAGAGTGCTAAGAAGCAGGATTGCAAATCACCTGGATTCCCAAAATCTGCACAATCCAGGGCAACATGGGTTCAGGGCAGGTCGCTCCTGCCTCTCACAACTACTGGATCACTATGATATGGCCTTGGATGCACTGGAAGAAAATCAGAATGCAGATGTAATATACACAGACTTTGCAAAAGCGTTTGACAAATGCGATCATGGAGTAATTGCGCACAAAATACGTGCTAAAGGAATAACTGGGAAAGTGGGGAGATGGATCTTCAACTTCCTAACAAATCGAACACACAGAGTCGTGGTCAACAGAGTTAAATCGGAGGCTGCCATAGTGAAGAGCTCTGTTCCACAAGGCACAGTACTCGCCCCCATCTTATTCCTCATCCTCATATCAGACATAGACAGAGATATACATCACAGCACCGTATCATCCTTTGCGGTTGATACTAGGATCTGCATGAGGCTGTCATATGCTGAGGACGCGGTTAACCTCGAAGAAGATATAAACAAAGTTTTCCAGTTGGTAATGGTAAATAATATGATGTTCAATGAGGACAAATTCCAACTACTCCGTTATGGAAAACTGGAGGAGATAATAACTAGAACAGAGTATACTACAGACTCTGTGCCCTACAATAGAGCGGAAAAATAATGATAAGGTATCCTTGGGAGTAGTAATGTACGCGAACTCACTTTCAGGATCACAACAGTGGCCACGATCGCACGTGCAAGAAAAATGATAGGATGGATAATGAGAAACGTTCAAGAACGAGAGATGCCAAGCCAATGATGATCCTTTTCAAATCACTTGTTTCCTCTAGCTGGAATACTAGCTGTACATTAACATCTCCATTCAAGAGCAGGTGAAATGGCAGATCAGGAGATGTACAGAAGATCCTTTACTGGCACGGATAAGTTCTGTCAAGCACCTTAACTACTGGGAATGCTTGGAAGCCCTTGACTTGTAAACTCGTTGAACGCAGGAGGAGAGATATATCATAACTACACTTGAAAATCCTGAAGGGAAGGTACCAAATCTTGCAACAGCAATCACTTACTCCCTACGAAAGTAAAAGGAACTGGGCAGCGATGCAAAATGCCCCCAATTAAAAGTAGGGGCGCAATTGATAACAAGGGAAAACACCATAAGTGTCACCGGGGCCTAAGACTGTTCAACCAGCGCTCCCATCGAAGCATTAGGGAAATTGCCATAAAACCCTGTCCTGCCTTCCAAGAGAGTGCCTGGGACAGATACCTAAAGTCATGCCGATCATCAGGGCTTTGCGTGCGGTCAGCAGTAACAGCCTAGTTGATCAGGCCGTATCCATCGGAGTTTGGTCATGGGACCGTGGCCACAGGGGCGATGATCCCTGAATAACCTCCAGTAACCTCCATAATATATATAGTGTATATAATATATATATATATATATATATAATATATAAATATAAATATATGTGTGTGTGTGTGGTGTGTGTGTGTGTGTGTGTGTGTGTGTGTTGTGTTGTGTGTGTTGGGCCATAAGATCGCAGTAAACCGGGTGGATTTGTAAAATATGAAAAACCACCCACTGTTAAAGAGTAGTGAAATTTCCAAGCGCTTTCGTGACTACTCACATTGTCAAGGACAATGTGAGTAGTCACGAAAGCGCTTGGAATTTCACTACTTCTTTCACATGGTTTGTTTGGTTGTTGCAATATATATATATATAGATAATATATATATATATATATAAATATATATATATATAACTATATATCTAAATATATATATATATAATATATAAATAAATATATATATATATCCCGTGCCGAATATGTAACACCTGGTCAGTAGCAAGAACGCATTTACAATTAAGTCCTTTCTAAAAATTTTATCTTATACATCTAAAGATACTATTTTTTCATTTAATTAAAAGTAAAAATTAGTAATATTGTAACCAAAGAAAAACCTTAAAAAACTTACTAACAATATTTAAAAGAAGCGCAATTTTAAATTAAGCCTAATCCAACAAATAAATTTAGATAATTTACGGTAATTTAATAATTAAACAGACACAGTGAATTATATTTTTTTCATAGGGGTTTTTCAGAATGATATATGCGAAATTATTGGCATACATAATTTTTGCTTGCCTTATTCGTCAAGAAGGAGCGTGCTATTTCATGACTTCTCAGGTCAGTAACTGCAGGAATTGTCCTTGTATTGTTAATATCGCCTGTCTGCGATTGTTTGCAATTGTGGGACTCACAGCCTCGGAGAAGTGAATCAAAAAAGTTTCGAGGAAAAATATTTGGATTTCTTCCTGAAGCCATTGGAATATTCCACTTCCCCTACCACCCCATCTTTTAATTTTTTTTTTCCAATAGGTATATTTTATTACCCAGTATGGTACACAAGACTTAAAAGATGCATTACTGGTACAAAGATATCATATACAGTACATGAGGTTTGAGGGATACACTTCAAGTACATATTGCTACGTTTTTATCACAGATTACAATGAGAAAATCTTATCCAGCTCCTTAGACGTGGGCCACGTACCCAGGATGCAGCAGGCATTGCTTCTCTGAACCACAGCGCTGAGTCGCTGGAACACAAAAAATAGCTGTCGTGGAATCCCTAGTTACTGATAAGTCTTTTGCCTAGCTCCTTAAGGAACTTAGATGCACTCTTTTCCCATGGGCTAAGGGTCTATGACCCTGTGGGAAAAAAACATATAATGATTGGCAAGTTCACCATACTTTTTAGACCTTTGGGATTTCCTCCTTCCTCCCTGGTGTATTGGAGATAGGTATCAGCCAGTGTGGATGCACATGTGTAGCTCCACACCACCTGTTTGCTGTCTGTCCAGGCTCAATGCGTGATACCAGTTGGATGCTTTTGGTTACCATCAGATCTGCATAGTTGAAGTGGCTCCCTTATTGCTGGGAATCCTGCTGTTGTGAGGCTGTTTTTGATGTTATTAACCTCTTCATGTCTTGCAGTCATTCCCTCGGATCTACGGCACACAAGACCATGGTACCCGAATCTGTCTGCTGATTCATATGTGGTGTTTGTGGAATTATATATATATATATATATATATAATATATATATATATATATATGTGTGGTGTGTACTCACCTAGTTCTCACTCTAGTTGAGGTTGCGGGGGTCGAGTCCGAGCTCCTGGCCCCGCCTCCCCCCTTCACTGATCGCTAACTTAGGTCCACCTCTCACCTGAGCCGTGAGCTTATCGTACTTCTGCTTAAGAGCTATGTATGATACTGCCTCCACTACATCGCTTCCCCAAACTATTCCACTTACTGACTACTCCTGTGGCTGAAGAAATACTTCCTAACATCCCTTGTGATTCATCTGTGTCTTTTAGCTTCCAACTGAGGTCCCCTTGTTCCTGTGTCCAATCTCTGAACACCTGTTTTTTGTACCACCTTGTCTATTCCCTCTCAGTATTTTGTATGTCCGTTATCATGTCCGCCCCTAATCTCCCTGTCCTCCATGTCCGTCAGGTTGATTTCCCTTAACCTCTCCTCGTAGGACATTACCTCTTAGCTCTGGACTAGTCTGTTGCAAAACCTTTGCACTTTCTCTATTTCTTTAACGTGCTTGGGCTAGGTTGTGGGGTTCCAAACTGGTGCCGCATAACTCCCAATATGGGCCTAACGTATACGTGTACAGGGTCCTGAAACATTTCCTTATTAAGATGTCGGAATGTGCTGTTCTGAGGTTTGCTATCGCCATATGCTGCAGCAGTTATTTGGTTGTATGTGCGCTTCAGGAGAATGTGCCGGTGTTATAACTCCATCCCAAGATCTTTTTTTCCATGAGTGAGGTTTGTAGTCTCTGACCCCTAGACTTGTAATCCGTCTGCGGCCTTCTTGCCCTTTCCCCCATCTTCATGACTTTTGCACTTGTGTGGGATTGAACTCCAGGAGCCAATTGCTGGACCCAGTTCTTGCAGTCCTGTCCAGACCCTTTTATGTTCTCCTTCCCGGTTCACTTCGATCGAGTGTATTCTTCTCATCAACTTCAGTCATCCTGCAAACTGACACCTCAGATCAATTCCTTCCGTCATGGTCGTTCACAAATACCAAACACAGCACTGGTCCCCTAGGACTGACCCCTGCGGGACCCCCCGCTGGTCACAGGTTGCCCACAACTGAACACTCGCCACGTACCATGACTCGCTGCTGTCTTCCTGACTAGTATTCCCTGATCGCCATTGTAGTGCCTTCCCTGTTATCCCTGCTTGGTCCTCCAGATTTTGCACCAATCTCTTGTGTGGAACTGTGTCAAAACAACCCTTCATAGTCAGTCCAAGAAAATGCAATCCAACCACGCCCTCTCTCCTTGTCCTACTGCTGTCGACCATGTCATAGAAACTCCATTGGTTTTGTGACACAGGATTTTCCCGTCCCTGAAACCATGCTGGCTGCCTGTTGATGAGATCATTCCTTTCTAGGTGTTTCCACCACTCTTCTCCTGATAATCTTCTCCATGATCTTTGCATACTATAACAGTCAGTGACACTGGTCCTGTCTGTAAGTTTAAGCTTCAATGTCTGTCTCCTTTTGTAAAGATTGGGACTACAATTTGCTGTCTTCCATGCCTCAGCAATCTCCCCTGTTTCGATAGATGTATTGAATTTGTTGTTAAGGGGTACACATAGCGCCTTCTGCTTCCCTCTCTCAATAACCCATGTGGAATGTGTATCTGGCCCCATTGCCTTTGAGGTATCTAGCCACTCAGAAGGCCTCTTCACACTTCTTCCTCGGGGTTGTGTGCACTGTGGGTCCCAGCAACTTGGTTGGTGTGCCCCACCTCTTTCTCCTTCTTTCTGGAGTCCCTTCTGGTCTCCTCTGTGAACACTTTCTTTGAATCTCTTGTTAGTTCTTCACATACTTCTCCCGGTCATTTCCTGGTTGTCTCTCCTCCTTCCTTCCTAGGCCTGATTTACCTGGTCCTTGACTGTAGTTTTCCCTCCTTGATGTGGCTGTACAACATTTTCGGGTCAGATTTGGCATTCTCTGCTATGTCATTTTCATATTGTCTTTGGGCCTCCCCTTCTTATCTGTGCATATTCTTCTGGCTCTACGACTGTCTCATTATTCCGTCCTGGTTCCCTTTGCTCTTTTTTTTCTATATTTCTCCATTCGTAGCACACTTGGTTTTTTGCCTCCCTGCACCTTTGGGTAAACCAGGGCTCATCCTGGCTTTTTCATTACTCCTTTTACCCTTGGTACAAACCTCTCCTCACCTCCTTGCATTTTATTTGCCTACTATTCCATCATCTCATTAACTGGTTGCCCTTGCCCAGTTCTCTGTCCCACTGAACCCCGTTCGTAGTTTCCTCATTCCTGTGTTAGTCCCCCTTTCTTGTAGTTTGGCTTCATTCCGTCCTGGCCTTCCTGCTTCTCCCTCCACTTGTTAGCACTACGGTGTATTTGCGAAGCTTACAACCACATGGTCACTGCCCCAAGGGGGTCTTTCATATGTTGATGTCCCTCGATATCTGACAACAGAAGGGAATTACAAAGTCCAGCTTGCTGGTTCATCCTCTCCACTCTCTCATGTAGGTCCTTACGTGTTTTGTACATGAAGTTCTCCAGTACCCACCTCATCATCTTAGCCCTCCAAGTATCATGGCCCCATGTGGAGTCCAAGTTCACCAATCTATCCCTTGTGGTTAAAGTCACCCATGAACAGGGAGCTTTGCCCTGCATGTCATGAGCTCTTCTGGCCACTCTAGCCAGTGTGGTCAACGCAATCGCTCCTTTTGCTCTCGTCGTACTCTTGCCTTGGCCATCCTGCCTGTTTGTGGTGGTATACATCACTGCTATTACAACCTTGGGAACCCAGAGTGAAGTGTTTCCCACGATGTAATCACACTTCTTCCTCCGCTATCTTCTCCTCTCCAGCACATCAAAATCACAGCGATTTTTGATTCAGCAACTCCACTCCTTCCACCCCCCCTGTCCCTCTGTCTTGTCCTCAGGAATTTGGGTATCCCGTTTGGAAAGATGGCATCTGTTATCAAACCCTTAAGCTTGGTTTCTGTGAGAGCTATGATGCCGGTGATGCTTCTTGACTCTTTCTTGCCACTCCTCCCACTATTTGTTTATTCCATCAGCGTTGTGTACCATACCCTTCCAGTTTCCTTTCCAACCCTGTGGTTTGGGGGGCCTGTGAGGGTGGGAGACCTAGGTGGCATACTGTGGAGTTCTATAGCTTGGTGTTGGGTGGAGGCTGTGGGTATGGATTGTTAGGGTGTGACGGGATGGTGTTGATAGGTTTGTGTGGGTTCTGAGATGTAGTTGTGTGTGTAGCTTGCCCTTGCTGTTCAGACCTGCCCTGAACTGACCTCTGCTGGTTCCCATCCATTGTCTCTTTTCCTATCTCCTTTCGCTTTTGTCCTCTTCCCTCAGCTGCTGTCGTTCTGATTTTGGTTTCTGTCTCTGTCTAAGGGAACACCTCTTGTACTCTTTCCGAGTATTTCCATCGTGTTACTTCTCTTGTGATGAATCCTGTTCCGCACTGTTTTTCCGTCCTGAATCACTTGATTGTGTCGTTTCTCACCTTCGAGTACCCCCCTATTCTCTGAACATTTACAATCTTCGTCCCTCCTCTTCACCTATTTCTGTTATGAATTATTCCTCAATCTCCTTCCTTTCTTCCTGCTTCCTTTCAGTGGTGTCCTTGTCCTCTCTCTCCTGAAGCCCATGGATAAAACACTGATTTTGCCTTTCTTCCTCGCATTCCTCCCCCACTGTGGCCTCAGGATCCTGTTGCCTGTGTGTGGTCAGTTTCTTCTCCCTTGATTTTTCCAGTTGGGGCTCTTGAAGCCTTTTTGTCCTCAGCATCGACCTATCACCCTCTCCCATCTGCAACCAGTTGATCTGTCCCTTCATTCCACTCCTTGGTCCTCCCTTGGCAGATTGATGTGGCCTTATGCATAATTCATAATTCCCTTTTCCTTCCTGTTCAGCCTCGCATCTTCATATGCCTGTGTCTTCCTCTGGTCACTGCCCCTGTCAACTCGCTCCAGTCCTATTATCTCAACTGCTAGGACCCTTATCTTGGCTACTGCAGTTTCGACTTGTGCCTCCCAAGTCTTTGTCTCCTTCTCCAACCCCCATTCCAATTTTCAGAGATAGACCTTTCTCCATTTTTTTCAGAAAGCTCTCCTAATTTTCTCTCCCACTCTTGTTTCCATCCTTTTCCACTGCTCCTCCATCCACTCCTCCCTACCCGAACCATTCTCATCTGATCCCTTGGTCTGCTGAGTCCCCACCATTTTTTTTTTTTTTTTTTTTTTTTTTTTTTTTTTTTTTTTTTTTAAGAGTAGGAGAGGGAGGTTAGAAGGGAAAATGGGGAAACGAGAAGAGCAAGAGAGAGAGATAGCACAGAGAGAGAGAGCAAGAAGAAGAGAGACAGGAGAGAGAGAGAGCATAGAAGAGTCAAGAGAGAGAGAGAGAGCAGAAGAGAAACAAGAGAAGAGAGAGAGAGCAAGAGAGAGAGCAAGAGAGAGAGAGAGAGCAAGAGAGAGAGCAAGAGAGAGAGAGAGCAAGAGTAGGAGAGAGCAAGAGAAGAGAGAGAGCAAAGAGCGAGCAAGAGAGAGAGAAAGGCAAGAGAGAGAGAAGCAAGAGGCGAAGAGGGAGAGAGAGCAAGAGGAGAAGAGAGAGCAAGAGAATGCGAGAAGAGAGCAAAGAGAGAAGAGAGAGCAAGAGAGAGAGAGAGCAAGAGAGAGAGAGAGCAAAGAGAGCGAGAGAGCAAGAGAGAGAGACGAGCAAGAGAGAGAGAGCAAAGAGAGTGGAGAGCCAAGAGAGAGAGAGAGCAAGAGAGAGTGAGAGCAAATAGAGGAGAGAGAGCAAAGAGAGAGAGAGCAAAGAGAGAGAAGCAAGAGAGAGAGCAAGAGAGAGAGCAAGAGATAGAGAGAGCAAGAAGAAGCGAGAGAGCAAGAGAGAGAGCAAGATAGAGAGAGAGCAGAGACAGAGAGAGAAGGCAAAAAGGAAGAGAGAGAGCAAGAGAGAGAGAGAGAGCAACGAGAGGTAGAGAGCAAGAGAGAGATAGCAAGAGAGAGAGCAAGAGAGAGAGAGAATAGCAAGAGAGAGAGCAAGAGAGAGAGAGAGAGCAAGAGGGAAGGAGCAAGAGAGAGAGAGAGAGAGAGTAGCAAGAGAGCGAAGAGAGCAAGAGAAGAGAGAGAGCCAAGAGAAGAGAGAGCAAAGGAAAGAGAGAGAAAGCAAAGAGAGAGCAAGAGAGAGAGAGAGCATAGAGAGAGGCAAGAGAGAGAGTAGTGAGCAAGAGAGAGAGAGAGCAAGAGAGAGAGAGAGCAAGAGAGAGAGAGCAGAGAGAGAGAGAGCAAGAGAGAGGAGAGAGCAAGAGAGAGAGAGAGTCAAGAGAAGAGAGAGAGCAAGGGAGAGAGAGCAAAGAGAGAGCGCAAGAGAGAGAGAGAGCAAGGAGAGAGAGACAGCAAGAGAGAAGAGAGAGCAAGAGAAGAGAGAAGAGCAAGAGAGAGAGTAGAGCAAGAGAGAGAGACAAGAGAGAGAGCAAGGAGAGAGAGCAAGAGATAAGAGCAAGAGAGAGAGAGAGGCAAGAGAGAGAGAGAGCAAAGAGAAGAGAGAGAAGAGCAAGCGAGAGAGCAATGAAGAGAGAGAGAAAGCAAGAGAGGAGAGGAGAGAGAGCAAGAAGAGATAGAGAGAGAGAGAGCAAGAGAGAGCGAGAGAGAGAGAGAGGAGTAGAGGGAGGGAGGGAGGAGGGAAGGGAGGGAGAAAGGGAAGGCAATAGGGGAGAAGGGGAAAGGAGTGGGGAGATGGTGAGCGAGAGGGGAGAGAGGCTAGGGGGGAGAGAGGGGAGGATGGGAGAAAAAGGAAGGGGAGAGGATGAATGGGAGGGGACAGATTGTATAGAGGGAGAGAGATGTTAGAGGGGGGGTAGGTGTTAGAGGTAAGAGATGTTAGAGTGGAAAGATGGAGAAGAATAGAGAGAGAGAGATAGGTAGAGAGAGAGATATAGGTAATGATGAGGAGGTAGAGAATAAGTCCCAACGTTAGGTAGAAAGAGGGGGTGGGATGAGAAAGGATTCAGATGGTCAGTTTTCTCAGGACGGTGTGAAATCCTGTGTATTGTGTTTGCGTGTGTACAAACAGCTTTACAAGATGCTTGATTCCTGTGTGACGTAATTTGTGTGTGTAATGTGTTATGTTGTGGTGTGTGTTGTGGAGTGTGTTTGTTATGTTTGTGTGTCTGTGTGTGTATGTGTGTGTGTATGTGTATTTGTAATGTGTATGTTGTGTGCGTGTGCTGTGTGTGATGTGTGGATGTGTGGTGTGTGTGTGTGTGTGTGTGTGTGGTGTTGTGTGTGCGGCCCCCACTTCTAAGTAATCATACTGCTAATAAAAACCGTAGATACCATAAATTCTAAAAACTTCCAACAGTGATTCTAGCACTTATCACTCTATCTTATAAAACACAAGTAATTAGGTTGTAAAATTTATCTTGTCTGAGCTTCTAGGATGTCTGACCCTCACGAGGCTTCCCCTCCCGCTATGACTGCTCCTCGCTAGTCAACCCTATCTTCACCTTATAATGCTATTCCTGCTCTAATTCTGGTAATAGCTTGCAGAGTGAGTGAACCAGATCTAACAGTGACTCAACAGGATTCAGGACCCCCCTAAAACTAACCCAACAGGTGAGTATACTTAAGCTGGGCCAGTATGCGATGACAAGTTGTCCAGATGCTGATGACGTAGTCTTCCTATCACTATTTTGAAAAATTCTCACCTGTGATCTTTATAACCGTATATGCCACAGGCAATCCCGCGTCCCTCAGTGTCACTTATGAAAGAGTACACTTCCACATTATATTGGAATACACTTCACATTCGGTGTTACCCATACCTTTTATATTATGTAATTGTCAGACAACTGTTGTGACGTCACACTGATTCAGTCAGGCCTAAATGCCACTTTCCCTTGTTATATAATATATTTTTCCTTTCTCTTTTGCTTATTAATATTTCACTCTCACTGTATGATGCCCCACAATTCACTTGATATCCATCTCTCGAAATTCTGAACACCCGCTTCCACACTCACTTTAACTTTGTATATTGAGTCTGTGTGTAGCAACAGAACCTACTATCCACTAACGATTACACTTTGAAATATTAAAGATATCAGGCTTCCTCTCGACATTTATTTAACTAATAACTCTGGTTATCACTCGTATGATTTACCACTGACGTTGTCACAACCGCTGATTACTGCTAACAGTTGTTGCACACCCCTTAAAAACCACTAAATCTCGGAGCCTGTGACCCACGTCTAGCCTGACTGCCTGTGTGTGTGTGTTTGTGTGGTGTGTGTGTAACAAAATATTCCTATTGGTAAAAAAAATATGAAAAGATGGGGTGGTAGGGAAGATGGAATATTCAACAAACAGCATCAGGAAGAAATCCCTTCCCGAGGCTTATGTGGTCCACAATTTACACCAAGGTGGACCCCATTGTTAAAAAAGTGTATATTTATATATATATATATATATAATAGATATATATATATATATATATATATAAATATATTATATGCCTGGAGATTAACCATTAAAATTCTTCTAGGAACAACCTGTTTATTGGTTATTTACTTTTACAACATGGCCACCGCCCGTCCTCCCCACTCATAATGCCCCCGGGGCATGAGGACAATCTTAAACCAAAATCCCTTGTGCCTTGAGGTTGGTTTTTGGCGTGCCCCAGCCGGCCGGAAGCTTGGGTATAGGGGCGCCCGCACCAGGTTGCACTTGTATGACTTTTCATAATGGGAATAATAATGAGAGCCTATTAAAGGTGGGTTTGGGTAGGGCGGGTTTGGGCAAATGCTTGTGGATATTACGTTAGTCTACGTGTGAGGGTTTGTAGTACTGGTAGCGCAGCAGGTAATGGTGGGGGCAGTTGTGGCAGACTGAGGTCAGCACGGTAATGTTATGACCCCGCAGCAGCACACCACACCACTCTCTCTCTCTCTCATCTCTCTCTTCTCTCTCTCCGATCCTCTCTCTCGTTCTCTCTCTCTCTCTCTCTCCTCCTCTCTCTCTCTCGACTCGTCTCTCTCATCCCTCTCTCTCCTCGCATCTCCTCGATCTCTCTCACGCATCCTGGCTCCCTCTCTCTCTCTCTCCCTTCTCTTCTCTCTCTGCTCTCTCTCTCTCCTCTCTCATCACTCTCTCACAATTATTTTTCCCATCCCACCCCCTCTTTTTGCCTTTCTCCCTTCCCACCCCAACTCACTTCTCTTCCCTCTCTCTCTGGCTCCTCCCCTCCCCTCATTCTTACTCGTCCATCTCTCCCCCACCCTCCTCAATTCCTCCATGCTCCTCCTTAGTATCCATCCCCTCCTCTCATCTCTCGTCCCCCCATACCATGCCCCATCTCTCCTCCCGTTTATTCCCACAACCAGCATTCTTTCTTACTCCCCGCCCCTCCCCTCCTTACTTTTCACTTCGGTTCATGGCCTTCCTGCTATTCTATCCTTGACTCTCACACCTTATAATACACAATAGTTCTTAATCTAGATAAAAGTAGATAGTTTTTCTCAGTAGATAATAACCTGGGTGTGGACTTCCAAGTCCATCGCTGTTTGTCATTACTATAGACAGAGGTTAGTTTAGTTTAATATGTTTATTAGGCACCCAAACCATCCTGTTGGGCGGTAGTCAAAGATTACAGAGGGTACATATGGGTCCAGGACTGACCCAAAGTTTTGATAGCTGAGTAAGTTTACAGAGTAATGAATCTCACAATTTACAAAGGAATGAACTCACACAGAGGACCCGCTGGATACACCAAGCCTAGCTTCCGGACTAGTGCTGTAAAGCCGAAAAATCACTGTAAAGTGAAACATAGAGCCCTCCCCCCCCCTTTATTTACTTTCAATGATATAAAACCTGTAACAGTTACACTATCATATATTACGTGAACTATAGAGCTGGAGACTTAAAAAAAGTATATACGAACACACCTATAAGATATTTCATTCCTATATTATAGTGAGAAATGAATCTATTATTGTAGGAAGTCTGAAAAAATGCAGAATGGGTATAATTTGAACACCGCTGTAATTAAACGAAATGTGTAAAAACGAAGCAACTGTAAGAGAAAACACAGTAAGTTGTCCGGGGCCCAATGACTGTTTCAACATCCACCTACTATGCATAAGGGAATTAACCAATAAGGCCCTTGGCTGCCTTCAAGTCGGTGCCTAATTCAGCCCCGGCTGATGGTTCGTACTTTGGATTATGTGTGGCCAGCAGGTAACAGCCTTCGCTGATTCAGGCCCTGATTCCACCTAGAGGGCCGCCTGGTCGTGGACCGAGCCGCGGGGGCGTTGATCCCCGGAATACCCTCCAGGTAGACTCCAGGTAGGTAGACCAAACAATATGCAACTGGCAGCAGCAAAGTTGACCGTACACTAGGGAAGAAAATGTGTTAGGGGTGAAAGTGAGGGGTGAGGAGGAATACAAGGGATCTGGGAGTAATAATGTCTGAGGATCTCACTTTCAAGGATGACAACAGTGCCACGATCACAAGTGCAAAGAAAATGATAGGATGGATAATGAGAACCTTCAAAAGATGCCAAGCCAATGATGATCCTTTTCAAATCACTTGTTCTCTCTAGGCTGGAATACTGCTGTACATTAACATCTCCATTCAAAGCAGGTGAAATCGCAGATCTAGAGAGTGTACAGAGATCCTTTACTGCACGTATAAGTTCTGTCAAGCACCTTAACTACTGGGAACGCTTGGAAGCACTTGACTTGTACTCGTTGGAACGCAGGAGGGAGAGATATATCATAATCTACACTTGGAAAATCCTGGAAGGAAATGGTCCAAATCTGTCTGCACACAGAAATCACTCCCTACGAAAATAAAAGACTGGGAATGCGAATCAAAATATCCCCAATTAAAAGTAGAGGTGCCATTTTTCCGTACACTAAGGAAACACCATAAGTGTCCGGGGCCCAAGACTGTTCACCAGCCGCCCACCAAGCATAGGGGAATTACCAATATGTCCTGGTGCACCTTCAAGAGAGAGCTGGACAGATAACCTAAAGTCAGTGCCGGATCATCCGGCTGTTGGCTCGTACGATGAACTGCGCCGCCAGCAGTAACAGCCTGGTTGATCAGGCCAGATCCACCGGGAAGGCCAGGTCATGACCGGGCCGCGTGGGCGTTGATCCCCGGGAATAATTTCCAGGTAAACCTCCAAGGCGTCAAGGGGGAAAGTGCGGGTCTACCTGCCTGGAGTCTACCTGGAGGCTATTCCGGGATCAACACCCCCGCGGCCCGGTCCACGACCAAGCCTCCCGGTGGATTAGAGCCTGATCAACTAGGCTGTTACTGCTGGCCGCACATAGTAAAACGTACGAACCACAGCCCGGCTGATCTGGCACCGACTTTAAGTATCTGTCAGCTCCCTCCTGAAGGCAGCCAGAGGCCTTTATGCATGGTGGGAGGCTTGCTGAACAGTCTTGGGCCCCCTGGACACTTATTGTGTTTTCTCTTAGTGTATTAATGGAGGTATTTTGCATCGCCTGCCCAGTCTTTTACTTTCGTAGTGAGTGATTTTTGGGGTGAGGCGGTAATGAAGGTGAGGGGGTGAGGTAGTTGAGGGGAAAGTGAGAGGTGAGGGGTGAGGAGGAAGATAAGGGGTGAAGAGGTAGTTGAGTGGGGGATGTGAGGAGTGAGGGGGTATTAAAGGTGAGGGGTGAGAAGGAAGATGAGGAGTGAAGGGAAGATGAGGGGTGAGGGGGAGGTGATAGTTGAATGGGAAGGTATGGGGAGGGGTGAGATTGTCCCCTGCCAGGCTTTGGTCTCCTAAGACAAGTGTCGTTGGGGTGACCGGGGGTTTCTCCCTCCTCCCAGTTAGTAGCGGGGGTTTCCCCCACCTCCCACTCTGTACCCTGGGGTTCCCTCCCCCAGAGGTTCCCACCACCCCAGGGGAGCCTGTAAGGCGATCTGAAAGGACTGTTGGGTTGTTTATTGGTTTGTTATGTATAACAGCTGAGAGGAGGGGAAGGGTAAGGGAAAGGATGGGGGATGGAGGGGTGGGGGTGGAGAGGAGGGGACTGAGGGGAGGGGGATGGAGAGGGAGCGTTGGAGGGATTTTAGGGTTATTTTTTTGATGGTGGGGGTTGTTGGCGTTGTGTTGGAGATTGTTTTGGCGGAGCAATTGGCCCCCACCCTATCTTCTTCTTTCCTTATTACTCCCTCATCCTCCTCTTCTCCTTCCTCTTCCTCCTCCTCATCATCATCCTCTTCTTCCTACTCTTTTCTTTTGTTTTCCCTCCCCTTTCCCCTTCTTCCTCTCCTTCTCATCTCCTCTTCCTCCTACTCCTTTCTTTTGCTCCTATTCCTCTTCTTCCTCTTCCTCTTCTCCTCATCTTTCTTCTCATCCTTCTTTTCTTCCTATTCCCTTTTTATCTTCTACGTGTTCTCTTAGTTTAACTTTATTGTTTTAGTTATCCGGTGTCCTGCTCCTCCCTTCTCTTTCTGTCTCCGGGTCTGCTGGATGCTCACTTTTTCCTCTTCCTTTCTGCTTCGTCTTTTTCCTCCAGCTTTTTACTGTCTTCCTCTCTGACTCAATATCTCTCCTCTCTTCCCCTCATACCATTTACTATACTTCTTTTCTTCCCCTTCCCTGTGTAATTCATTCATCTTCTGTCTGTCTCTCCCCTTCCTTGTCTGAGTCATTCATCTTCCTTCTGTCCATCTGTCTCTCTCGTTTTATTCTTTCACACTTGTATCCCATTTATTCTCATTTTCTCACTTCATCTTCTTTCCCATCGTTTCGTTTCCCTTCACATTTCTTTCTCTTGTTTTGTGTTTTATTCTCTGTTATCCTTTCCCTTTTTTCGTACCCCTTCCCCTATTTTCCCTTTTTAAATCCCATTCCCACCCTCTGCTGTGAGCCTTCTCCATCCACCAAAATCCTTGAGTTTTTCCCCACCCCCCCCCAAAGAAGTCCCCCGCCCACCCCCCCCCTGCCCCTTTTTGGTTTTTATCTGCAAACGCTCCCATTTTCACTTTAAAAATTTTGCTTTTTCGTTCATGTTATTTTTCCTCTTTTTACCTCGTCCCATATCCACATCCTAGACCCCAAATTCCGCTCTACCCCCAAAGGGGGAAAAAAGTGCCCCAGAGGGATTTTTTAACTTCCTAACAAATTAAACCAAAAGAATAAGAGAAAAAAAACAAAAAAGTTGCTACGGTTTTTAGGAAGGTTGTGTTCCCCAAGGGTACAAAATCGCCCCACTTCTCATTTTTTAAAATCGGGACTCCCAAAGGAGCATGAACCCATGTATGTACATCCTTTAAAGACGGTACTAAGATAAGAGTGGCATTCATAGGGGAACAGCGAGCCTCCAGTTTGGATATCAGTCAAGTCTTCCAGTGGGCAAAAGACAACAAATTGTTTAATGAACAAATTTTTAATTACTACGAAACTGAAGGATCTAGGGTCAGACTGTTTTAAATTTTTCTTAAACCGCAAGTAAAAAATAGACTAGATTTTTTAAAAAAGATTCAAAGCAAGAAAATTCTGACTAGGCTGGGGAAAACATCTTAAATAAAAGGGCCTCCTTCAAAAAGGTGGGAAAAAAGGGCATAAACTTGGGGAAATTACAGAGAAACTGTACTGCCCAAAATAAATTTAGTCAAACATCCCGAAATTTCTGGGGAAAAACTTAAAGTCCCCTTTTAACTTTCTCCTTTGAAAAGTAGGCGGAAAAAAAGGTACAATCAAAACGGAAAGGGTTGGGCCCCCCAAACCCGCAATCGGAAATCATTCCCTATGAAAGCATGAGGCTTAGCAACAGTTTCAAAATAATTTTCCCAAAGGGAAAACCCAAAGGGGCCTAGAGAAAAATTCAATTTTGTTTTTCGGGCCTAGAAATTTTTAGCACCCTTTCCCCCATGCTTAAGGGGGAATTTCCTACAAACCTCTGTGTCTTCAAAAAGGAAACTTTATAAAATTCCTCAAGTCAAATTTCCCACCAACGGGCTTTCGCGTTTAAAGGGGACCAAAAGCTTGGCCGATCAGGAAAAGGAAGGGGGCCCCCGGTTTGGGGTGGGCCGCTTGGGTGGGGGCCCCAGAAACGATACAGGAACCTTCAGGTAAAAAGGTTTTCGACATACAAAAATCCTCAGGGGATTTGACACAACACACACCCCACGCACACCCCCCACACACACACACACACCACCCCACACACACACACAACACACTCCCCACACACACACACACACCACACCCAAACACAAACAAACACCCCAAACACACACACACACACACCACACCCCAAACACACAAACACAAACACACCACCCCCCACACAAAACAAAACCACACAAAACCCCACACACACACAAAACCCCACCCCACACACAAACACACACACACACACACAGCCCCCAAACGGAAAGGAAAAAAACAGGCAAGGAACCCGGTTTTTCAGACTTAGGAAGGGGTTGGGGGGTTCACAAAAAACGCCGGGAGGGATTCCGGGGGGCTCAACACAAGATTTAAAGAATTTTTTACAATGGAAAAACCCAAGGACTCCCGGGAAAACAGAAACAGGGGGGTGCAAACCGCAAGTGCTGGAGAGGTTTCATATAAACCCAAAGGGGGAGGTGAAGAAAGCTGCTATGCGAAAATCGAAAACCTCAAAGGGGGGTGGGACCCGACAAAAATCTCTCCCTGGGCCTTAAAGAAAGGGGGCAGAGATTTTTGTGTGTTTCCCTTAAAAAGATCTTCAACACATCAATTTTTAAAATGGGCAAATCCCCCAGGTTTTGGAAGATTGGGGAAAAATTTTGTCCCAAATTTTTAAAAAGGGCGAAAAGACTGGGCACTAAACTCAGACCTGTATCAAATAACGTGTTTAGTAAAGCAAGGGCAAAGGAGAAGAAACAACAGGAGGGGGGTGGGGTGGGGCACCTGGAAAGGAAAAAAGTGGGATAATTGACAAAAAACATGGTTTCAGGGGAAAGGAAAAAACCTGTGTCACAAAAACCCACTAGAGTTTTTTGACAAGGTGCAGAAGTAAGACAAAGAGAGAGGGGGGGGATCACTGCATTTTTTTTGGACTTGGGGAAGAAGGGCCCTTTTTTTTTTTTTACACAATTTTCCCCCACAAAAGGTTTTTGCCAAAAAAACTAGAGGGAAACGGCACACCCAAAAGGAAAGGCACTGCAAAGGATCAAGAATACCCGAAAAGGGAGGCCAAAAACGGGGTTCCCTGGTACGTGCCCAGGTGCAAATTGGGGGGGGCCCCGGGCAAGCGGGTTCCACAGGGGGCATCCCAGGACCTGTGTTGTTCTTGGTATAGGGGGAATGACCCAACGGGAAGGGGTAGACTCAGAAGTGTCCTTGTTTTTCGGACGATTGAAGTTAATGAGGGAAAAATCAAATCGGGGTGAGGGTCAGGCCCGGAAATACAAAGAGACCTGGACAGGGTACCAAACCCGGCCAGCAACGGCCCTTGAGTTTAAACCCTGCCAAAAAAGCAAAAGTCCCCTGAAAATTGGGGGGGAAAGGGCAAAGAAGACCGCAGACACAATATTTGTTAAAACGGCCAAAAATCTGCAAAACCCCCACTCAAGAAAAAAGATTGGGGGGGAGTATAAAAAACCCAGCAATTTTCCCAGGTGCACATCAATCCCGATAAAATGCTGCAGGGTACGGGGGGCCTGGCAAACCTACGGGTAGCGTTCCCATACCTCAGTAAGGATTCGTTCAAGACTCTGTATACCATTTACATCAGGCCCATACTGGAGTATGCAGCACCAGTTTGGAATCCACACCTAGTCAAGCACGTCAAGAAATTAGAGAAAGTGCAAAGGTTTGCAACAAGACTAGTCCCAGAGCTACGGGGATTGTCCTACGAAGAAAGGTTGAGGGAAATCGGCCTGACGACACTGGAGGCCAGGAGGGTCAGGGGAGACATGATAACGACATATAAAGTACTGCGCGGAATAGACGAGGTGGACAAAGACGGGATGTTCCAGAGATGGGACACAGACACAAGAGGTCACAATTGAAAGTTGAAGACTCAGATGAATCAAAGGGATATTAGGAAGTATTTCTTCAGTCATAGAGTAGTCAAGCTGTGGAATAGCCTAGAAAGTGAAGTAGTGGAGGCGGGAACCATACATAGTTTTAAGGCGAGGTATGATAAAGCTCGTGGAGCAGGGAGAGAGAGGACCTAGTAGCAATCAGTGAAGAGGCAGGGCCAGGAGCTATGACTCGACCCCTGCAATCACAAATAGGTGAGTACAAATAGGTGAGTACACACATACACACATGGAATAACAAATAAGTGGGAGGAGTGGCATGAAAGAGTCAAAGAGGCATCACCAGACATCATAGCTCTCACAAAAACCAAGCTTACAGATACGATAACAGATGCCATCTTTCCAACGGGATACCAAATCCTGAGGAAAGACAGAGGGAACAGGGGGGGTGCAGGAGTGGCATTGCTGATCAAAAATCGCTGGAATTTTGATGAGCTGGAGAGAGGAGACAGTGGAGAAGAAAGTGATTACATAGCGGGAACGCTTCACTCTGGAGGTCCCAAGGTGGTAATAGCAGTGATGTATAACCCACCACAGAACAGCAGGAGGGCAAGGCAAGAGTACGACGAGAGCAATAGAGCGATGGTTGACACTCTGGCTAGAGTGGCCAGAAGAGCTCATGCATGCAGGGCAAAGCTCCTGATCATGGGTGACTTTAACCACAAGGAGATCGATTGGGAGAACTTGGACCCGCATGGGGGCCAAGATACATGGAGGGTTAAGATGATGGAGGTGGTACTGGAAAACTTCATGTACCAACACGTAAGGGACACTACAAGAGAGAGAGGAGAGGATGAACCAGCAAGGCTGGACTTAGTATTCACTTTGAGTAGTGCAGATATCGAGTACATCACATATGAAAGACCCCTTGGGGCCAGTGACCATGTGGTTTTAAGCTTCGAATACACAGTAGAGCTACAAGTGGAGGGAGAAGCAGGAAGGCCAGGACGAATGAAGCCAAACTACAAGAAAGGGGACTACACAGGAATGAGGAACTTCCTGAACGGGGTTCAGTGGGACAGAGAACTGGCAGGGAAGCCAGTTAATGAGATGATGGAATATGTAGCAACAAAATGCAAGAAGGCTGAGGAGAGGTTTGTACCCAAGGGTAACAGGAATAATGAAAAAGCCTGGATGAGCCCATGGTTTACCCAAAGGTGCAGGGAGACAAAAACCAAGTGTGCTAGGGAATGGAAGAAATATAGAAGGCAAAGGACCCAAGAGAATAAGGAGAGCAGTCGTAGAGCCAGAAACGAATATGCACAGATAAGAAGGGAGGCCCAAAGACAATATGAAAATGACATAGCAGCGAAAGCCAAATCTGACCCGAAACTGTTGTACAGCCACATCAGGAGGAAAACAACAGTCAAGGACCAGGTAATCAGGCTAAGGAAGGAAGGAGGAGAGACAAGAAATGACCGTGAAGTATGTGAGGAACTCAACAAGAGATTCAAAGAAGTGTTCACAGAGGAGACAGAAGGGGCTCCAGAAAGACGGAGAAGTTGGGCACACCACCATGTGCTGGACACAGTGCACACAACCGAGGAAGAAGTGAAGAGGCTTCTGAGTGAGCTAGATACCTCAAAGGCATTGGGGCCAGATAACATCTCCCCATGGGTATTGAGAGAGGGAGCAGAGGCGCTATGTGTACCCCTAACAATATTCAATACATCTATCGAAACAGGGAGATTTCCTAAGGCATGGAAGACAGCAAATGTAGTCCCAATCTTTAAAAAAGGAGACAGACATGAAGCATTAAACTACAGACCAGTGTCACTGACATGTATAGTATGCAAAATCATGGAGAAGATTATCAGGAGAAGAGTGGTGGAACACCTAGAAAGGAACGATCTCATCAACAGCAGCCAACATGGTTTCAGGGATGGGAAATCCTGTGTCACAAACCTACTGGAGTTCTATGACATGGTGACAGCAGTAAGACAAGAGAGAGAGGGGTGGGTGGATTGCATTTTCTTGGACTGCAAGAAGACGTTTGACACAGTTCCACACAAGAGATTGGTGCAAAAACTGAGGACCAAGCAGGATAACAGGGAAGGCACTACAATGGATCAGGGAATACTTGTCAGGAAGACAGCAGCGAGTCATGGTAACGTGGCGAGGTGTCAGAGTGGGCACCTGTGACCAGCGGGTCCCACAGGGGTCAGTCCTAGGACCATGCTGTTCCTGGTATTTGTGAACGTCATGACGGAAGGAATAGACTCTGAGGTGTCCCTGTTTGCAGATGACGTGAATTTGATGAGAAGAATTCACTCGATCGAAGACCCAGGCAGAACTACAAAGGATCTGGACAGGCTGCAGACCTGGTCCAGCAATTGGCTCCTGGAGTTCAATCCCACCAAGTGCAAAGTCATGAAAGATTGGGGAAGGGGAAAGAAGACCGCAGACGGAGTACAGTCTAGGGGGCCAGAGACTACAAACCTCACTCAAGGAAAAAGATCTTGGGGTGAGTATAACACCAGGCACATCTCCTGAGGCGCACATCAACCAAAATAGCTGCTGCAGCATATGGGCGCCTAGGAAACCTCAGAACAGCATTCCGACATCTTAATAAGGAATCATTCAGGACCCTGTACACCGTGTACGTTAGGCCCATATTGGAGTATGCGGCACCAGTTTGGAACCCACACCTAGCCAAGCACGTAAAGAAACTAGAGAAAGTGCAAAGGTTTGCAACAAGACTAGTCCTAGAGCTAAGAGGTATGTCCTACGAGGAGAGGTTAAGGGAAATCAACCTGACGACGCTGGAGGACACGAGAGGTAGGGGGGACATGATAACGGCATACAAAATACTGAGAGGAATTGACAAGGTGGACAAAGCAATTTTTCCAGAGATTGGAAACAGAAAAAAGGGGACACATTGGAAGTTGAAGACACAGGTGAATCACGGGGGATGTTAGGAAGTATTTCTTCGCCACAAGTAGTCAGTAATGGAAAATTTTTGGGAAGCGTTTTGGAGGCGGGACCCTTTCATAGCTTTGGCAAGGTATTAAAGCCCACGGCTCAGGGAGTGACCTAGTAGCGATCAGTAAAAAGGGCGGGGCCAGGGTGGACTCGCCCCCCGGAACCTCAACTGGGTATACAACTAGGTGATAACCCCACAGGCAGCTCAGAAGAAAAGTCACACACACAGGAGCTGCTGAATCTCTGCAATAAAGACAACCTAAACCAACAGATAGTGGAGCCAACAAGACGGGAAACACCTTGACCTATTTCACAAATAAGGACCTGGTAGGAAAAAAACAATATCAAAAACAACAAATTCTGACAAAATTTCATCGAATCCAATTTACACTCAAGGGATCCTGATCAGCAGAATGCATACAGCTACGAGGGGGCCTTCACCAAATTTATCTTCAACAACATGAACATCAACTGGGATCAGGGAAACCATGTCCTAACTGAAACATGGGAAGATATCTTAAATAACATGGATCCAAACCAGTGCCTTGAAAGGATCAAGTTTCTGGAAACTGAAGTATTTCAGGTTTTTCCCCCAAAGAAAAAAGAAGAGAAGAAGTAAACTGGCCTCTTAGGAAAACTTCAAGCACTGGGAATTGCAGGCTCTACGCTATGTCTCCTCAGTGATTACCTTCATGGTAGATCTCTGAGTGTAGTTCTCAATGGAACGGAATCAGCAAGACATCCATTGGGGGAATGTTCCACAAGGGAGCGACTGGGCCATTTTTTGGGAAAGTCTACTTCAACACCTTTTCATCTCATCCCATAATCACATGCATAGCAGACGACTGTACACTGACATTCATTTCCAAAAGAAAAAATGCCCGCTGCTCTAACTACATCAAACACCCCTGAGAGCTATATCACTTGGGGAAATAGAGGCAAGTAACATTCCCTGAAAAACGCAAAGATGATTTTCTAGGCACCATGATGGGGAATGCGGGGCAGTATAAGGATGAATGGGAGGGTGTTTGGGACCGAAAAAGTTTTATACCGGGGTGAAATTTGACTCCAAACAAAACCAAAAGAACCATTTGTGATCCGCAAACAAGGCACCAGGAAGCTACACACTTCCCGTATCTCGCAACTGCTTGACAGTAGGGGGGCAAGATCCTGTACGAGGGGCAAGTACCTCACACCTTGGGATGCCCACTTTCTTTTTTGCCTGCCCCCCCATCCACGCGACTGCTTGACAAGTAAGAAAAAAGCAAGACTCTCATCTCTCGCCTGGACCCACCTGGAAATCTGTCATTTTAGCAGACCCTTCAACACGGGAGGGATTGGGTGGCCCTTACTGTTATGTAAAAGGGCCAATATTGTCAAAATACCACACTTGGATCCACTTCGGGGACAGCGTAAACAACTTTTATGTCACAAGAGGGGCAGAAAGCACAACTTCACTCGGCGTACCCTTCCCAGAACATCACTCCATCTGAATCATACAACTCGGGATGACTCAGTATGGAACACATTCGACAGCATAACGATTCAACGAATAAATCTTGATCAAATAAAAATGCGGGCCCACAATGGCTCCAACTTCACCCTTTTTCCCTACTTGATGTCTCATAACAATAAAATGCTTTCAAATGACTAAAGTAGGTAACACTCTTACTTAAAAAGTGTAAAATCGACAACCAAAGTGTTTTAAAAAGTATGCCAGATTTTTGACATAACTCTAACTTTACGGGACTTGAAAAAGCCATTGACAACATGCCCATGCATCCAGCCCCAGTCAGACCGGGAACCCGTTTTCATTAAAATTGAAAAAAAAAAAAACTTTCATGTGCCTTTAAGTATGCTATGGGGGGGGAACATAGACAGGGGTGAAATCTCGGCAATGCTCCCTCACTAGAAACAACGGATAAGCCATCCATAAAGGGAGCAAAGCATAGCTAAAAACTGTAGATCAATGGCCAAATTTTCCCACATCATAAAAATTTTTAAAAAGGTTTCTAAAACAGACTGCAAATCCTTGGTTTCCCAGCATTTGCACAATCAGGGCCAGGGCTCAGAGCAGGTCGATCCTGCCCTCGGAAATACTTGGCCACTATATGGTGTGGGTCCGGAAACGAACAGAAAACAGATTAAAACATACACAATTTTGCAAAACCATGAAAAGTGAGTCCCTGGTGTAATAGCCATAATGCGGGCTAAAGGGGTAACCGCAAAGTGGGCAGATGGATCTTCAACTTTTTTTAAACCCATCGAACACAAAAAGTAGTGGGAAACAAGTTTTAAACGGGGTTGCAACGTGAAAAGCTTTTTCCACAAGGCACAGTACTCGCTCCCTTTCCCGTTCCTCATCCTCAAAACAGACATAGACGATTGAAACATAGCACTGTGTCATCCTTTTCAGTCGATACAGATTCTGTGAGTGTGTCATCCATTGAGGGAAAAGGTAAATCTCCAAGCAATATAAACCAAGTTTTCCCCCGTGGGGAACGGAAAACAATATGATGTTTAAGGGGACAATTTTCAAATATTAAGTTATGGAAAACTGGGGGGAAAAAATAACTAGACTGAGTATACTACTAAATCAAAACTTCAATAGAGTGGAAAGCAGTGGGAAGGCCCGGGGGTGTTAATGTCAGAGGCTCTCTTCAAGGGTCAAACAATACACTAACTCTGCGGGAAAAAGAAAGAGATAAGAAAAACCTTTAAAATAAGGGGGTCAGGCCCAAGAGATCCTTTTTAAAACACTTTTCCTCTAGGCTGGAAAACTGTGTACACTAAAGCTCCATTTAACAGGTAAATTGCAGATCTAGAGAAGTACAAAAAACCTTTTTCTGCACAAATAATTTTCCCTCAAACGCCTTAACTACGGGGAAAGCTTGGAAACACTTGAAATTTACTTAAAGCAGTGCAGGAAAGAGATACATCATAATCTAACCCCTTGGGAAATCCTAGAGGGGTTTGGGCCAAAAACTGCACACAGAAATTACTCACAAAAAAAAAAAAAAAAAAAAGAGGGGGCTCCTTTAGCAAAAAAAACCAATAATTAGGGCCAAGACTTCAACAGCCTCCCACCAGGGATGAGGGAATTACCAAAGACCCCTGACTGCCTTTAAGACGGAACTGGACGATAGCTCAATCGTATCCATAAACCGGGATTGGACAACGTGCGACCAGTAGTAGCGCCAGGGTTACAGGCCCCGATCCCAGGGGGGCCTGGTCAATACTGGACCACGGGGCTTTTAGCCCCCGGGAAAACCCCCCCAGTAGGAGATACACACACACACACACCACACACACACACCACACACACACACACACACAAAACACACACCACCCCACACACACACACACACAAAACACACACACAAAGGGAGCCCAAATTGAACCGGGCAAGACCCTACCACTGGTGGCTAAAGTTGTGAGACGGAGCTAAGGTATTGAGGTGGACCAACCGTCCTCCATTGACAGCCTCTGTTGCTGTCTTTCTCACTGCCCGCCTGTCAACCTGTTCATCCCTCCCCTTTCTCATCTCTCCTCTCCTCTCTCCCCTTCTCTCCCCTCTCTCTCTCTTTTTCTCTCTCTCTACTCTCTCTCTCTCTCTCTCTCTCTCTTTTTTTCCTCTCTCTCTCTCTCCCCAAAAAAAAAAAAAAAAAAAAAAAAAAAAAAAAAGAGACGAACACACGCAGTTGGCTTTCTGACCCATGCTAGGCAGCTCCTTTTCAAATCTTAACCCTTCTCACTCATATCTGTGTTACCTAATTTTAAAGCAACACAAGGTGTTAGTGTCAGTAGCTGTACTTGTCAGAGTGTTCTACTTATCTGTTAAATCAGTACTTTTACTCTATCATTTCTATATCTACATTCATCTAACTTGAAACCATTGTTTCGAAGGTTTTTCCTTGTTAGATTTAATCATCACTTTATTAATATCTCCTATATTTATACCTGTTTTCCACTTGTACACTTCAATCATATCTCCCCTCATTCTGTGTCCTCTCTCCCCCTCATCCTACGTCTTTGAAGAGAGTGCAAGACTCGTGGATCTCACTCTGTCTGCATGGCCAAGATTCCTTAAACATCCTGTAGTATACGGACCAGAACTTGACTGCATAACCTAATAAGGTCTTCCTAATGGTTTACCTACCTGGAGTCTACCTGGAGGGCATTCCGGGTGTCAACGCACCCGCGGCGGGATGTAGCGAGATACCGGTGGGATAGATCCAGATCACTTGCGGGATATGGCCAGATACCGGCGTGATATAGCTAGATACCGGCAGGATATAGCGAGATTCTGGCGAGATATATCCAGACACCGTCGTGATATAGCTACATACCGGTGTGTTACAGCTAGATAACGGCATGATAGAGCGAGATATTGGCGAGATATAGCCAGATACCGGCGTGATATAGCTAGATACCCGCGTGATATAGCCAAATACCTCCTTGACCAGTACTTTCTGTAGACTAACCTTGGGATTTCTGCTACTTATGCTTCATACTATGGTAATAACATCCGTTATGATAAAGTTCTACACTAGATATCAAGAGTTATTTTTATTCCTAAGGACTGTGACTTCATGTTTCCACAGTGAACTGCGACCTATCTACCTGGAGTCTACCTGGAGGGTATTCCGGGGATCAACGCCCTCGTGGCCTGGTCCATTACCAGGCCTCCCGGTGGATCAGGGCCTGATCAACGGGAATTTGTCTAAATCAATTCCAATTCTACAGCATCCTCCTTTGAATTCATTACTTAACGTATTTTTGTATTGTCAGTGAGTTTATTAATTTTAATTCTTTCATAGTCATTAATATGTAAATATTGGTATAAATGCCGACAATATGATAAGTATAAATACAAAATACAAAGCAACAAGTGAGATATTCACTACAGCTATGATTCACTTGCTAAGACTTTAGCCAATGCAGACAACACAAGGACATAGAACAGAAACGTTAAGAAGCAATCATGGTGAAGTTAAGGAAATAAGAACATTAAGTACTGTAGTAAACCAGTGGCCCATGTAGTAGCAGTAGTAGTAGTAGTAGTAGAGATGCTGAACACCACAAAGGAGTTGAAGTTCTAACAATAAAGATCGAGAACCAAAACCTAGTCATCGTGATTGTATATAAGCCACCAGATGCAACCTCCCAACAGTTCAAGGAACAGCTACTGGCAATTGATTACTGTCTGGAAAGCCTTCCAGCTCCATTCCCAAACATCTTACTGCTTGGTGATTTCAACCTACGGCATACAAAATGGAAGGGATACAAAATACTATAATAGACACAATCCCTGGAGGCAGCCCAGATGAAAGATCACACACACATGAGCTACTAAATCTCTGCGATGAACAAACTAAGTCAGCAGATAGTGGAGCCAAAAATACTGGAAAACACACTTGACCTTATCTTCACAAATAATGAGGACCTGGTAAGAAACATAACAGTATCAAAAACAACTAATTCAAATCACAATCTAATCGAAGTTCAGCCTTACATGCACAGGGATCCTGATCAGCAAATGCACGTAGCTGTGAACGTGTCTTCACCAAATACAACTTCAACAACAAGAACATCAACTGGAACCATATGAACCATGTCTTTTATGAAGCATGTTGGAAAGATATCTTAAATAACATGGATCCAAACCAGTGCCTTGAAAGGATCAACTTCCTGGCAACTGAAGTATGTTCAAGGCATAGTCCCCTAAGACAAAAGAAGAGAAGTAAACTGGAGAGAGAAAGATGCTCCCTCTACAGAAGATGATGAAGAATCAATGAGCTCCTCAAGAACACTAGATTATCTGATACACGAAAGGAAGCGCTGACCAGGAAAGTGGAAAGTATCGAGCTTAAGTTAAAGGACTCTTACATGACCCAGGAGGAGCTAAAAGCGATTAGTGAAATTGAAAGAAATTCGAAATATTTCTTTTCATATGCCAAAAATAAGGCAAATACCACATCTAGTAATGGGAACTCTGTGTTTATTAAGAACTGCAAGAAACCCCTTTTGCATGCCCTAAGTACACTATGGAGAAGGAGCTTAGACGTGGGTGAAATTGCACAGTCACTGAAAACAACAGATATAGCCCCACTACATAAAGGTGGCAGCAAAGCATTAGCTCTAACATCCCACTTCATAAAAATCTTTGAAAGAGTGCTAAGAAGCAGGATTGCAAATCATTTGGATTCCCAGAAACTGCACAATCCAGGGCAACATGGGTTCAGAGCAGGTCGCTCCTGCGTCTCGCAACTACTGCTTCACTATGATATGGTCTTGGATGCACTGGAAGAAAAACAGAATAAAGATGTAATATACACAGACTTTGCAAAGGCTTTGACAGGTGCGATTATGGCGTAATAGCGCACAAAATATGTGCAAAAGGAATAACTGGCAAAGTGGGGGAAATGGATCTTCAACTTTCTGACCAATCGAACACAAAGAGTAGTGGTCAGCCGAGTTAAACGGAAGCTGCCATAGTGAAAATCTCTGTTCCACAAGGCACAGGACTTGCCCCCGTCCTGTTCCTCATTCTCATATCAGATATAGACAGAAATGTAATCTACAGCACAGTGTCAACCTTTGCAGACGATACTAGGATCTGCATGAGACTGTCATCTATTGAGGACACAGTTAACCTCCAAGAAGATATAAACCAAGTTTTCCAATGGGCAGTGGAAAACCATATGATGTTCAATGAATACAAATTCCAATTACTCCTTTTTGGAAAACTGGAGGAGATAATAACTAGAACTGAGTATACTACAAACTCTGATCATACAACAGAGTGGAAAAATAATGTGAGGGACCTGGGAGAGGTAATGTCTGAGGTTCTCACTTTCAAGGATCAAAACAGTGCCAGGATCACAACTGCAAAGAAAATAATAGGTTGGATAATGAGAACGTTCAAAACAAGAGATACCAAGCCAGTGATGATCATTTTCAAATCACTTGTTCTCTCTAGGCTGGAATATTGCTGTACATTAGCATCTCCATTCAAAGCAGGTGAAATTGCAGATCTAGAAAGTGTACAAAGAACCTTTACTACACATATAAGTTCAATCAAACACCTCAACTACTGGGAATGCTTGGAAGTACTTGACTTGTACTCGCTGGAATGCTGGCGAGAGAGGTACATCATAATCTGCACTTGGAAAATCCTAGAAGGAATGGTCCCAAATCTGCACACAGAAATCGCTTTCTACGAAAGTAAAAGACTGGGCAGGCTGTGCAAAATGTCCCCATTGAAAAGTAGGGGAGCCATTGGTACATTAAGAGAAAACACCATAAGTGTCCAGGGCCCAAGACTGTTCAACAGCCTCCCACCATGCATATGGGGAATTACCAGTAGGCCCTTGGCTGCCTTTAGGAGGGAGCTGGACACATGCTTAAAGTCGGTGCCGGATCAGCCAGGCTTTGGTTCGTATGTTGGACTATGTGCAGCCAGCAGTAACAGGCCCTGATCCACCAGGAGGTCTGGTCGTGCACCGGGCCGCGGGGGCATTAATCCCCGGAATACCTTCCAGGTAGACAGCTGATGGTAGGATATATCGTTTTAAGGAGAATTCGTAATAATATTTTAGAGATGATGAAGCTACCTCTGTGCAGTGTGTCTGAAATGAAGAGTAGCGACTCTGTAAGGGATTATTGTTTGTTGGCGTCATTCCATTTCATCATGTGGCTGGTGGTGTTGTAGAGATGTGTTTGGATAGATGTGTTCCTAGGTTTCATGCTGTTTCCCCAACATATTCCGTGTCACAGCCTCCACAGGGGATTATTGAAACTCCCATTGTTCAAATTCTCCAGTTTGGTCCTTGTGAGGTATTTGATGGATGTGCTGCTGTTAATGCGACTCTACTGTTGCCTTCTTCAACTGTTCAGGAGACATTCAGGGCTATTTTGCTGTTCAGCAACCCACTACATGACAGCAAGGTAAAAAATGCAGAAATATTTTTCACTCCAGCTGATGGTCGCGCAGACCAACTAACTGACATTAGTACAAATCCCATAGCTCCTTTGCATAAGGAAGGTAGTAGAGCACAAGCTATAAATTACTTACCAGTAGCCCTAACTTCTCACATCATAAAAATCTTCGAAAGAATGATGAGACGGCAGATTACTAATTTCATGGATCAGCACAACTAGCATAACCCGAACCAGCATGGTTTTAGAGGAGGACGATCATTTTTGGTTAAGGGAAATCAACCTGACGACATTGGAGGACAGGAGAGATAGGGGGGACATGATAACGACATACAAAATACTGAGAGGAATTGACAAGGTGGACAGACAGGATGTTCCAGAGATGGGACACAGCAACAAGGGGACACAGTTGGAAGCTGAAGACACAGATGAATCACAGGGATGTTAGGAAGTATTTCTTCAGCCACAGAGTAGTCAGGAAGTAGAATAGTTTGAGAGCCGAAGTAGTGGAGGCAGGTTCCATACATAGCTTTAAGCAGAGGTATGATAAAACTCACGGTTCAGGCAGAGCGACCAGTGAAGAGGCGGGGCCAGGAGCTTGGAATCGACCCCTGCAACCTCAGCTAGGTGAGTACAACTGCTGAAACATTATGGCAGAATTACGGAGGCGTTTGAAGACGGCCAAAACGCAAATGTGATCTACACAGATTTTGCAAAGGCGTTTGAATAATACGATCATAGCATTATAAGGAAGGTAGACAGATGGATTTTCGGGTTCCTAACACACACAACACAAAAAAGTAGTAGTAAACAGAGCAAGATGCAGCATTAGCGAGGTAAAAAGCGCTGTACCCCAAGGCACACTCCTGGCACCTCTGCTGTTTCTCATCCTCACAGCAGACATAGATAAAAACGCCCGTCACACTTTTGTATCATAATTTGCCGATGACATTAAAATAAACGTGAAAGTCACTACGGTAGAGGACACTGAAAAAGTACAGGAAGACATAAGCAGGGTTCAGTGGTGATAAGTTCCAGCTGCTTAGGTATGGAAAGAATGAAGAACTCAAAAGGAACATTATATACAAAACTCAAGAGGGTCACTAAATAGAACGAAAGGAACACGTAAAAGACCTGGGAATAATTACGTCAGCTGACCTTTCTTTTAAAGACCATAACACGACAAAGATCACGACAGCCAGGAACCAGGAAGATGACGGGGTGGGTATTGAGATCTTTCAAAACAAAACATGGGAAATAACGCCGATGGTGACATTCTTCAAATCACTAGTGCTCCCTCATTTAGAATATTGCTCAGTGCTGACACCCCGTTCAAGCAGGAGAAATATCAGAGCTGGAACAAATACAGAGAACGTTTACGGCTCACATTGAGCCAGTAAAGCACCTAAATTACTGGGAATACCTTGAAGTCTTGAACATGTACTCATTGGAGCAGAGGAGAGATACATGGTAATATGCACCTGGAAAGTACTCGAGGGCCTGGTCCCAAATCTGCACACTACCATAACAACATACTGGAGTGAGAGATATGGGAGGAAGTGCAAAATAAACCCAGTGAGGAGCAGGGGTGCGGTGGGAACAGTAACATCCGGGGTTCCAGACTATTCACCATCTTACCAGAAGACATCAGGAAACTGGACAAGTATGTTCACCCGGCGCCAGATCAACCAGGCTGTGATGGATATGTGGGGCAGTGGGCCTCCAGCAGCAACAGCCTGGTTGACCAGGCAAGAACCAGACGAGCCTGGCCCATGGCCGGGCTCCGAGAGTAATGAAACTCTCGAAACTCTTCAGAGGTATATCAAAGGTGTTTGGAAGGACGGTAACTTTGTTCGAAGTGATGTCAGTAAGTGGAGAATTGGGCTCGTTTCTTAAATTCATTAAAGAAAAGGGAAGTAAAGTGTAGCTTAGTGAAGGTTTTCTGTCTGCAGGAGCACTCCTCGTCAACAAACTCAGGGCTGCAAAAGCTTTCAAGAAAAGCTGATAATGATGCTCCGTTCAAGCTTAGTGTCTTGACTGTTGTAGGATTTTTTGTAGACGTAATTTTTTTGAGGATGATTTTGAAGGGTAACTTCTTATTGATTTTCTCTTAAAATGAAAACTGGACTGCCAGTTCAACTGAGTTGAGCTTTCTTTGTAGGTTCTGGATGTTAAAACGTTTAGGAATAATTATATGAATTTCATCCTTATATCGCAACCACATGATGTTCCTGAAGATAATATTGATGAAACCAACACTATCTCCTCTGGTTGGGAACCCACCCATATCCCTCCCTATGTAGAGATTGTTGTTGAAAGAGAAACAGTGTTTGGTCGTAGGGGTATGCTGTGTTTATGGATCTTGGATAATCCATACACGTGTGCGAGATGGTTACTAAGAATTAAATACAGATTTTTCTTCCCTTTTAAAGTTTACTCGAGTATTGGTTGGGATTTGAATAGAAAGTCTCTGGTGAGTATCTCCCACTGTAGTGTGCTGACTCACTCATATGCACACTGACCATTCAAGAGGTTCATCAGTTTGGGGTTGTGATCACTGGAGATGAATATAACCATTTTTCAGGTTATCCCAGTCTGCATTAGCTAAATGTTCCTTAAGTCGATTGTAATCTGCCTCCAGACAATCTTGGATCTTTACTGCATTATCTTTTTTACAATGTTTTCATGCACTGCTGGCAGTAATAGGTCGAAGGTTACTTGTGTCAGGCTCTTCGATGATCTCTATTTTATTTAGAAGGTTTTCTTTGCCAGAACTAGGTCTGACAGATTATTTCCTTCAGTTGATTCCACTATAAATTGCTTTGAATGTGCACTCCTGGACAACCTCTAGCAAGTCATTGGACTCCAGATTTCCAGTGAAGCAGTTTCAGTCAACTAGGTTAAAATTACTGGGTCTGTATAACTCGTAAATGAACTTTTCATATTATGCGTAAGTTCCTTTAGTCTTTATGTCTGTTTTCAAATAACAGTTCAAAGCTTTCTTGGACATATAATGTCACATCACTCTTTCCTATTATATCTATAAAAGTGGAATAATTTTAATCCTTGAATGTAGTACTTGGAAGGCATGTCCCGAATCTTCAGATTAAACAATGTCTTAGTTATTGAAAAAATGGTGACATTTCCTGCACATGTAATCATTTTCTGGTGCTGCGGGTGTTTGTATAATACGTACGAAAAATGTTTTTCCGTATTTTGTCCCTTTTTATCTTTGCCTTTCCACTATTTTTTTGCTATTACTATTTTTTTAAATATTTACTTTTTTGTCTTGAGAACTGCTATTCTTAAAATCCATAGCAATTTCTTTTTATCCCACATGCTCTCATACTTCAAATATTGTCATATTAAAGCCAAATCGACTGAATTAACTCACGCTGCTGCCCTTGACCTCGGTAAATACACCCCATCCCTGTCATACGTCAGTCTTGTCACGAGAGAGCTCGGTTCTCAGTGAATAATATTACATTTTCCTTGCAGTAATTGTCTTACCAGTTACCCTAAGTCACTTGTTGCCAACCTCTTTGTATAACAGAGTACTATATATGACAGTGACCCCTCCTTTCGTTCTATCTAATTTTTCACATCGTCGTATACCTGGCAAGCAGGTCCTCACTTTTACCTTTCTCAAAATCATTATCTCCAGCACTTAGGTAAATAATAGAATTGTTCCCATTACTAGTCAAAGAAAGCAGTAAATGAATATACTAAAAGAGTTAGATATGTTGAAAGCTATGGGGCATGATGGCATATCACCACGAATACTGAAAGAAGGAACGAAAGAACTGTGTGAACTAGAGATGTATCGGATGTGAAAATTTACATATCTGCGGATGTGGATGCGTATGAGGGTGTCTTACTTATTTTGCGGATGCATATGCGGATGTGTTCACAGTAAAATGCAGATGTGGATGTGGATGTAAGAAATTGTGCGGATGTTCCACGGGTGCGGATATCCGATACATCTCTACTTGGCAGTAGAGATGTATCGAATATGAAAATTTACATGTCCGTGGATGATGATGTGTATGAGGATGTCTTACTTATTTTGTGGATGCGAGTGCATATGTGGATATCTGTTTACAGTGAAATGTGGATGCGGATGCAGATGAAAGAAATTGTGCGGATGTTCCGCAGATGCGGATATCCGATACATCTCTAGTGTGAACCTATAGCAATGATTTGAATCGTATCTCTGGAGACAGGAAACGTACCACACAGCTAGAAAACTGTAACCATGATCTCAGTAAACAAGTAGGGGGCAGATAAGAGACGCTGAATTCTAGGTCAATATCATTGACATGTGTGCTGTTCAAAGTACTGGAAAAGATAATCAGCAAAAGACTGGTTGAACAGCTAGAGAGATGGAATTTTTTTACAGAAAGCCTACAGAAATTCAGTGAGGGTAAGTCTTGCCTCAATAGCCTACTAGAGTTCTATGACGAAATAACGGAACTCGTTGAAGAAAGACAAGGATGGGTTGACTCTTTATTCTTGTACACACACACACACACACACACACACACACACACACACACACACACACACACACACACACACACACACACACAGTTCTATGGCAGGGTGACAGCAGTAAGACAAGAGAGAGAGGGGTGGGTAGGTTGAATTTTCAAGGACTGTAAGAACAGATTAGTGCAAAAACTGGAGGACCAGGCAGGGATAACAGGGAAGGCACTACAATGGATCAGGAAATACCTGTCAGGAGGACAGCAGCGGGTCATGGTACGAGGCGAGGTGTCAGAGTGGGCGCCTGTGACGAGTGGGGTTCCACAGGGGTCAGTCCTAGGACCGGTGCTGTTTCTGGCATTTGTGAACGACATGACGGAAGGAATAGACTCCGAAATGTCCCTGTTTGCAGATGATGTGAAGTTGATGAGAAGAATTCAATCGGACGAGGACCAGGAAGAACTACAAAGGGATCTGGACAGGCTGCAGGCCTGGTCCAGCAATTGGCTCCTGGAGTTCAACCCCACCAAGTGCAAAGTCATGAAAATTGGGGAAGGGCAAAGAAGACCGCAGACGGAATACAGTCTAGGGGGCCAGAGACTACAAACCTCACTCAAGGAAAAAGATCTTGGGGTGAGTATAACACCAGGCACATCTCCTGAGGCGCACATCAACCAAATAACTGCTGCAGCATATGGGCGCCTAGCAAACCTAAGAACAGCATTCCGGCATCTTAATAAGGAATCATTCAGGACCCTGTACACTGTGTACGTTAGGCCCATATTGGAGTATGCAGCTCCAGTTTGGAACCCACATCTAGCCAAGCACGTAAAGAAACTAGAGAAAGTGCAAAGGTTTGCAACAAGACTAGTCCCAGAGCTAAGGGGTATGTCTTACGAGGAGAGGTTGAGGGAAATCGACTTGACGACACTGGATGACAGGAGAGATAGGAGGGACATGATAACGACATATAAAATACTGAGAGGAATTGACATAGGGAACAGAGACAGAATGTTCCAGAGATGGGACACAGCAACAAGGGGACACAGTTGGAAACTGAAGACACAGATGAATCACAGGGATGTTAGGAAGTGTTTCTTCAGTCACAGAGTAGTCAGGAAGTGGAATAGTTTGGGAAGCGATGTAGTGGAGGCAGGATCCATTCATAGCTTTAAGCAGAGGTATGATAAAGCTCATGGTGCAGGGAGAGTGACCCAGTAGAGGCCAGTGAAGAGGCGGGGCCAGGAGCTATGACTCGACCCCTGCAACCACAACTAGGTGAGTACACACACACACCGGAGATATGCTCATACCGAGCATATCTCCTGAGGCGCACATCAACCAGATAACTGCTGCAGCATATGGACGCCTGGCAAACCTGAGAATAGCGTTCCGATGCCTCAGAAATCGTCCAGGCCTATATTGGAGTGTGCAGCACCAGTTTGGAACCCTGATCAAACACGTCAGGAAATTAGAGAAAGTGCAAAAGTTTGGAACAAGAGTAGTCCCAGAGCTAAGGAAAATGTCCTACAAAGAAAGGTTAAGGAAAATCGGCCTGACGAAACTGGAGGATAGGAGGGTTAGGGGAGACATGATAACGACATATAAAATACTGCGAGGGATTGACAAGGTGGACAAAGACAGGGTGTTCCAGAGATGGAACACAGAAACGAGGGGTCACAGTTGGAAGTTGAAGACTGAGACGAGTCATAGGGATCTTAGGAAGTATTTCTTTAGTCATAGAGTTGTAAGGAAGTGGAATAGTCTGGAAAGTGACGTGGTGGAGGCAGGAACCATACATAGTTTTAAGACGAAATTTAATAAAGCTCATGGAGGAGAGTGACCCATAGCCAGGAGCTATAACTCGACCCCTGGAATCATACACGCGCACACACACACACACACACACACACACACACACACACACACACACACACACACACACACACACACACACACACACACACACACACACACACATATACACTTGTTTTTTTTCATGCTCCAGATGGCCTGGTAGTGTGTGCAACACCCCTACCAAGATTAATACTACAATTTGCAGTGGTTCCATCATGGGGTAGAAATGTAGTTAAGAAGTAAGGTTTGTTGTGAGTGAGGAGACACGTAGCTACAGTCCACAAGTGACTTACGTTAGCCTTGCTATCTGCTGTCCAACTCTCTTTGTGACAATGACTTGCCCTTAAGGTAACCTAAGGGCAAGTCTGTCTTTCAATTTTCCAATTAATTTCCTCGAACACTGCCGGGTGGGTAAGATGTTTAAAGAAGAAAAGTGATAACTTTATCCAGTTTCCTTGATTTGTGCCATGGTGACACTACCCGTCTGAGGGATGCTGTTACATCCAACTAACTGTATCAGTGCTCTGGGGTCAGGGCATACACCGAGTACGTCATTTTCATTTGGCGTGCATTACACAACTTCACATTTTGTTATCACTTCATAATCAGCTAAAACGCCTGATTGTTTATTGCTGTTGTAGGTGTCGGGCCCCTGCTACCGCGGTAGCGTATAAGCCTATACCGATGATGAATTATCAGTTATAAATGTCTACCAATCAGTGCTGAACTCCAGGCTATTTGATTGTTATACTTACACCCAGGTCTGGGGGTCAGTCTCTCACTAGCTTCTAGATGATTAACACGTGCTGAGTGGGTATTTGAACCACTGACAGTAAGCATACTCATTTTTATTCTCTTCTGACATTACTCACAAGTATGAAATCTGTTAAGTTTATTGTACATACTGTAAATATTATTCACACATGTATCTGGTATTGATTACCTGGAGGTTATTCCGGGGATCAACGCCCCCTCGGCCCAGTCCATGACCAGGCCTCCCGGTGGATCAGGGCCTGATCAACCAGGCTGTTACTGCAGGCCGCACGCAGTCCAACGTACGAGCCACAGCCCGGCTGATCCGGCACTGACTTTAGGTATCTGTCCAGCTCTCTCTTGAAGGCAGCCAGGGGTTTATTGGCAGTTCCCCTAATGCTTGATGGGAGGCTGTTGATGGTGGGAATATATGGGTACTTAAGTTTGATATTTGCCTTTGTTTTTAATATTTTAATATTCCTTTTCCTTTTACTTTTACCTGGGTTGGTAGTAAGTACCACATGCAGCATCCCATCACGGGTAATGTTACCAAGTGTAGCACCCCATCATGGGTAGCAGTACCACATGAAACACCCTATCATGGGTAGCAGTACCACATGAAACACCCTCTCATGGGTAGCAGTACCACATGAAACACCTCATCATGGGTAGCAGTACCACATGAAACACCTCATCATGGGTAGCAGTACCACATGAAACACCTCATCATGGGTAGCAGTACCACATGAAACACCTCATCATGGGTAGCAGTACCACATGAAACTCCATCGTGGGTAACGGTACCAAGTGTAACGCTCTATCATGGGTAAGTACTACGTGTAGCACCCCATCATGGGTAAGAGTACCACGTGTAGCACCGCTTCATGGGTAAGAGTACCACGTGAAGCACCACATCATGGGTAACAGTACCACGTAAAGTACCCCCTATTGTGGGCATCTCTCCCAGCCTCCGCGAGATAAGAATGAGAGCAGCACCAGCAGAGGGCGGCAGCTTCCTTCCCCCGTCCCGTGCACCTGTTACTCTCCCCCACCTCCCAAGGTGCCCTGCCCCTGGTCACGCCTCTAACCCTATTGTCCTCTCCCCTCCCATTTCCAACCTCCCTCCCTCCCCCTCCCCTTCCTTCCCCCACCGTCTCCGAGGCGCGTATTATGCTGTACGTACGCCGCCCAACCACGTGTTGACGTTCACTCCCTACCCCCTTCCTCCGCCTCCCAATCAGCTTGCAAACACTATTTTTCCTCTCCTCCTCCTTCCCCTCCTTCTCTTCCTCTTTCCCCTCCTTCTCTTCCTCCTCCTTCTTCTCCTCCTCTTCCCATTCCTATTCCCTCCTTCCCTTCCTACTCCACCCCTCCCCTCCACCTCCTCCTAATCCCCCCATCCATCCTATCTCTTGCTCCTTCCCCAGCTCTCTTTGTCTCTGGAGGATGTTCGTGTCTCCCCCCCCCACGCAAGAGAGCTGGGCACTATCGCCCCCACCTCTCAGCCTCCCCCTCCGATCTGGCTGGTGTCATCACACATATTCGAACATAAATCTTTATTGTGGGGGCAATAGACTTTCCATTGTGCACTTTTTTTTTAAACTTTCTCTTTTGTTTGTTGTATGATTTTATGCACCTGTTGTATATACTGCACCTGTTGTATATACTGTACCTGTTGTATATACTGCACCTGTTGTATATACTGTACCTGTTTGTATATACTGTACCTGTTGTATATACTGCACCTGTTGTATATACTGCACCTGTTGTATATACTGCACCTGTTGTATATACTGTACCTGTTGTATATACTGTACCTGTTGTATATACTGCACCTGTTGTATATACTGCACCTGTTGTATATACTGCACCTGTTGTATATACTGCACCTGTTGTATATACTGCACCTGTTGTATATACTGTACCTGTTGTATATACTGTACCTGTTGTATATACTGCACCTGTTGTATATACTGTACCTGTTGTATATACTGTACCTGTTGTATATACTGCACCTGTTGTATATACTGCACCTGTTTGTATATACTGCACCTGTTGTATATACTGTACCTGTTGTATATACTGTACCTGTTGTATATACTGCACCTGTTGTATATACTGCACCTGTTGTATATACTGCACCTGTTGTATATACTGCACCTGTTGTATATACTGCACCTGTTGTATATACTGCACCTGTTGTATATACTGTACCTGTTGTATATACTGCACCTGTTGTATATACTGCACCTGTTGTAATATACTGCACCTGTTTGATAATACTGCACCTGTTCTATATACTGCACCTGTTGTATATACTGCACCTGTTGTATATACTGCATCTGTTGTATATACTGCACCTGTTGTATATACTGCACCTGTTGTATATACTGCACCTGTTATATATACTGTACCTGTTGTATATACTGCACCTCTTATATATATACTGCACCTGTTGTATATACTGCACCTGTTATATATACTGCACCTGTTGTATATACTGCACCTTTTATGTATACTGCACCTGTTGTATATACTGCACCCGTTATATATACTTCGCCTGTTGTATATACTGCACCTGTTGTATACACTGCACCTGTTATATATACTGCACCTGTTGTATATACTGCACCTGTTATATGTACTGCACCTGTTGTATATACTGCACCTGTAATATATACTGCACCTGTTGTATATACTGCACCTGCTAAATGTACTGCACCTGTTGTATATACTGCACCTGTTGTATATACTGCACCTGTTGTATATACTGCACCTGTTATATATACTGCACCTGTTGTATATACTGCACCTGTTGTATATACTGCACCTGTTGTATATACTAAACCTGTTGTATATACTAAACCTGTTGTATATACTGCACCTGTTGTATATAATGCACCTGTTGTATATACTGCACCTGTTGTATATACTACACCTGTTGTGTATACTGCACCTGTTGTATATACTACACCTGTTGTATATCCTACACCTATTGTATATACTGCACCTGTTGTATATACTACATATGTATATACCACACCTGTTTTATATACTGCACCTGTTGTATATACTGCATCTGTTGTATATACTACACCTGTTGTATATACTACACCTGTTGTATATACTGCACTTGTTGTATATACTACACCTGTTGTGTACACTGCACCTGTTGTATATAATACACCTGTTGTATATACTACACCTATTGTATATACTGTACCTGTTGTATATACTACACCTATTGTATATACTGCACCTGTTGTATATACTACACTTCTATATACTACACCTGTTGTATATACTGCACCTGTTGTATATACTGCACCTGTTGTATATACTACACCTGTTGTATATACTGCTCCTGTTGTATATACTACACCTGTTGTATATACACCTGTTGTATATACTGCACCTGTTGTATATACTGCACCTGTTGTATATACTGCACCTGTTGTATATACTACACTTGTTGTATATACTGCACTTGTTGTATATACTGCACCTGTTGTATATACTACACCTGTTGTATATACTACACCTGTTGTATATACTGCACCTGTTGTATATCCTGCATTTGTTGTATATACTGCACCTGTTGTATATACTGCACCTGTTGTATATACTGCACCTGTTGTATATACTGCACCTGTTGTATATATTGCACCTGTTGTATATACTACACCTGTTGTATATACTGCACTTGTATATAATGCACCTGTTGTCCATACTGCAGATGTTGTATATACTGCACCTGTTGTATATACTGCACCTGTTGTATATACTGCACCTGTTGTATAAACTACACCTGTTGTATATACTACACCTGTTGTATATACTGCACCTGTTGTATATACTACACCTGTTGTATATAATACACCTATTGTATATACTGCACTTGTATATACTGCACCTGTTGTCTATACTGCACCTGTTGTATATACTGCACCTCTTGTATAAACTACACCTGTTGTATATACTACACCTGTTGTGCATACTGCACCTGTTGTATATACTGCACCTGTTGTATATACTACACCTGTTGTACATACTGCACCTGTTGTATATACTGCACCTGTTGTATATACTGCACCTGTTGTATATACTACACCTGCTGTATATACTGCACTTGTATATACTGCACCTGTTGTCTATACTGCAGATGTTGTATATACTACACCTGTTGTATGTTCTCTTGCACCTCTTGTATATATTACACCTATGGTATGTTCTTCCGCACCTGTTGTCTCATACATCTGTTCTCATGCACCTATTCTTTTACACATGTTCTCTTGCACCTGTTGTCTCATGCATTTGTTCTCATGCACCTATTCTTTTACACATGTTCTCTTGGACCTGTTCTCTTGCACTTGTTCTCCTGCATCTGTTCTGTTCTTCACCAGTTCTCTTGCACTTGTACTTCTGCATCTGTTCTCTTGCACATGTTCTCGTGCACCTGTTCTCATGTACCTCTCCTCTTGCGCCTGTTCTCGTGCACCTGTTTTCATGCACCTGTTCTCGTGCACCTGTTCTCGTGCATCTGTTCTCTTGCACCTGTTCACTTGCACTTGTTCTCCACCCGTTATGTACCTGTTCTGCACTTATTATCTCACCTGTTCCCCTGTTTTACACCTGTTCTCTTGCGCCTATTCTCGTGCACCTGTTCTATATCTCTTCTCCACCTGTTCTGTACCTGTTCCCCTACACCTGTTCTCCTGCACTTGCTCTCCTGTATCTGTTCTCTTGTTCTGCACCTGTTTTCTTGCACCATTTCTCCTGCATCTGTTTTCCTGCACCTGTTGCGCCATTTCTTCTGCACTTGCGTGTTAAAGTTCATTTATATTTCATGTTACACCTGTTCTCTTACATTTGTTCTCCTTCTGTTCTGCATCTGTTATTTTGCACCTTGTTTCCTTCCCACCTGTTGATGAGGAGGTGTTGATGACGTCACACCTGTTGATGAGCAGGTGTTGATGACGTCACACCTGTTGATGAGGAGGTGTTGATGACGTCACACCTGTTGATGAGCAGGTGTTGATGACGTCACACCTGTTGATGAGCAGGTATTGATGACGTCACACCTGTTGATGAGCAGGTGTTAATGGCGTCACACCTGTTGATGAGCAGGTTTTGATGACGTCACACCTGTTGATGAGCAGGTGTTAATGGCGTCTCACACCTCTTGACGTTTCGCACCTGTTGACGAGCATGTGTCGATGACGCCCTCCCACTCGCCCTCCCACTCGCCCTCCCACTCGCCCTCCCACTCGCCCTTCCTTGTATCATCTTCCCTCCTCCCATCTTTATCCCTTTCATGCGTCCTCCACCTTTATAAATTACATAATTAGAAAATTTTCCTCTCTCAGTCCCCCACCCTTCTGCATCCCTTCCCCCACCCATATCCTCCCCCTCCCCCACATCTCTCCTTCCCCCCTCCCTGACATCTCTCCTTCGCCCCTCCCTTCTCCACTACCTACTCTCTGCACCTGTCAGGCGAGGGTTACCACGAGCGCATTTCCCCCTCCCTCCTTCCCTCCCCCTCTCTCCTGTCTCTCACGCGCGCCACCACGTGCCCCATTCCCTTTCCCCAATGTTTTCCCTCCCCTCCATCTCCCCCTCTCCCCTTCCTCCTCCCTGCTCTTAAACATGGTTCGTCCCCACGCGCTCTCCCACGTGTTAAATTGTTGCATCCCCGCCCACACTTATGTTGTGGGAGAACTTGCCACCCCTCCCTCCCACCCTCCATCCCTACCACCCTTCTTCCCTGACACCCTCCCTTCCTACCACCATCCATCCCTTCCTCCCTCTCTCCCTCCTCCCCTCTCTCCCTCCCTCTCTCCCTCCTCCCCTCTCTCCCTCCCTGAAAAATGTGGGCAGATTGATATTTAACTTTCTAACAGACCATTTCTCTGGATAGGACTGGTCTGGGGAGGAGTGAACCATGTGAAATCACGGGTTGCTGAAGTGAAAAATTTTGCTCCCTTATGTACAGTACTAGCCTCGCCTCGCCTTCCCATTCTAATAATTGACATGGGCAAGGACATAAACCATAGCATTGTATTATCTTATGCAGAACATATTAGAATTTGTATGAAACTGACATCCATTAACACAGTGAGCGTCCAAGCTGATATAAACCAAGTTTTCAAGTGGGCCACTGACAACAGTAGATGTTTAATGAGCCCAAATTTTAATTACTACGTTACAGAAGAGAGGAAGCAAAAAGATCAAAGTACAAGATAAACTCAAACCCATCAATGGAGCGTTAAGTCTAACGTGAGAGACCCGGGAGTAATAATGTCAGATCTCACCTTCAAGGAACACAACAGTTTATCACAATTGCAAGAACTTTCAGAACAAGAGATGTGAAACCATTGATGATACAATTCAGGTCAGTCATGTCCTCTAGGTTGGAATATTACTGTATAATTAACGTCCCCCTTCAAGGGAAGCGAAATTGCAAAACTGGAAAACGTACAGAGAACCTTTACAGTTCGCATACACTCAGTAACTGAAGTTACTAGGAACGTCTGAAGGCCCTCTTAGCTGTACTCCTTAGAGAGTAGGTGAGAAGAATACATGATAATCTGCACCTGGAAGATTCTTCAGGAATGGTCCAAAATCTGTACACCAAAATCACTCCCTTCATGCATATGGGTAATTACTAAGAAATCCCTTGCTCTCTTCAAGAGAAAACTTGATAAATTCCCCAAATCAGTTCCTGATCTGCCAGGTTGTGGTGCATACATTGGATTGTGGGTAGCGGCCACCGAAAGCCTGATTGATCAGGCCAGCAGTCAGGAGGCCTAGTCTGGCACCGGGCCGCGTGGACGGTGACCGGAAGCTACTACAGGTAACCTACGGGTAACCTCCCCAACCCTACCATCCCTTCCCTTCCTCTCCCTCCTTTTTTATAACTTCTCCCTCTATTCCTCATCCTTTCCCTTTCCCTAATATTCTCCCCTACACCTCCCCACTCCTCCCATTCCCCACCTGCACCAAGGCTCCTCTTCAGTTAAGTGCTGCTCTCCACTGACCCTTCATGCCTGATATACAGTCTTCCCAATTATCTTTATTTCTTCCCCTCTCTTCTTACGTTTCGTACCCCTTTTCTTCCCTTTCTACTGACAACATTCGACTTGCTATCACAAGGTCTTGGGTTCGATTACCTGGCACGGAAAAAAACATTTGGACAAGTTTCCTTATACCCTTGCCTACCTAACAGTAATTATTGATATAAGTGTGTTGTCTGACTGTTGTGAGTCAAGTCCAAGTGCATTATTATAATCAAACGAAGTGCTGAACTCACAAGAGTCATACAGTGCTGCAGGGTAGGGTGTGGTAACTGTTTAATATGCTTGACCTGAGACTAGCGAGGGAGGAGATTATAACAGAGGTAGAGGTAGTAAGGCTGGTGAGGAGTACTAAAGGAAATATAATCGAAGATTGCGTAATAAGACAAAGAGGGAGTTTGCGTCTACGATGGGTCCGTCAGCGAAAACTCCAGTACCTGCTGGAGTCTTATTTCTTGTATAAGATAACACTAAAGTCTTGTGTGTAAGTAATTCCAGCACCTGCTGGAAGTATGTAAATGTTGGATACGCAGTCTCTCTCTCTCTCTCTCTCTCTCTCTCTCTCTCTCTCTCTCTCTCTCTCTCTCTCTCTCTCTCTCTCTCTCTCTCTCTCTCTCTCTCTCTCTCTCTCTCTCTGTTAAGAGAAGGCACATTGATTTACAAGTTGAGAGGTGTTATCGTGCCTCACCTCATGTTTTAAGCCTGGCACCGCACTATCTTCATTATATTTAATTTATTGGTTTGTGCGTCATTTAATATTAATCTACCTTCATTTAAGGATCAGGATGAAGCTGCAACTAAGTTGACGATAGCTGTAAACACAAGTATTAATATGCTCATTTGATTGGAGTACCCTAATGTCCATATGTCGTGAGGGAAAACTGTTCTTAATGGAATTCATTTATGAAATGATTGATTACTGGAATAATGTCCTTAAGAAAGGCACAGCCAGAGTGAAGCTGCTGATTGTTGCCCATCTTGTGGTGTAATGAGCACTCTGGGTACATTGTTGCTATACAAAACAGTAAGACTACTGATATCTGACCGGTGTTGAGGTCTTCATGAAAACACAGGTTTAGCCACGTTGGATCAAGCCGAGAGATGATCCTTCTTGCCAGGTCTTCTATCTTGCCCAGATAGGTGTAAACATGTAGTCTCTACTGTGGGAAACGTATGAGATATATTTTAGTGCCGTGAGTGTCTTGGCTGCCTTTCTTGAAACACTCGCCTTCCTAAGCAAATTTCCTAAATTTTCCGGTAACAGATTAGTGAACTGTAGATATTAATCTAGATGTGTTCCTGCTAACCCTTTTGGGGCGTAGTTCCTAGGCCTTTTGTGTATCCATGTTCTCTTTCGCTACCGTCCACAGGATGGATATGGGGTGCACAACAAATTAGCCACATCGGTAGCAAAATATAATCCTTGAAAGATTCGCCACATATTGCTGCTTTTCTTGAAAGATTCGCCACATATTGCTGCTTTTCTTGAAAGATTCGCCACATATTGCTGCTTTCCTTGAAAGATTCGCCACATATTGCTGCTTTCCTTGAAAGATTCGCCACATATTGCTGCTTTCCTTGAAAGATTCGCCACATATTGCTACTTTCCTTGAAAGATTCGCCACATATTGCTGCCTTCCTTGAAAGATTCGCCACATATTGCTGCCTTCCTTGAAAGATTCGCTACATATTGCTGCCTTCCTTGAAAGATTCGCCACATATTGCTGCCTTCCTTGAAAGATTCGCCACATATTGCTGCCTTCCTTGAAAGATTCGCCACTTATTGCTGCCTTCCTTGAAAGATTCGCCACATATTGCTGCCTTCCTTGAAAGATTCGCCACTTATTGCTGCCTTCCTTGAAAGATTCGCCACATATTGCTGCTTTCCTTGAAAGATTCGCCACATATTGCTGCTTTCCTTGAAAGATTCGCCACATATTGCTACTTTCCTTGAAAGATTCGCTACATATTGCTGCCTTCCTTGAAAGATTCGCCACATATTGCTGCCTTCCTTGAAAGATTCGCTACATATTGCTGCCTTCCTTGAAAGATTCGCCACATATTGCTGCCTTCCTTGAAAGATTCGCTACATATTGCTGCCTTCCTTGAAAGATTCGCCACATATTGCTACTTTCCTTGAAAGATTCGCTACATATTGCTGCCTTCCTTGAAAGATTCGCCACATATTGCTGCCTTCCTTGAAAGATTCGCCACATATTGCTGCCTTCCTTGAAAAATTCGCCACTTATTGCTGCTTTCCTTGAAAGATTCGCCACATATTGCTGCCTTCCTTGAAAGATTCGCCACATTGGTTCATAATCATTGTAAACTCAGAGAGATTATTAAAAGGTTCTTGTCAAGATCTTTCTTTAAGTTGATAAATTAGACACATGTTCAACACTTGGGTATCTTTGTTGTGGAAACGTTTCCTCAGTAAAGATACCCAGGTGTTGCACACGTGTCTGACTTATCAACTTGTCCATTCTCTGAACCATTTATCTACATACCTTTCTTGAAGACACTTGAGTGTAGTTTATGAAGTATCCTCTGTCTTAATAATAAGTTAATGGTTTAAAGAGATTTTTGTCATTATTCTACAAGAACCATACAGCGTTGTAAGAAGAAACTCGAGAAAGTTTATTGGTAGTGGAGCTGTTTACCAGTTTTAGTACCCATTTTTTTTTTTTGGGGGGGGGGGGGAGAAGGAGGAAGTATTGTACTGAGGCTTCAGGAGTAATAAATATGTAAAACTGTAACAAAGTGACTATACCTGTTACCTATTATCTGTTCTTAGATGATGCTTCGGGCACTCTTAATAACTATAATTTATTCACAGTGTTATACGACCTTAAGGTCATTACAAGTATTAAAGGCATAGGTAAAGCTATTGGCAATATATTAATTAAGGTTTAACATTCCCTTTAAAATTAGCAAAAATATGCATTTAAATCACTGTAAAAAGTGTTATGGTTGATTTCTTGAAATGAAATTATATAACTTAGCTCAATTTTCCTATAAAATTCAATTGTAGCACCAGTTTGCTTAATTAACAGTGTGACACAAAACAGGTTTATTTCTAGTGTTTTTTCATGTTTTATAATTGGATGTATTTAAGCCATCCTCTAGTGTATTGTGTTCTCCGTTGGTACCTTAGATTATTGCTCTCACAGTATTGACACTTACAACCTTCCACTCTCTATAAACAAACAATTTACCTGTGGCTTTTCTGGAGAGTTCCTACAGGGAGGCCCGGCCTGGGACCAGGCTTCCCTGTTGATTGCCTGGTCAACCAGTCTGTCCCTGCTTTAGTTTTCATCTGGTTAGGAACTTAACAGTTAAACACCTTTATGAGCTTACAGTAATTTGTTTCACTGCTGTACATGTAGAAAGTCTTGCTAGGCTGCCTTGAAATTTACGTCACATGGTATGAAAGGAAACTGGGTACAAAATATGGGTAGTGTTGCCCTCTGGTGACAGCTGCTATATCTGGTTATTGGGAAGTTTCATGATTTATACAGTGAAGTAACAGTGATGAGAAGCTAACGTAAAGTATTAGCTGCGCTCCTTGAAGCTCCATCATGTGTGGTCTGATACACTTCAAGTTGGATGAAATTTTATCCTCTTTTCTGCTATATTTCGAGTGTGATCAGCCTTGTGATTTACCCTCGACTTCGGCCCACACCTTGAACTTACTCCCACTCTTCTCTCACCTTCACAACCCACTCTTCTCTCACCTTCACAACCCACTCTTCTATCACCTTCACAACCACTCTTCTCTCACCTTCACAACCCACTCTTCTCTACACCTTCACAACCCACTCTTCTATCACCTTCACAACCCACTCTTCTCTCACCTTCACAACCCACTCTTCTCTCACCTTCACAACCCACTCTTCTCTCACCTTCACAACCCACTCTTCTCTCACCTTCACAACCCACTCTTCTCTCACCTTCACAACCCACTTTCTCTCACCTTCACAACCAACTCTTCTCTCACCTTCACAACCCACTCTTCTCTCACCTTCACAACCAACTCTTCTCTCACCTTCACAACCCACTCTTCTCTCACCTTCACAACCAACTCTTCTCTCACCTTCACAACCCACTCTTCTCTCACCTTCACAACCACTCTTCTCTCACCTTCACAACCCACTCTTCTCTCACCTTCACAACCAACTCTTCTCTCACCTTCACAACCCACTCTTCTCTCACCTTCACAACCCACTCTTCTCTCACCTTCACAACCCACTCTTCTATCACCTTCACAACCCACTCTTCTCTCACCTTCACAACCCACTCTTCTATCACCTTCACAACCAACTCTTCTCTCACCTTCACAACCCACTCTTCTCTCCCTTCACAACTCACTCTTCTCTCACCTTCACAACTCACTCTTCTCTCACCTTCACAACTCACTCTTCTCTCACCTTCACAACCCACTCTTCTATCATCTTCACAACCACTCTTCTATCACCTTCACAACCCACTCTTCTCTCACCTTCACAACCACTCTTCTCTCCCCTTCACAACTCACTCTTCTCTCACCTTCACAACTCACTCTTCTCTCACCTTCACAACCCACTCTTCTATCACCTTCACAACCCACTCTTCTCTCACCTTCACAACCCACTCTTCTCTCCCCTTCACAGCTCACTCTTCTCTCACCTTCACAACCCACTCTTCTCTCACCTTCACAACCCACTCTTCTCTCACCTTCACAACCCACTCTTCTCTCACCTTCACAACCCACTCTTCTCTCATCTTCACAACCCACTCTTTTCTCACCTTCACAACCCACTCTTCTCTCACCTTCACAACTCACTCTTCTCTCACCTTCACACCCCACTCTTCTCTCACCTTCACACCCACTCTTCTCTCACCTTCACAACCCACTCTTCTCTCACCTTCACAACCCACTCTTCTCTCATCTTCACAACCCACTCTTTTCTCACCTTCACAACCCACTCTTCTCTCACCTTCACAACACACTCTTCTCTCACCTTCACAGCTCACTCTTCTCTCACCTTCACAGCCCACTCTTCTCTCACCTTCACAATCCACTTTTCTCTCACCTTCACAACCCACTCTTCCCTCACTTTCACAACTCACTCTTCTCTCACCTTCACAACCCACTCTTCTCTCACCTTCACAACTCACTCTTCTCTCACCTTCACACCCCACTCTTCTCTCACCTTCACAACTCACTCTTCTCTCACCTTCACAACTCACTCTTCTCTCACCTTCACAGCCCACTCTTCTCTCACCTTCACAATCCACTTTTCTCTCACCTTCACAACCCACTCTTCTCTCACTTTCACAACTCACTCTTCTCTCACCTTCACAACCCACTCTTCTCTCACTTTTACAACCCACTCTTCTCTCACCTTCACAACCCACTCTTCTCTCACCTTTACAACCCACTCTTCTCTCACCTTTACAACCCACTCTTCTCTCACCTTTACAACCCACTCTTCTCTCACCTTCACAACCCACTCTTCTCTCACCTTTACAACCCACTTTTCTCTCACCTTCACAACCCACTCTTCTCTCACCTTCACAACCCACTCTTCTCTCACCTTTACAACCCACTCTTCTCTCACCTTTACAACCCACTCTTCTCTCACCTTCACAATCCACTTTTCCCCTCACCTTCACAACCCACTCTTCTCTCACTTTCACAACTCACTCTTCTCTCACCTTCACAACCCACTCTTCTCTCACTTTTACAACCCACTCTTCTCTCACCTTCACAACCCACTCTTCTCTCACCTTTACAACCCACTCTTCTCTCACCTTTACAACCCACTCTTCTCTCACCTTTACAACCCACTCTTCTCTCACCTTCACAACCCACTCTTCTCTCACCTTTACAACCCCTCTTCTCTCACCTTCACAACCCACTCTTCTCTCACCTTCACAACCCACTCTTCTCTCACCTTTACAACCCCACTCTTCTCTCACCTTTACAACCCACTCTTCTCTCACCTTTACAACCCACTCTTCTCTCACCTTCACAACCCACTCTTCTCTCACCTTCACAACCCACTCTTCTCTCACTTTACAACCCACTCTTCTCTCACCTTTACAACCCACTCTTCTCTCACCTTCACAACCCACTCTTCTCTCACCTTTACAACCCACTCTTCTCTCACCTTTACAACCCACTCTTCTCTCACCTTTACAACCCACTCTTCTCTCACCTTCACAACCCACTCTTCTCTCACCTTTACAACCCACTCTTCTCTCACCTTTACAACCCACTCTTCTCTCACCTTTACAACCCACTCTTCTCTCACCTTTACAACCCACCTTCTCTCACCTTCACAACCCACTCTTCTCTCACCTTCACAACCCACTCTTCTCTCACCTTTACAACCCACTCTTCTCTCACCTTTACAACCCACTCTTCTCTCACCTTTACAACCCACTCTTCTCTCACCTTCACAACCCACTCTTCTCTCACCTTCACAACCCACTCTTCTCTCACCTTTACAACCCACTCTTCTCTCACCTTCACAACCCACTCTTCTCTCACCTTCACAACCCACTCTTTTCTCACCTTCACAACCCACTCTTCTCTCACCTTTACAACCCACTCTTCTCTCACCTTTACAACCCACTCTTCTCTCACCTTCACAACCCACTCTTCTCTCACCTTCACAACCCACTCTTCTCTCACCTTTACAACCCACTCTTCTCTCATCTTCACAACCCACTCTTTTCTCACCTTCACAACCCACTCTTCTCTCACCTTTACAACCCACTCTTCTCTCACCTTTACAACCCACTCTTCTCTCACCTTCACGACCCACTCTTCTCTCACCTTTACATCCCACTCTTCTCTCACCTTTACAACCCACTCTTCTCTCACCTTTACAACCCACTCTTCTCTCACCTTCACAACCCACTCTTCTCTCACCTTCACAACCCACTCTTCTCTCACCTTTACAACCCACTCTTCTCTCACCTTTACAACCCACTCTTCTCTCACTTTCACAACCCACTCTTCTCTCACCTTTACATCCCACTCTTCTCTCACCTTTACAACCCACTCTTCTCTCACCTTCACAACCCACTCTTCTCTCACCTTTACAACCCACTCTTCTCTCACCTTTACAACCCACTCTTCTCTCACCTTTACAACCCACTCTTCTCTCACCTTTACAACCCACTCTTCTCTCACCTTTACAACCCACTCTTCTCTCACCTTTACAACCCACTCTTCTCTCACCTTTACAACCCACTCTTCTCTCACCTTTACAACCCACTCTTCTCTCACCTTCACAACTCACTCTTCTCTCACCTTTACAACCCACTCTTCTCTCACCTTTACAACCCACTCTTCTCTGACCTTTACAACCCACTCTTCTCTCACCTTCACAACCCACTCTTCTCTCACCTTTACAACCCCACTCTTCCTCTCACCTTTACAACCCACTCTTCTCTCACCTTTACAACCCACTCTTCTCTCACCTTTACAACCCACTCTTCTCTGACCTTTACAACCCACTCTTCTCTCACCTTCACAACCCACTCTTCTCTCACCTTTACAACCCACTCTTCTCTCACCTTTACAACCCACTCTTCTCTCACCTTCACAACCCACTCTTCTCTCACCTTCACAACCCACTCTTCTCTCACCTTCACAACCCACTCTTCTCTCACCTTTACAACCCAGTCCCACGTCTATGTAACTCACACATTCACTCCAACACGTTGCTTTGTAAGCATAAGACCCGTGGCTCGGTAGGCAACGCTCTTGCCTCACACACTGAGAGTGTCCATGGTTCAATCCCCGGCCGGCTGGAAACATTGGGCTTGTTACACCTGCTGTCCCTGTTCACCTAGCAAGCAAGTAGGTACCTGGGTATTATTCAACTGGTTTGTGTCTCATCCTGGGGGACAAAATTGAAGGACCCCAGTGTAAATAAGACAAAGTCCTCGATGACGCACTAACTTTCTTGGGTTATGCTGGGTGGCTAACCCTCCGAGTTAAAAATTCGAACAACTCTTATTTTATCTTAAGTCGTACAGTTGCTGGAGCTGTTATATGAGTGACGTGGAACTTTCCAGCTCAGATGCGCGGCGAATAATTGTCACTTGACAATCTTTCATTTTACCACTGGGTCGAGTGTGTAGTGAATGATCTTAATAATACCTTTATCTCTACAAGTATATGTACAAGGCATACAAGCCTAGTTGATATCAATGACATACTATTAGATAGAAAGCCGCTTGTTATGCAGATCAGTTCGGACAAATTAGGTCAATTTTGTCCCAGGATGCGACCCACACCAGTCCACTAACATCCAGGTACCCATTTTACTGATGGGTGAACAGGGACAGCAAGTGTCTTAAAATACGTCCTAATGTTTCGTAGCCGTTCCGGGATCGATCCCCGGACCTGAGTGTGTGACCTCAGTGTGCTGGCGATCGAGCTACGGGACACCGTATGTACATACAGGCACTTATCAGCAGGCCAGAAGTGTGAGTGAATGTTCGCGATGAATCATCTGAGCACATTCTTCACGTCATGAATTTCGTCAGCCATAAGTGTTTCTTTGGAGAGAGTACAAGTGTGTTGGGAGTGTCATCGTGGGCTCTGGAATGTTGCCTCAAGTGCCTGCATCTTGCCACCAGTCAAGTACTCTTCTTGACCGTCATGATGATCCACTTTATTCATTTATGATGCACTTCATTCATCTTGACGATGAAGTACTTCATTCATATTTGATGAACGTCTTTCATCTTTATGATGATGCACTTCATTCATGTTTATGATGACGATGAAGTACTTCATTCATCTTCGATGCACTTCATTCATCTTGATGATGAATCACTTCATTCATCTTGATGATGAATCACTTTATTCATCTTGTGTGGCAACAGTGTTACATTACTCAATAGTAACGTTGTCAGCATCAGTTAACGTCACCAGAGCGTCACCTGCTGGATGACTCGTGCAGTAGCAGGACACATCTGACACACATAACAGCACATACTACATGTACAAGCTGGAGCATTCTCCTGGGGATACATATAACAGGATCATTATCCTGGGGATGCAAGTAAAGTAGGAGCATTTTCCTGGGGATACATATAACAGAATCATTATCCTGGGGATGCAAGTAAAGTAGGAGCATTTTCCTGGGGATACATATAACAGAATCATTTCCCTGGGAACACATATAACAGGATCATTCTCCTGGGGATACATATTACAGGATTTTTCTCCCACAAACACACCCACACACCACACACACACACACACACCACAGTACACACAGTAGACCACACACACACAAAACCCACACACACAACACAACACACACACACACACAGATACACACGATAGAACACCACCACACACAACACACACACACAACACAAAACACAACACACACAACACACAACACACACACAACACACACAAGACTGGATCTTGTGTTCACCTGACAGTTCAGACTTTGAGGAAATCGTTACAGGGCCCTTGGGAGCTAGCGATCTTTGGTGGGGTTTTTGATTATTAGTAAGTTACAAGGGGGAAGGTAACGGGAACTAAAGGGGGTCAGGCCAAACTATAATAGGGGGGCCCTCAAGGTAGAGAAACCCCCTGCAGAGGTTCTGGGACAGAGAAATGGTGGGAAAATCAGTAAACATAAAAATAAAAACGAGGAACACTGCAGGGGCCCCTAGGGGCCCAGGGGCGGGCAAGCCCAAGTCCCTACCGCTTAAGCCAATGCACCCAACCTGTCAGTGGGCACATTGATTTAAAAGGGAGGAACACGGCAACCAAACCTGGTAGCACAAGCTATCGGGTCAACTCACACCCCACCCCATCCACTCATTATTTATCCAACCATTTTTAAAGCTACACAACGTTTGGGCCCTCATAAGGGGTATTTGGGGATTTTTGTTCCACCATCCACAACTCTATTCCCAAAACCAGTATTTTTCCTATATCCTTCCTGAACTGAATTTTTCCAACTTAAAAAACCTTGCTGCGAGTCCTGTCAAAGGTGATATTTTAGCCACTTTTCTCCCCTTTATTTTTCCTGTCTTCCATTTATCACTCAATTCATCCCCCCCTAATTTTTCCTTTTTCTAGAGATGCGATTCGGGCCCTTATCTATCCTCATGGGGAAGGTTTTGATACAGGGGGAATCAACTTTGTCACCCCTCCTTTGTACATTTTTCCAGAGAATTTATACCATTCTGTAATAAGGGGGACCAAAACTGTGCAGCAAAATCTAAATAGGCTACCAAGGATATATAGAGTTGAAAAAACCTGGGGACTCCTATTATTTATGTTTTCTTGATATAACCGGGATTCATTACTTTATTCGAACACTTATGCATGTTGTTTTGGTTTTCGATTATGCAAACCAGACTCCTAAATCTTTTCGAAAATCCGTAAATTTTAAAGTTTTACATTTTTAGTTTAATGTGGCATGGTTATTGCCCCGTCCAACTTTTGAACTTTGCATTGTCTATATTAAACTGACCCTGCCCCTTCTCCACCACTGCATCAGTCATTAAAAATCTTCCTGGAGTGCTCGAATGTCCCGTCAGAATGAATTCGACGCCTTTTTTTTGGTTCACCCCGGAAACTTGCCGATGTCGCTCTTTATCCCTCATCTATGTCTTTTTATGAAATTTGTGAAACCCAGGGGCCCCCAACACGACCCCTGGGGAACCCCCGCTCGTGACATTTCCCCCACTCTGATTTCTCCCCCATTTAATCAAACTCTCTGCGCCTATTTGCAACCAGCCTCTATCCAGGAAAAAATTTCTCCTCCTTTTTCAATGTGCTTTAATTTTCCTCAATAGTTCTGATGTGGGACCCGGGTAAAACCCTTACTGAAGTCCATATACACAATATCATATTCATTACCATGACTACCTCCTCAAATACCTTGTGAAAAATTTAATAAATTCGAAAGGCAGGAAGCCCTTTGTAAAACCTGCTGAGATTCGTTGTTTAATTTTATTTTTTCAAGGTGGCAACGAACTCCCTGGGCAATTTTGATTTCCAAAAATTTTTCCCCACTAGGGGAGGTTAGGCTTTTGGTTATGTTTCGAAGCTAAGACCTTCCCCTGTTTTAAAAAAAGGGATCAATTTGCCATTTTCCATTTATCGGCCCCATGCCAGTTTGTAGTGATATGTTAAAAAGATTACCAAAAGGGTGCAAAGCTCCTCTTTTACATTCCTTTTAAAACCCCTTGCATAATTTCATAGGGCCTGGGGATTTGTTGGGTTTTTAATTTTTATTATTTGCCTAAGGACCATGTCACTTGTGACCCAAATAGTACACAGTTTTATTATCGCCCTTTTCTACAAAATTTTTTCATTACGGGAATATCGCTGGTATCCTCCGTGAAAAAACTGAGGGGAAGTATTGTTAAAATTCACACTTTTCCTTATCACTGTCATGAGCTGACCCGAGGAACTTTTGAGGGGGCCATTTGCCCCTGATCTAACTTCTGTATACCTGAAAGAACCCTTTTTGGGTTGTCTTCGATTCTTGCAATTTTAAAACCCTCAAAAATCTCTTTTTGCTTTTCTAATTCCCCTTTTTTTTTCTCTCTTTAAATAATATTGATTTCTCAATTGCCCCTCTCCTCTTTTGATTTGCTATATATGCCTCTCTTTTGCCAATAGATATTTTAATCTTTGTTCATCCCCTTTTGGACTTTTTTTTTTGATCGATTTCCCTATTTGGGAAAATAATTTGACCCCGAGCAGCTAAACTATGGGCCCCGGAAAAAATCATATCGGCAACCATCACCCCCTACCTGACCCTTTGCAGGTCATTCCCGTTCCCGCCCACCTAAGTAATTTTTCAGTCCTAAAGAAATCACCAAGCGAAAGTCAGGGGGCGGAGACTTGATTTCCATTATTAGGGGGAATTCCATGAATATTAAAACTGAGTGATTGTGATCACTTTTCCCCAAGCTCATCATTAACCCAAAATTATTAATTTTGTTTCCCTACTGGCAAGAACCAAGTCAAGGGGGTTATTTCCCCTAGTTGGCTCTGTCACAAAAAGTTTTAAAAAAAAATCCCGGATCGTATCAAAAAAGTCACCTGACTCTAAATTTCCTGTCAAATTTGCTCCAGTCAATCTGTCTATATTGAAATCTCCCCTTCACAACATTTTCGTATGTAGAAGCCTTACGAATTTTCCCCTAGAAGTTTACCAAACCCCCCCACGTTTGGGGCCCTGTAATCACAACCCCCAAAATTTTTTTTTTCGGCCCTCGAGAAACTGTAACAAACAGATTATGGGTGACGCTTCTAATAAAATATCTTGTCTAACACAACAATTTTTTAAATTGTCTCTCCATACATCGCTACTTCCCCCACCTTTTCCCGTTTGACCCGTCAGTTGGAAAATTTATAGCCTTTTTGTGACATTCAGAGGGCATCTCCCAAACTTTCAGATTGAGCCGGTCTCTGTTATGCAATAATACTATGTCTCCTGCACTTGTAATTAAACTTAGCTCACTACTATTTTTACACTCCCGCTATTAGTATAGTAAACCTTAAGGGGGCTAGCCCTTGCGCCCTCTCTGTCCCCCTTGTTTTTTGACCTGATCATTGCTTTATTTATAACTTCTGTGAACCTTTTAACATTTACTGTTTCCAAAACCCCAAATGTTGCAAAACCTGCTTGTTTTCCCAACACACCCATACCTTATCTTTTCCTCTTTAAAATCTGGCATTTCACAATGGCCCTTTTCAAACGAGTCTGCAAATGACCCCCCAAAAGGGCCCCCGAGAGATGTACCCCATCCCTTGCTACATATCATGTTTTTCCATAAAAGTTGTTCCAGTTTTAATGAATGGGGTTGCAAGTTCCTTGCAGTATCTGTCAGCGAAATTTTAAACCAATTTCCCTAGACAACCATTCATTTCCTACTCCCCTTCTAGGGAAAGCTCAATTTATTGGGATCCCTCCCTTTGACTTAATGAATCTATAGGACCTGTATTTTCGCCTCTTTCTCCTACCCCTTCCCCAAAACATTTCCCCCAGCACTGAGAAAAGATAATGGCTTGCTCCCATTCCTGACATGATATTTCCGCCTTTGACAATGTCCCCAACACCCGCTCCCCGGGAAGCACCCTATCTCTCATTTCTTATTCTATTTCAAAAAAGCACGGTCAATTTTTCTTACCTGAAGTCACCAACCCCAAGAATGCCTTACCTCCCTTAGCAGGGGGGTAGTACCCTTTCCTTCCTGGCCACTGAAATACATTCACCCCGAAGAAAGAGAAGCGTTTCCTACCTTCAGATCTTCATCTTAACTTTCCTTATCCTGATGCCTTCCATTATGTGAACTACTCGCCACTTTTAGCAGGTGCTGGGCTGCACCTCACGCGGTACCGTTGGCCCCCCAACACAGCCTCCTCCAGCGAGAGACAGACTGCCCCGCTGCTAGAAGCCTCATTCCCCACAACTCCAGCCACCTCACACTCTCTCCCAGACCCATTGAGGTGGACCTTCAGCCTCCTAATCTCCTCCTGGAGAAGCAAGACCTCCTCCTTCAACTCTCCAACCTCAATTTTTAAAACACTGCAGAAGCAAGCCATGTTTTGTAACCGTCCACACTAATCCCCAAGGCAGCTCAGGGTCTGTGACCTCACGTGACGACTGAATATGTGGCAACAAAGTGCAAGGAGGCAGAGGAAAGTTTTGTTCCCAAGGGAAACAGAAATAATAGGAAAACCAAAACGAGTCCTTGGTTTACCCGAAGGTGTAGGGAGGAAAAAAACTAGTGCAACAGAGAATGGAAAAGGTACAGGAGGCATAGGACCCAGGAAAACAAGGAGATTAGTAGAAGAGCCAGAAACGAGTATGCATAGATAAGGAGGGAGGCCCAGCGACAGTATGAAAACGACATAGCATCGAAAGTCAAATCTGACCCGAAACTGCTGT